>OU426942.1:4264593-4864593 GCA_911387795.2 Apamea monoglypha | reverse complement strand
CAGAAACTCAGTAACAGCCTGGAATCTGAATGTGTGCCCAGTTGATGGCAATAGGCTCGCTCCCTCCTCCTCCTCCCTTTTACATGGGACTTAAACACCTGCGAAATGTGATAGTACTATTAGGTACACCTTGTAGCGGTATCTACAACGCCACATGCGAACAACGCGTCATACTGACGTCACGCAAATCCTGCATCTCGCAAGCAGAGTTCACCGCGCATCTAGCATATATACAACGGCCCGACTTGAATCATCGGGCAGTTGCCCGCCAGACACGACACCTGTCTGGTCGGAGGATCCTCCCTTTTCTATGGAGGATGAGTGAACTTTACACCCTGTTCCTCATACCTCTAAAACCTCCCTGGCCCTTCGGGGCTTACAGGCGTGATTTTAGGTAATTAATTAGTTTTTTTTAATAATTAGTACCTAACACATATCACCGTAATATATCCAAATATTCAGTCCACATTAGCTAGACATAAATGAATGCCCGTTTTCACTAACACTAGGGTACAATTAAATTATTGCCAAAATATTCATTTTAGGCATTCATTCGGGTGTTTCTCAGTGTTAGTAAAAACTGGCACAAGCTTTTATACAGGCTGGCAGGCTGGCTGGAAATGACCGGTTAAAAAAATGCCCATTTTAGAGTGCGCAATATATTGCAAACAACGCGATCAAAACGCTCCGAGGATGGCTCGCGCGCGCGCTGCCTACCTAAAATAGTAAAATTATTTAAAATACCTACCTAAAATAGTAAATTCACTTGTTTCACATAAAGCAGCAATGTAAATAAAACTACTATATACTGATAACAGTATATAGTAGTTTAGTGGTAGTAGTGTAGTGTTTAATAGTAGTAGTATATAAATACTACTACTATTAAACACTACACTACTACTATTTACTATTTTTTAATAAAAAAAACAGTTTACAGTGAAAAAAATTGCAGAAAAAACGTAAAAATTAAGAAAAAGGCGAAGAAAAATTTCAACGCAGGGGCTCCAGAATTATTTACTGAATCCATGGTAAGCGTTTGCGCGTCATGTCCCTGCCACCCTGTATTATTGCAGTACCTACTATCATAATCTTTCGCAATTCAGTTTCAGCAAAAATGTTGTAAAAGTAACCAAACATAACAGTACCACCAAAGCGTACATAGGAAAACAAGCACTATTTCAATCTTACAAACAAATATTAGGTCTATCACCGATACTAGATGGCATCATGGCACTACCCGTCAAAGCTGACCATGCGACTTCCTTTTTTTTAATATTCAACGTAAAAACCACGGATATGTAAAAACCATAATAAAAAACCGTTCCGGGGATTGATTTCACAATACACCATGACGAAGTGGCAGGAATAAAAAAATAGGGCTGTATTTGGAGCGCGTAGCCAGTATTTTTGGAAAAATGCAGCGTGATTGGGAATGCAAATATGAGAGCTTGTAGTAGTCGATTTTTATTGAACATTTCGACGAATACCCACGTAATTAATTTTTCTGCTCTATAGGATTTTAATTGCAGGAGGAGAAGTATAGATGAAACTGACGGGTATCAAGAAGGCTTTCTCTCGACGGCCGAAATGTAAGCGGTATCACAGGCAGACAAGAAAAGCGAGTTTGTTTTATATTATGTTTGTTTGGATATTATAGTGTGTAAACAGGCGTAAGTCATATGATATGGTGTAGTACTGATACATAAATATATAATTTGAGCAAAATATAATAATATTATATGCATGCATGGATTGCATTTTTATGGATGGATCGATGGATGGATAGATGGATGGATGTTTGTTACTCTTTCACGCAAAAACTACTGAACGGATTTGGATGAAATTTGGCACACAGATGGTTTATAATCAGGATTAACATATAGGATACTTTTTATCCCGATATTAGGGGCGCAGCTGGTCTCCTATAATGTAAGTATTGTATATAACTGATAAGCCGGTTAAGCCGTTGGTCCCGGCTGTCATTCGTGGATCTTTGACAGTCGTTACGGGTCGCCAGAAGCCCAAAAGTTTGACAACCAGTCTTACGAAGGGGTATCGTACCCAGTAAGTGGGTGGTGGAGGTCAGATAGGCAGTCACTCCTTGTAAAATACTGGTATTCAACTGCATCCTTTTAGACTGGAAGCAGACCTCACATAGTTGGGAATAGGCTAGGCAGGTGATGAATGTAACTGATAAAGATTAATCCCGCAAATAAATTACACACAAAGCCAAAGAAAAAAAATATAAAACCATAAGCTTATGTTAATTGGATTTATTTATTAATAGGGTACCAATTACAATTTACAAGCTACCACTAATTTAACAAATTATATCTTAAATTAACTAAAAGTATTTACAAACTAAAATATAGCGCGGAAAAATTCATCCGCATCGCTATCGACTGGTAATGTACCCAAGAGACTGTCGGCATTGCCACGTTGTATGGCAATGCTTAGCCTCTGGCCAAGGTAAAAGCTAGCTCTTGGGTCATCGGACGTATCAAACAGTAGTTTTGAAATTTCCTTAAAACGGCCATGAGATTTAATTAATATTTCGTTTATTTAATCATTTAATGATTACTAATTGATATCTCTATAATTATTTATTATTAATGTGATTTAATTATTTATTACCTATCTAGTGGCACTCATTGTCATATTTTCTTTTGTTAATATGCGGATAATGTTACTGGCTGCAATATTGTTAATATTATGTTTTTTCTTTCCTCTGTTCCAACACATATAGCATAGCATATAGCACATAGCTGTTTATTGTCCCTGAATAAATAAAATAAAATAAGCACTCGGACGGCCACGGCCTGAGGGTTTCAACCCCAAACGGCTCGAAAATATAATTATCATTAAGTTTATTATATTTACGCCGCTTGAGGTTTTCCACAGCCGCAGCAGCAGCACCAGCGCAGCACGCCGACCCTGGAAGATAGGATGGCGCAAGAGTATCGACACTAGTTGCATCCCAAACTAAAGGCCTACCCACCTTCCATGGAAATAAAGACATGCCGTCCGGTCTCTTGCCATCGTCGCGTGCGAAACCATTGGGTTCTAATACAGAATAAATAATAAACATGATAATATATTCAACCATAACTTAAAGTGCAGAGATATTTAGGAGGGTGCATTCTGAACGTCGGCAACATCGTAAATAACTGTCAAATATAATGTTTCGCTGATTTAAAAAAAAAAAAAAACAATATTACTGAATGAAATCATGAAATACCGCTCCGTAGTGCAATATATTCACATTTAGGTATGGTCATACTACCACAATTATCATTGGAGCTGGCACTCAGCGTGAGAGGGAGGGAGGTCAGAGCACAATGATAGCACAGCCGGTATGAGTGGGTTGAAAACCGAGATTGAAGAAACAAGGGGGATAAACTGAGGATTTTATTTTTCTTAAAACACTTCGCAAGAGCTATGAGGGGTTAGTGGCTAAATAATAACAGCCGCAATGGTTGATCTTCAAAGTTAAGCAACACTAGTCGAGGTTGGTCCGTGGATGGGTGACTATCGATTACATACCGGGACCCTCAATGCCTCGAAAACCACGTTAAGCTGTTGGTATGTAGCTGAATTTTCAGGCCCATGTGCCTGTAATACACCGGCAGTCATACCTTTCAAACCGACCGAAACACGGCAACGCTGCTTGGCGGCAGAAATATTATTATGGTGGTCGTAACTTTCCCGGACGAGCTCCTTCACAAAGAGGTATCCTACTAACATAAGAGAACTCTTTAGATTGAAGAGACATTTTGTATTCCCCCGCCATATCTATTTTTTCTATCATCTGTGGTGCGATCGTACTTGCAGCGAACTGACTATCATTTCCATAAATTGCGTTAAACGCCCTATCGGAAAGCCTTTTGATATTTATGAGCGGAAAAAAGGTAATTGCAGTTTCCCAAGAGTAGTTTTTAATATAGGATTAACCTTGAATATTAATCTGGACAGACTAGGTTGAGAGAACAATAAACTTTTTTTTTAAATCTCCAGTCTAACTGTATGCAGCTGAATGCCAGTACTTTACCGCGACTGCCTATCTGACCTTCACAGCCCAGTTGTAAGGTAGAGCGATACCCCTTGTTAAGACTGAACTAATTCTTTAATAGCTTTCTGTCACTGCAATACATCTTAATGTGACCGGGACAGCATGAGACTTCAAAGCATTTTCAATATATGTAAAAGTTATTATTATTAGAAAATAGATTTAACTAGTGCTGTATTATTAAGTATTGCCATTAAGATTCCAGTTGCTATCGGTATTGTATAACTTCGTCTCTCTTCACTCTAGAATAATGAATAATACGGCACCAGCGACTTAAAACTGACCATCTTTTTAGTAAACGGTCAAACGAGACCTTTTTGAAATCGCGTAGCTCTATACTACGCGGGGTGGTAGTGCGTGCTACGCCGTAGCATGGTGCGTAGCGTAAGATACGCTCTACGAAGATGAACTATGCAAGCACAAAATGTCTGTATAAATTTGAAATGCAAAAACCATGAAAGTAATAAAATCACAATGACAAGTTATTCTTGTCATTGTGATTTTATTATTTTCATGGTTTTTTAAATATAATTGAAGTATTTAGTTTAGTTATCGGGATTAAATAACTTTGAAGTGTAAAATCAGTTGACTCGCACTGAAGTACTATTTTTATTTTGGACCAAATCCAAATATGTAAATGGAATTAGGGCAGTAAATACAGTCGTGCCTGTGACAGGAAGAAGCAGAAGAAGAAGAAGGCAGTAGAATGATGGAGAGCTACAAAACAATTTAGAGGCCGAATTTATTTTTAAACCACACCATGCCAGTAACAAGGGTATTGTCGTCCCTCACTGTACTGTCGACCCTCATCTACAACTATAGGCAGTGGGCACTGACTGATTACATCATGGGAGAGGTCAGGCAGATAGGGTAGTTTGTCATAGTCAGTTAAAAGTAGCGTTTTGGGGTGGAAGGGATTTTTTGTTAATACTTAAGAGTCGGCGGTTGTATCAGAGATTCCAGGATGTGATTTTTAAGTTTGTTAATTGTATCTATTGGATCAGTTATTTCATTTCATTTGTCATCCTAGCATCCAACGTCAAGCACTAGTTATCTGGTATTTCTGCTGAACTGAGCCTTTTTGGCGCAGCCGTGAGGCACACTTTCCTGCTATTTTCTTACATCGGACTTTACACTTTCTATTTGATTTTTATTTGTTGCTATCCGATGTATGTATTTGAGGGGCGATTCTCGTAATTTTAATAACGTTCACAGTCTGATCTCAGTCTCAATCGGTCAAAAAATACTTCTAATTTCCCTACATTTTGACAAGTTTTTGACATTTGTTTGTCGCCGAGATGAGACTGCGACTCGATTTTGAACGTTTTAAATTACGAGAATTGGCCTTCTCGTGTATGGTGTGTCTTTTAGTTTGTGCTAAATAAATGTATTTTCGTTCTTTCTTTAATCCTTGAAGCACTGGACCGGACGGTGTTGCGACACTTGGGGAAGGCTTATGTATATAAGCTTAGGCTTGTGTATGCTTCTACTTTGTGGGATGGCAATGCATCTGTTATGCCCTTGGTCTTGCCGGTGTCTTTAGGTGGCTGTGATTCATACCTAATGAGCAATATGAACATACGTCAGTATTAGTGTTCTTACCTGTCAATGTCATGTGTCAAGACTTTATGTAAAATGCAAAACGTGATTTCGTTTTCTGTCTCTTTCTGCCGTCGACCATCTTGCATGTTATGTGTTACGAAAAAGCTCCCATTAAATCTCTTTCTATCAGCGATACCCGCCCATCCATACTCCATCAATACCATCGATCGATCAGGTTAAGCTACGCTTGCCGCGGTTGGTCCGTGGATGGGTGACCATCCTCTCATATCAAGCCCCCCTCCGTGCCTCGGAAAGCACGTTAAGCCGTTGGTCTCGGCTGTCATTCATGGATCTTTGACAGTTGTTACGGGTCGTCAGTAACCCGAAAGTCTGACAACAAGTCTTACCAAGGGGTATCGTATTACCCAGTAACTGGGGTGTGAGGTCAGAAAGGCAGTGGCTCCATGTAAAATACTGGTATTCAGCTGCATCCGGTTAGACTGGAAGCCGACCCCAACATAGTTGGGAAAAGGCTAGGCAGATGATGATGAATCTATTAATACCATCATACTATCTATCCATCTATTTCCCCGCTTTGTCCCACTGCTGGGCAAAGACCTCCCGTTCCTTTTACCACACACGTCTGTCCACTGCCATTGCGATCAAGTCCTTTCGGTAGGAGTCAAGTTCGTCCCTACATCTTCATCACGGTCCATCACAATGATCAAATAAGCATTACTTCTATTTGGAACTATTTCTGTCATATAACAATATTACTCCACACACATCACATCCAATGTGTACGTAACTCCTTAGACTGTTATTCAATATATCAAACTCAAACAAATTCCTTCAAAGGCAATATTTTTGTGACACTTGGACGTTTGAAAACGTCCAAATGTCACTCACAGTCGTTGAAAACCATTCTTCTTTTATTTTACCTGTCATAAATAATTGGGGCTGAAAAATTGGCTGAAACAAACTCGGTTATCTGTGTCGCGTGATAAACGCTGAAACTAGACAAGCTTTTTTATGCATGCTGTATTTTTTTTTACTTTTCTTGTAATCAAATGAACGTCGTAATGGCAAATAAAAGTCATTCAAATTGTATCATTTCGAATGGTGAAGAAAAATATATCTTGAGTAAATCACACGGTTTATTATTTTCGATCAATAGATTCCGATGTTGCAAAGCAAGTTGAGGGTCTTTACAGCCATTTTTGAATGCATCAACAATCCCCACCACCATAACCCCTACACCCAAAAACCTACTAAACAATTTGCAAATTACACGTCAAATAAGTACAACTTACCTTTCAACCTTAACAATCCGACATAAATCTGCAAACAATTGCTTTGTTTCCAATTCCCTGCGTCCACATTCATACACACACACATCCTTTTATTTCTAAAATCCCGATAATTGTATAGACACACATCTCACACACACATCAATATAACCTACAACAAAGATCACTCCACTTGAGGGCGACGTAAAAACCAAACACGGCATTTGATTAGCTAGCTCGAACGGCGAAATGATGGCAAACGAAGTTACTGACATAATAAAGGTAAAGGTAGAAGCTCCAGTAAGGAGAGAGGGGCTCCTGGCTAAGTAAAATCAGCACGAGTCGAAGGTTAAATAACGTTTGACGCGGTCGGTCCGTGCATGAGGGGAGACCCCTCTGTGCCTCGGAAAGCTCGTCAAGCCGTCGGTCCTGGCTGGAATTTTGAACAGTCATTACGGGGTATTCAGAAGCTCGAGAGCCAACCAGTCTTACCAGGGGGATCATGTTACGCAGTAACGAGGTTGTGGAGGTTAGATAGGCAGTCGCTATAAGTAAAATACTGGTAGCCAGCTGTATCTGTTTAGAATAGTCTACTCCTTATTATGTTCACCATATAAATTACAGACATAAATATAGAAATGGATGTTTAATGGCTGATGGTTTTTGTGTTGTGAATGGATGATGTGGAATGGATGTATAGACTGGATATTGATCCCAACATAGTCGGAAAAATTAGTAAGTTGATGATTGTTGATAGTTTACTTTAGAATTCCATGTTAACCTTCTGTATTTCACTTTACAATACTTTCTATTTGTTTTGTGAGCAAGCTTTTAGCCAATTTATTTGCGTTAGATGTTAAAAGTTAGAGATTTTGGTGTGCGTAAACAACAGTTTATTTATTTATTGGTTTAATTGTGAAAGGATATCAGAATGTTTGAGAATCAAAGATTATTCGGCTGAATAAACATTATTTCTCGCAATTATGTCAAAAAGAAAATGTCGAAATATTTTTAAAAGAGGTTTTGACGTTGGTTCGTTATAAATGTGTATAATTAAAACCATTTTTTTTTTTCAAAATTAACAGAGAACATCACGCCTACCACCAAATAGTACGAGTATACCCGCATTTCATAATAAGGATTAGAGAAAATATAATCATAATTTATAAATATTTTTTATATTCTCACTATCGTCTTTTTTGCTTTAAGTAGGTATAAGCTAGGTTCAGCGGGATTGTCCGAAAGGGTTACCGCTATACCGGAACATAAAGGGCAAAGGAAGGAATATGGGTGGGTTTTAGTCAGTAAGAGTCTGACACTCCCTTCCGCTCCACCCAGAGCGGGAGGAGGCATTTGATGTTTTCCGATGAAAAAAAATCCCCAATCCTTAATGATCTTATAATGGATACCAACTGTTAAAATGCCCCCACAATAAAATTAACACTTTTCGATATTCTTTTCCACCCTGTATGCACTCTTTTTGTGACACCTGTATAAAATGCCACCTTCCTCAAATGAATCTGTTTAATATTCTATAATATAATAAGTTAATTAACATTAATTAAGAGGAGCCCTCTCCCTTAGACATGCAAATATCATTGAAATATCGAGCCCATATTATAAATCTGATTCAAAGTTTGTTTGATTATGTTCCTATTGCTGGGACACAGGCCTCCTCTCTGTGAGAGGGAGTGGGTCGTAAACCAGATGCTTCACTTACCTAATTTTCATAATGTCTTCTTAAAGCTCTTCCCACCTCGTCTAATGACGTCACCAAGCTTCAAACGTCCCTAAATGTGACGAAACAACTGAAAACCTACGATTACCAAGTTTTGTGACGCGTGTGATGTAAGAATGGCTTTAGAATTGGCGTTTTAAAAAACTTTTTGTCGACAAACGCAGTACCTTAAGAAAAGTAGTCCTTGCCACCAATAAAAACACTGCCATACCATTTTTTTTTTTTGACGACACGGTTGGCGCAGTGGCTGAGCGATCGACTGCTGCGCTGCGTGTCGCGAGTTCGATTCCCGCACGGAACAAATATTTGTATTGCTATAGTTGTTCCGGGTCTGGCTATCTGTGTATGTGAGTTTAAATGTTTGTAAACGCACCCACGATACAGGAGTAATTCCTAGTGAGGGCAACGTTTAAAAAAAAAAGTCAGCTGGTTCTTTGCAGACGAAAAGGCAGAATTAATAATGACTATATTACCTTTACCTCAATGTCGGCAACAGATTAGATAAGACATTCTCCTAGTCGACATTGCATTGAATATAACACTTGAAGCAGCTTTTACAAAATGACACTTTCCAACTAGATTTTCTTGGCTATAACCATTCAATATTACACTTCAAAATGTTTATACAAGAACAATACAGCTTCCAGACACTTATTCAATACACAAAGCTTTACTTAAATACGTAATAATAAGAAAAACAATTCCAAAACAAATAATCGCCCATCTGAACACGGCTTCATATTCAAATCAGCGCTCAATAGCACTTTGTAAATACAATTCGGCTTATGTCGGCACTTTACTCAAGTAACTTTGTTTTTGAGTCACAACAGGGATTTCTGTATGTGTGATGTTTATTTTAAATTAGATACTGAGAGATACTCGGTTCCTATATTCGGTAAACGAATCTTACGCGTTTTATTTAGGATACGTTTTGGAGGCTAAGCTTTGGAAATACGATTGGATATTTTTTTTATGGGCATTAAGCACTGGCCACATTGAGGTGAATCACTCTGAGCGTACCAACCCGCACTGGGCCTGCGTAGCGGGTTACGGCCCACTCTCCCTGTCACAGAGAGGAGGCCTGTATTCTGGTAAAGGAAACATTATAGACCAATTATTCTTATGACGATGACTCCGAGCATCGATTGTTTTAATGACTAGAAGTCACGTGACGTTCACGCCAGATTTAACACCTCTATACAAGTTTTGCAAATGAAACAATTGACGCGAGCGAATTTCGTTCCGCATCCCACGAGGGATTTGCCTCAGTTTCGAGAGAGATTTAGGTAATGGAGCGTCAATAATAATAATAATAATAAGCCTGATATAGTAGGTGGCGGGACGGACGAGGGAGAGAGCCTCCCGTCCCAGCCGCCGCGGGAGACGCTCCGGGCGTCGGGAACCGCGTGACGACTCCCGGCCACCGTAGGCGCGGGCCTGCGGGCGGTGAGCAATGGGTAGCTCACTGTCCGATCAGGACCAGGCCCGTGCCGGACGACGCGTAAGTGTTCCACGCGCGCCTCAAAGAGTTGTCAGCATAATTTGAGGGGCCCCTTACGGCCGAAGCCTGCCGGGTCAGCGGAATTGTCCGAAAGGGTTACCGCTACCCCGGAACATAAAGGGCAAAGGAAGGAACATGGGTGGGTTTTATTCAGTAAGAGTCTGACACTCCGTTCAGCTCCACCCGGAGCGGGAGGGGTCATTTGATGATTTCCCATACAAAAAAAAAATGCCTGATATAGTGGTGGTGGATCGATCAGAGCGGCGCGCAATGATTGTTAATATAACCGGCCCGCATGATGAGAACCTCGTGAAAGCCGAGAAAGATAAACAAATCAAGTATCTTGACTTGGCTCGCAAGGTTGTTGACATGTGGGATGTGGACTCAGCGATCATTGTGCCGATAGTCGTGACAGCCAATGGCTGAATAGCCAAGAGCCTCGACCAACACCTGTGGAGGCTCTCGTTGGGCAGCTGGATCAAGGGCTTGATTCAGAAAGCGGTACTTCTGGACACGGCTCGCATTGTCAGGAGGTTCCTGACCGCCGGTAGCTTGGACCCTGTTCCTGATACCGGTGGGCTACTATTTTTTTATGTTTTTATATCTTTTATATTCTAATATTTAAAAAATATAATTTATATGTTTACATTGAAATAAAGCAAATAATCTATTGAAATAAATTAGTGTTACAAAAACCTATGAAGCCTCTGAAACCCAAACTAAGTAAAAACCTGTATGTCAGATTTCAGCGCCTTCTCCCAATTCATACATTATATTTTTTATATAGATATTATATTTCTTTTTTTTTCAATAGTCTGTAAACACTTCGTTGTATGATCGAAAGGCTACGCCTGATTTAGCTTCGATAACTATGCTTAGGTATTGGTGCAGAACATGCGAGCTAAGTAGTAACTTGAACAGAACAATTAATGAGAAAATGGATATTGAAAAATGCAGTTAACATTAGTTTGTTTATGAAACATGAAGTTAACTACCTTGGCTGTTATTTCAACACGAGTTAGTTAATACGAGAGCATATTGTCATGTCGGAGTCAAAGGTTAGCCAATCAATATTGGTAGCAGGACTGACGGACTGACGTCCAGCTAGAGCATAATAACAAGTATCGCAAATCGTGGAGGCTCTCTCTCTGAACTGGCTTCAACAAGTGTAATAGAAAACGCTCTCCGTTTTCTATTACACTGCCAAGATCTTAAGTAACCTGAACGCCTACCCGCGTTAAAATAGGGAAGAGTCTCTACTGTAAACTTATAAACTTGAACTTATTTCATGTACAAAGTTCTATGTTAGAAGTAGGCACACTTGGGTGACATTTAAAGTTTCTCCCTTACATTAACATAACGTCGTACTGTTGAGGAAGTAAACAGTCCCTGAATGACACCGGTGGGCGTTTCTTTACTCTGAAGTTGGAACAATGGCGCCGAATCCCTTGTTCACAAACTAAACTAAATATAAGTTCAGTGCATCTTTTTCTTTCTATTTCATTAAGAAAAGGACAGAAGATAAATATTAGTTTAGTCCTGTCAAATTAAGATACTCCATAGACAGTTTAGACGTGATTAAAAACATGGTTAAAAATACGCCAATTTACGTCAGGCGTTGACTAATTTGACAGGACTAAACTAGTATTTATCTTCTGTCCTTTTCTTAATGAAATAGAAAGAAAAAGATGCCCTGAACTTAAATTTAGTTTAGTTTGTGAACAAAGGAATCGGCGCCATCGTCTTGAGAAATGCGTTAGTAAAATGGTATTTTAGTTAGGATTAAATTTTAATAAGTCTAATCGTGAGTGGACGACCTATTGTACAGAAGATCGCAGTGAAGACCTGGACGAGACTCGCGCAGACCAGGGAAGCGTGGCACAAAATCGAAGAAGCCTATGGATGGAACAAGGGGGTCTACTACGAAGTGCAAAGTGCGAATGATCGGATCGGACCGAATATTATTGAAAAATGCGAAAAAAGTTCGGATCGGCTCAGTTGGGTCGGGACTATAGTCAATATTCGGAAGAGTGTAGGAGTGTAGGATCGGGATCGACCGAACCAAATAGTAACTTCGTAGCAAGAAACGGCCGAACAATCGGCCGATACCACTTCGGAGTAGACCCCAAGGCTGCCAATGTTGATGATGAAGTCAAATCGTGTCCATTCGATTAGATTTCCTTCAGAAGTCGAGCCATTTTAAAAATTAATAAACAATTGGACACATTGGGGCACAGATTCATTATTACACAATTATGCAAATAGTAAAAAAAGACTGAATATGAACATAAATAAGTATCGATATTTAATTAAAATTGGTGTCTTGTTCCCGACTTACATTCAGTTTATTTGGGTTGCTTACACTCAAAATATGCCCCCAAAAATATACCTTTCCTAATTCTAAAGCAATTAACGTAGGTCGCCGAAAACTAAAGAACATCATTTAATGTCAACGAATCGCTGTTTTTTTTTTTCTTGTAATAAAAGCTGTCTCTCACCTACCTACACAGGTATGTCCTTTAAATGACAGACAGCTTGTATGCTTAATTACACCTACATACATCAAAATCTTGCTAACTTAGACTCACATTTATCACTCCGCAAATCCTCTCCATTCGTTTGAAGATCTGCAGCCTATCACTACAATATGGTCATCAATCATTCCACACAATGATGCGGGACCCTTTCAAACGTAAGAAGTCTTATTGTTAGCCCCTTAATGGTGGGGTGTGGTCACAGTGTCGTTGAGGTTATGTTGGTAGCGGAGGTGAAAGCGATACGCGTTCTCCACTCCAGGGGGTCTACTCCGAAGTGATATCGGCCGAATGTTAGGCCGTTTTCTGCTACGAAGTTACTATTTGGTTCGGTCGGTCCCGATCCTACACTCCTACACTCTTCAGAATATTGACTATGGTCCCGACCCAACTGAGCCGATCCGAACTTTTTTCGCATTTTTCAATAATATTAGGTTCGGTTATGTGTCCCCCTATTAGACCCCCTGGTTCTACTGACATGGGACCTCAATATACCTGGCGAGAGCAGTAGTGGCTTAGTGGTAGCGGCCCCGACTTCGAGTTATTGGTCGTGGATTCAAACCCAGACTCCTCACTATGTGTAATTTATTTCATCACCACTGCTCTCAAAAACGGTGAAGGAAAACATCGCGAGGAAATCGGCATGTTCTAGAACCGAAAATTCAAAGACATGTGACATCCATCAAACCGCACAGGGCCCACGTGGTTGATACGGCCCACTCTCTCTCTCTCACTAAGAAGAGGTCTGTGGCCCAGCAGTGGGTACATTATAGACTGATTAAGATTATACTGTACATCTGTGCCTACCACAATAATCAAATTGTAGTTGATATTGCAAACTGAGGAGCAATTCTCGTAATTTTAAGAACGTTCACAGTCTGATCTCAGTCTCAATCTGTCAAAAAATACTTCTAATTTCCCTACATTTGACAAGTTTTTGACATTTGTTTGTCGCCGAGATGAGACCGAGACTAGATTTTGAACGTTTTAAATTACGAGAATTGACCTTCTGATGTGACATTGAATCAATTAACGATTTTGATGTTTAATTGAAGTGTAAATTGGTACGTTATGAAGAGATCTGGGGAGTTTGTTGGGCCACTTCTTCTTCCCAGCGATAGCACTAGGAAGTGGTGAAGGGTGGGCGTTTTTGGGGGACTGTCTTTTGTAATTTTGACGTGCGAAAAGTGCTGATTCTCAGCCTAATTTGAATTAATGACTTTTGATTTTGATTTTAGAACTTAATCAAGGTCATTTGAATACGTATCTACAAAGTCCAACCACGTAGAAAAATATGTGTGTATGTATTATTGTTTCAACAAGTGGGAATTACGTGCACGTGGTCTATATTTAGTTAAATGAAATCGCGATCGGTTTCGCGAAAACTTGGAATAACTTTGATGTAGAATCGTAGAAACACTCTCATTATGTGGGCTTTCCGAGCAATTGCAGTATTCGTGATTTCGTGGAACTCCGAAGTTACTTAGCGAAATTATTTAATTACAAATGGATTTTTAAGCACGTTCTGCCTTGAAGTCCTGGTGGCTTACTTTAATTTTACTTTAGTGTGGGAAAGAGATGAAGCTATACGTCCTGTATAGTTGTATGGAGGTGGTGGTAGGTCCCCTAAAACTACATAATTATTTTCGCTTTCACTCTAGGAGGGGCTTGTGGCTAAGTAATAACAGCCGCACGGGTCGATCGATCAGGTTAAGCTACGCTTGCCGCGGTTGGTCCGTGGATGGGTGACCATCTTCACATACCAAGACCCCTCCGTGCCTCGGAAAGTACGTTAAGCCGTTGGTCCCGGCTGTCATTCGTGGATCTTTGACAGTCGTTACGGGTCGTCAGTAGCCCGAAAGTCTGACAACCAGTCTTACCAAGGGGTATCGTATTACCCAGTAACTGGGTTGTGGAGGTCAGATAGGCAGTCGCTCCATGTAAAATACTGGTATTCAGCTGCATCCGGTTAGACTGGAAGCCGACCCCAACATAGTTGTGATGACTCTATGAAACGGCTAAAATACTCGACTCTCTAAGAAAACTCTTTTTGACTAATTACTTTTTCTGCACGACGATTACTAATGCCGAAAACAGTCCTGCATATACAAAAGTTCAGACGCTAAAAACATCTCCAATTCCCACGAGGTGCCACTTGTAATTCTGTCCGCACCACATAGAAAGAAGATTACTTACTTTATCGTCAGTACAATATTCTTTATCTAGCGCCAACTTCAGTAACTTGCTAAATAAGCCTAATTCTTATTGCTTAAGGGACATCACGATAAAGATCATGGAAGAAGGTTGAAACTCAATGAGCTCAAAGCAGACTGACGTAGAAAGATGTTTTATATAAAAAACAACGAGTGACAGTAAAATTGTGAGGCTCTCCTAACATGACAATGTAGTCAAGGAAACGTATTCTTTCAAACTGAAGTACGTTCTTAATATGGTTCAAATAGAATTCCAATTCTAAAGAAAACGTCTCCTTGACTACGCTGTCTTCTTCACGGCCTCAACGTTTTCTTCCGCATCTGAGTCATCCATCAATGTCTAATAACAATAAAATTAGTCTACATAATTTGCGCGTTATCAAAATTTAATATTATGCCAAAATGTCAATTCCTGATAAATTAGTTTGGGAAATATCTCTGTGACAGACCGACGGACAAGTGAACTTTGGAACAGTAAAAATATTAGCCGTAGCGTGACGTGCATTTTGGTATCTCCTCGTAAAGACTATACTATCGAACCAACCTGCACTTTTTGTATAGTAGTCTATCAATGGTCTTGAAAGTGTGGTGCTGTACCACAAATGATGGAACACTTAATATCATGGCTTACGTGTCCTGCCAACTGCACGTTACAAGAACTGATGGATGACAGTGATGGCGCCAAACACGTAGCCCAATTCTGGGCCGAGTCCATTTACTCGTAGATTGCCATTGACATGCTAAGAAGAAGAATGGTCGTGAATTAAAATTCGGAGCAATGACCACCAACAGTACGTCAGCATCAAAACTGCATAAGGGCGCTTTTCCTGTCATGCGTATTATCGCCCGCGTGCGGATCCTGTCCGCGGGCGGGTGATTACAGGCTCCTGGCCACACGCAGGAAAAGTTGTAAAGTTCGTTCTACTTGTCCCACAACAGAGGGCGAAAGTGCACTTCAGAAATAACGCTTTCTGTATCAATTTTCATTTTTGTTTGCGCTTACTCCATGCGTGCGACCCGCGTCACAGTAAAAATAACACTGAAGACAGTAGAACGCCGCCCGCATCCGGTTAGCATGCACGCGCGCTGTGCGCCTGCAACGATTTCGCGTTCGGCGCGCGTGCTACCCGCATTATAAGAAAAACATGTATGAAATGGTAAGATGCGGACAGCCTGCTCGCGGACCAAATCCGCGCGTGGGCGAAAATACGCATGACAGGAAAAGCGCCATAAAAGCTTTTTCTTTTACACATTATTATTTTTAATGTTTAGGTTTTTATACCTCACATGGAACTGTACGGTGGCTCGATTCAGAAGTCCGGGACTGTATTTTCTGATACAGACCCAGATTATGACCGTATTCGAACAAAGAATAAAGAACTTTGCCTTCTGCAGTAATTTATCTGCATTATACAACCCTACATTATCCCCAGATACGAATTCTGGTCACGAACTATTGACTCTGTACCATCGATCCCTATTTTGATTTACGCTGAAAAGAGAAGAAGCCGCCGTCCTACATTATTATTAATTATTCAAGAGTGAGGGAGACGGTTATATGTATCTTGGCCAGTCTTTTACGAAAATGACCGCCCGACTCAAGGTCTTTGGGTATTATTAAAAAGTTCTTTAAAGGTCAGCATTAATTTTTCATACTTTTTTTATCTTCGCCTTTTTTACGCTGAAATTATTAAAGCCTCGTTTGCTTGGGTCGGGAACGTGTCTCATTTCATTAATGTTTTATTTTATTTTATTTAACACTTAAAGCCTAATAGGAAAGTAGATTGTAACGGGTCGTCAGGAGCCCGAAATTCTGACAATCAGTCCGACCAAAGGGTGTCGTATTACCTAGTAACTGGGTTGGGGACAGTTAGGCAATCGCTTCATGTAAGATATTGGTATTCAGGTGCACCCTGTTAGACTGGAAGCTGACCCCAACATAGTTGGGAAAGGGAGAAATGTGGTCCACGACCTTTTACTAGTAGTACCTATTCCCGTTGACCTTGTAATAAACTTCTCTTAAACACGTTCACGCCAATCTATCTACGTATATGTAGTCTAAAACATAGTCGCTTTTCGTGACTGTTTGTGTGATTGCTCAGTTCTTCTAGAATTACACAACGAATATTGATGTAGTTATTACTGACATTTAAAGAATTTATTGCGGCAGTTTTATTTGTATAAGTATAACAGTATAGTAGTGTATGTGTGTGTGTGTGTGTGTGTGTGTGTGTGTGTGGGTGTGGGTGTGTGCGTGTGTGTGTGTGTGTGTGTGTGTAGTAGTGTATAGTATAGTAATTTTAAGTTATATTAATATTGTATTGTATGTGTTTTTATAGGCCTTGATGCCTGAAATAAATGGATAAATAAATAAATAACAAAGAAATCTCGATGTTTTTATACGTCACATCAGTACTTGTACCCGCGAAGCAGGGGTGGGTCGCTAGTAATGTATAATGTAATGCTGGTTTGGGCCCGTCCGTCCATTCCACGAGAACACAGGAGAATGGTAATAATATCATCATTAAAATTTTACACCCATTTGCTCCTATTAAAACCTCTGAAATTCCACCATGAAAATGAAAATGAATTTCATATTTACTTATTTTATGCTTTCCACATTACACGCGCAATTATTTTGTGACAATTCAGAAGTTCATTAAAACCACTATTATAAATACAGCTGAATACATTCGAAGCGAACGAATGTTTATAACATTATCCTGTAGGTATTTCCATTTTAATCAAATCACGTACGACCATTTTGAAATTTTACTCTTCAGTGTAATTTGATGTTTTCCTAGTATAGCAATTTGTGTGCAATATGGAATATTTCAAAAGGAATCATTACTAATATGGGAACGATTTGTAGGTTTCAGATATGCAGCCGCATTTGTAATTGATTCAGAGTTATTTTGATCTAGTTTTTGACACTGACTTTGCCTGCGTAGTTTACTTTTACTAGATAGATAGGTAGTGTAAATTCTAAACACAGATTACATTTTTACAAATAATGTACTGCTGTATCATTAAAAGGAAAAAAATATTAAAATTAATGCTTGTATCATCATCCTACTGTCCTTATCTCAATTTGTTTATGGTCCACGCAGCATGTCTTCTTCTTCCATGCATCTCTATCAGCCGTCACCTCAGTAGTCACCCTCTTCCTAGCCATATAATTGTTCATACGTTCCATACATTTTCATCTTGTTCTAGCTAGGCATTCAATAGTTTAAGCTATACGCTGTCAATCAGTCATAACAAATGTCCATTTATATCACTTGCGTTGGCCGAAAATATTGAGGTATGGGTTATGTATCGTACCGGACATAACGCGAGTCCCTCTACTAGACACTTCTGCTTACACTTTCGGAGCAAACGCAAATAAAGGCTACAGGAGATTTCAAAAGGAATCCATAACAACCTGTACTCGCTTTCTGTAACGTAGTCACATTTGAAATTGATACAGAGTCTGTTACTGAACGTGAACGTGTACTTTAACGTCAGCTGGATGTAAATTTTATATCGTATTGGCGTGTTCTGGATTCCGTGAAACAGTCAGCGTTGTCTAAATTATGTATCTTGCATGTTCTATATTCAAAAGTTATGTAAAAGTAACTGGCAGCTTTTCACAATTCAAACTTTTTTCAAGTATTTAAACATATCTAAACGGAGCGCCAATATCTAAACGGAGCGCATTTTGACGATGACAAAAGTGCAAGACTTACCGACCAAGAGTATTTGATTAGGATCTGGTGGATTTACCTGTAAAAATAAAAATAATGGGTTAGGCTAATATTCATTATTATTCAATTTTAAGTACGTTATTTACCTGAATTTTTTGCGCATACACTTTTCAAGACATACAAGGTTCCATGTCCACGATGATAATATGTTCTCGTTGGAAAATTAAAAGCGCAAAGCGCTACCTATAAATGTAAATTTCATTTACGTTTCTAAATAGTTTATCCCTCGATAATCTATCAGTTCCCGTCCCTTTGAGAGTTTAAGTCGTCCGGTGATAACAAAATTACATTCCAACACAATTTCCACGGGCACTGCAGCGGTTAAGAGCGTTCTTTTGGTTTTGTAAGGGGTAAAATAAAACAATTTAACTCTAAAGCTATTCGGAAGCGAACTCTTTGTTTTTAAAGTAAATCGTCGCGGATTCACAACGAGACACCATACGAATTTTGAAACTATGTTTAGTGAATACAAACCCAAATATTGATCTATGTTAAAGACGTATTTCTCGCTAGCAATCACGACTACCTCATAAGTCTCGTGGTTGCTACAGCAACCGTCAAGCGTAAAGTCCTTAGTGTTAATTGCTCACTTGAGTGAGGTTTCAAGTCTCTTTACAGAAAGCACTACTGATTTTGCAAGCCCCCTCGCGTTATGTCATCATTGTCGTAAAGTATTTGGCAAAGTACAAAGTTTTTCAGTTTATCAGTCATAAAATTCTCAATTTAGTTGATACATGAGGAAAACGTATCCATCTTGGTACTACCAATTTCCATAAAAGCCTTACTCCAACGAATGTATCAACTATTCTCTCAAAGGCCATTACTTATCAAGGAAATGGAAATATCTATCTCCAAATTCCGCCAATCCCTTTGAAAGCCTTGTACCAGAGACGAGACAAGCATGTTCTGATGTGACGTGACTTGTCAATGTGCATGAGGAAGGAAATTGATGTGGCAATATTTATTAATTACTAGTAATGCGACCCTGCTTCGTCCGGTTTTCACGACTTGACAAAACATCGAGATTTCTGTATCATAATATCTAAGTTTAATATAAAATATTTTGTAGAGATAAATGTTTCGCAATAAATTCTCTAAATGAGGGTGAACTCTGCATCAAAATCCTTTGTGTAGTTGAGAAGAACAACGCGGTCACACAGACAGACAAACAGCGATTTTAATTTATAATATGTACAGATGAATTACAATAAATCAAATCTGCTAAAACAATTTCGTATGAATGTAAAGAAAAAAAATCCTATACTTATTCCAAAACTTTTTCGAGTCTTTAGGTTTCTTAATTAATTCTTAATAGTTGAGAAAGAAATCATTCATAGTCGTGGACCATATGGTTGATAAAGATACCTAGATCGTCTTCACTTGACAAGACTAAACACAATATAAAATCAGTAACTGTAATCGGTCAACTGTAACTGTGGGTTTCAATATCATAAATGTAAAAGTTAAATAATAAATAATAAGCTAGTAAGCCTGATATAGTGGTGGTGGATCGATCAGAGCGGCGCGCAATAATTGTTGACATCCGTCCCGCATGATGAGAACCTCTTGAAAGCCGAGAAAGAAAAACAAATCAAGTATCTTGACTTGGCTCGCGAGGTTGTCGACATGTGGCATGTGGACTCAGCAATCATTGTGCCTATAGTCGTGACAGCCAATGGGTTAATATCCAAGAACCTCGACCAACACCTGAGGAGGCTCTCGTTGGGCAGCTGGAAGGGCTTGATTCAGAAAGCGGTACTTCTGGACACGGCTCGCATAGTCAGGAAGTTCCTCTCTCTGGAGCCCTGACCGGTAGCTTGGACCCTGTTCCCGATACCGGTGGGCTATTATTTTTTATATTTTTAAATGGTTTTTTTATCTTTTTGTTTATAAAAATATTTTCAAATCTAATTTGTAGGTATTTAAATGAAAGAAAGGAAGATAAAAGTAATATGTAAAAGTTCTATTATGTTGATCATTCCCACCTCCAATTTTTTGGGTCCATCAACCAATTGTCATGCTGCAAGTTTCTGATGTCAAGCAAAAAACGTCACGGTATGAGGCAAAGATGTCGAACTCTTCAGCCTAAAATTTATTTAAAATAGGTAATGACTGCTTGGAAAACCAAAACATTAAAATTAGTTGCTTAAAATAACTACATTTATAAATTAAAAATATAAAAAAAAACCTTTACAAACCGAATTATAACAAAAACTTATATTTTGACAAAAGATTTGTATACAAACTCTTTTCAGAGCCGCCATTAACATTTTATTTTCTTTTTGTTTACTCTTTTGTTTTTTATCTGTCAATGTCCAATAAGTGCTGATCATTTTCCTTTACGTACAACATCGAAAGACTATTTTTATTTTAGCCAATATTATATTATAACAAATATTTGCAAGAAGACGATTTGTAGCCGTGAAGCGCAAATTACAAATGCCACGGAATGGTGTGTCAGCGAAAAGTAGTTTAGATTTCGAAGTCTACAGAAGATGCTCTTGTGATAATTTTATGACATTGACTATGAACCCACGTCTTCATCAAGTATATTCAGATATTATTCGATGTCATTGTTTTACGGTTAGTAACATTTTACTTACTTAATTATTTAATGTTACAAGAGTTAGATAGGAGTTCGTGGCAAAGTAAGAGCCGCACGGGTCGATTGATCAAGGCTAAGCTACGCCTGCCGCGGTCAGTCCGAGAACGGGCGACCATCTATTTCATACCGAGACCCCTCCGTGCCTCGGAAATCACATTGAGCTGTCAGTCTTGTGTGTAATTCGTAGATCGTTGACAGTTGTTACGGGTAGTCAGGAACCCGAAAGTTTAACAACCAATCTTGCAAAGGGATATTGTGTTAACTGACCGGGTTGTGGAGATCAGATAAGCAGTCGCTCTAAGTATTTAATGGTATTCTGTAGTATCCGGTTAATGGATTTCGGTCTAAGCGGACCTATATTTTATCGTTAACGACCTACTTATTTTCCACTAAGAGAGAAGTGATGAATACAAAATTATTGTGATTATTACGTTTCAAAGAAATGCCACATCCACCAACCCTCAGTGCGCCCGGGTGGTGGATTTAAGGCACTTATACTGTCCTGCAGTGCGATTCTGTGACCATCTTACCGTGAAACTTAGGTGAAGTGAGCGTAGAGTGAGCTGTCATTCCAACTAATGCTAGGGATTGACACTATTGACAGCTCACTCTAAGCTCACTTCACCTAACTTTTCACGGTAAGATTTTTTCAGAATCGATCGGCTGTTGGTCTAGTGGTCGCAAGCGCTACTGCTGAGCATGAGGTTCTGGGTTCGATTCCCAGGTCGGGGAAAGTCTTATTATGTATTTTCTATCAGTAATTTCTCAGTAGCAGCCTAGAGTCTGAAATTATGCCCGGTTTATGGCAATAGGCTCACCCCCTATTACATGGGATTTAAACCTGGCGAAATATGGGTGTTACTATAGGTACACCTCTGCCTAACCCTTCGGGGATGGCGTGATGTTATGTTATGTAATAATCTTATTGCTTGTATTTTTTCAGGTTACCTGGTGCCAGTTTCCCGAAATGTCAGCTGAAAAGGCATTGTTTGGAAACGCGGGAGCCTGATGGGATATCTGACGGCATTTGCGAATCATATGTCGACATAGTGTGCATCAGGATGACGCACGTAAAGTCGATATGAGTTCTTCGGAGACCAAAGAGGTACGGTCGCGTAATCACTAAACTTCTGCTAAGTATGGGGTTCTTTTTTTTTACCGTGGAGAAATGCTCATGCATTCTGCACTACCACGGGGAGATAGTGCAGTTATGTGGGACTCCAACCTACTAACACTCCACGGTGTCCTCCTCTGCCGCTTACGGCGGGAACACGGGTACACGTAAGCACTCATCCGTGAACCCGCCGCGGCTGTCCGTCACCTGACACTCCTCTAGGGAGGACTCCCCATCACCGGCGCACCAGAACACATAGCACGTCGTGACCACCCCAGGGACCATACAAGCACACGGGCGCCACACGACCCCGTGTCTGGGCACTCTTGGTCCCCCTGCGACGGGTCAGGTCATTGGCCCTGCCGCCTGCCAATTTTCGGCCGCAGAGGATAGATAGAGCAAAGCCCTGACGAGCGACGTCTCCTCGGGTTCCTCTTAGCTTCACCGTGGGTGACCAAGCCACGGCTTCGAACCCCCCCCCCCCCCCCCGCTCACAAATGCGAGAACCCACCGGGGGGGAAGTATGGGTCCTGAAGAGTAATTGCGTAACAAACTTACAATGGCAATGCCTTTCATTTAGACAGTTTAACAACATTCATTGCGTTATTTACGATGTTAAGCAAATGATCCTTTCAAACATATGAAGCAATTAGGAATTCCCTTCAAAATCTTTCGGATTACGATTGAAATATGTTACGCAATTAGGGTGCTGGATTCGACCCAGATCGTGTTTTTCCATTCGGAATTTTTCAGTAACAGTAATTACATAATAATTCAAAATAAGGTTCAGTAGACCGCACCGCGCACGTTTGTGGTAACAAAACCAGTATAAGCTGGCCTCTTATTATATTTAAACTCCGTACTACGCTAGCCCAGCACCAGTCAAAGTGTTACCACCAACGTATGGTATACATTTCATTGCTCATGACTGTATTACTGATTGGTTCATTACCTTAGTCATTACGTAATCATAATGCACAGCTGTTTAATTGACTATAATGGAAACAATGTGATTCTGTTAAATGTCCTGTTCGTTAATGAAACTGAAACATCCTATCTTCTACGGTGGTCAGTGTAGCCTAATGGATGCGTCAGCAAACGTTATTTGCAGCAAGTTATTGTCCGGACAAATAAAAAAAAATACTTATATTTTTTGGGGTTATTATTGCCGCCGACACGCTAAGAAGTAGATGTGTAATGAAGTTTAGTGTGAATCTGAAACATCCCGTCTTTTGCGGTGATCAGGGGAGTAGTGAATCTGAAACATCCCGTCTACTGCGGTGATCAGTGAAGTAGTGAAACTGAAACATGCCGTCTTCTCGTCTACTGCAGTGATCAGCGTAGTAGTGAATCTGAAACATCCCGTCTTTGCGGTGATCAGAATGACTATGAAACTGAAACATCCCGTCTACTGCGGTGATCAGCGTAGTAGTGAATCTGAAACATCCCGTCTTTGCGGTGATCAGAACGACTATGAAACTGAAACATCCCGTCTACTGCGGTGATCAGCATAGTAGTGAATCTGAAACATCCCGTCTTTGCGGTGATCAGAACGACTATGAAACTGAAACTTCCCGTCTACTGCGGTGATCAGAATGACTATGAAACTGAAACATCCCGTCTACTGCGATGATCAGTTAAATACTGAATTTGATTTTTTGTACCTTTTGTTGGTGATCACAGAACAGACGGGATGTTTCAGTTTCATTAACGACCAGGACATTTAACAGAATCACATTGTTTCATTATTGTCAATTGAACAGCTGTGTATTATGATTGCATAATAACTGACGTTATGGACAGGTCAGTAGTACTGTCACGAGCAATGAAATGCATGTCGGTGATAACACTAGGCTTTGAGCTGGCCTAATATAACATTATTAGGTAGGTACGTAGATTTTATCAGCCAATTTGTCGCTATGGATATCAAAACCAGTGTGTGGACGTAAGATTTGAAATCGAGTCAAAATCGCTGCATGTGTCTCTAGCATAAGAGTATATTCTCATATTGTATGTTTTATTTTAAATTAGTGAATTGTTTTTGATTTTATATGTAATTATAGTGTTTTCTCTTCTACTCTTTGAGCCATACCTCGCCGGGACGACATGGCGGCGCAGCCAGGTCGATTCGCCAACAAATTGGTTGGCAGCGCGACCTGGCGACGTCGCCATAGCGTCCCGGTGAGGTATGGGTCTTACAGGCGTTGTCTACATCTCGTTTTATTTACTTTCCAATCGCAGTTATCCTGGAAGAGATTCCATTATAAATAAGCATCACCTTTGTACGTACTTTTCTCTTCCTTTCTTCTTGTCTGTTTATGTGTGTACGGACGCCAGCACATCAATCGTTACTACAATCTGTCAAATTTCTTTAACAGATTTTCAACTTTATCGCTAAAGCATTAAGGTTCAAGGTTGATTGGGAAAATTTGACAGTTTCGGGTAGCTTGACCTGCTGGCATGATCTGTACATAAATGATTAAATAAATAAATAATAATTTGCTATTTCAAAGTTGTCGCGTCACGTAGACAACTGACATAGACCTTGTCGTTATATGACGTGCAAGTGACATCCAAACTTATGGTGGTAATAAAATTTATGTTTGTACTACATATATGATGTAAGTAATTATGTTAAACTATGTTTTGTGTTTTTAATGGTGTAATAATTTAATAATGTTGTTAGTTTTAATTTTTCTAATTTGGTTATTGTAAGGTTTGGTTATTAGTTTAAGTTCTTAATTGTCGCATTTGATTAGGGTAAACCCTGTAATGATAGATTAAGCTGTTATAACATAAAATAAAATAAAAAATAAAAAAATAAAATAAAAATTCGAGCTCCCTTATACCATGTCCATACGTTCTGTGCTCGTTGTACTATCCCAAGCTCAGGTCACGTTCACCTATCTACTACGATCGCCGTACTGACACGCTCTCACGACATAACACTAACTTTGAGTTTAGTATTTTATGAGTAGAATAGAGCTGTGTCGGGATAACAGTGAGAGAGGTCTTGGGTACAGAGCACCATTTTTTGTGAACATACAGCGAATTTCCACAATAAAACAAAAAAAAAGCGGCCAAGTGCGAGTTGCACTCCCATGAAGGGTTTCGTAGCAGTTTTTTATTATTATTTGAGTTGATTGAATGAAAGGTAAACTGCGGTTTACGATTTATGACGTATTAAAAAAAAACTACTTACCAGATCTCAGTTCAAACCAATTTTCGGTGTAAGTTTGCATGGTAATGTACATCATTTTTGAAGACCTATCCATAGATACCCCACACGTATGGGATTGATGAAAATTTTTTTTTGAATTTCAGTTCTAAATATGGGGAACCCCCAAAATTTATTGTTTTTTTTTTCTATTTTTGTGTGAAAATCTTAATGCGGTTCACAGAATACATCTACTTACCAAGTTTCAACAGTTTAGTTCTTATAGTTTCGGAAAAAAGTGGCAGTACAGATTGAGACTGAGATCAGACTGTGATTTTCCTAAAAATTACGAGAATCGCCCCTCAGATCACGTTCAACTATCAACTATGGTCGCCGTACTGTCACGCTCGCACGATATAACACTGAATTTTGTATGTTAAGAGTAGAATAGAGCTGTGTTAGGATTAAAGTGAGAGAGAGAGTGAAGTGAACTCACCGCACTATTTTACGTGAATCTGCTGTTAGCGCGAGGATTATTTAGGTTAGTTGAAGGGGTTTATAAACAGTCTTATGGGTTCAAGGGGTATTGTGTTGCCCAGTAACTAGATGTAGAGGTCAGATAGGAAGTCCATTTGAAATATTGTGTAGTGTTAACAAGTACCAAATAGATACTCGACGGTTATGACGTAGTAGTTGCTTAATTATTCCTGAATTACTTTCAAATCTTCTGAATAATATCTAAATAATATTCTTTGTATTTATTTTCCCATAATAAGTCATTTATTTGATTTTTATAACAATAATTTAGTATTCTTAACATATTAAGTAATGCACGGACAGTTGATTTGAATATGGCGGGAAAGTGTAGAAAAAGGGAGGCAAATCTTGTCTATCGATTGTAAAATGATGATAAGGAAGTTGCTCTGCCTAAATACAGACTTGAGTGTGAATTATAGTTCGTGTTTAATTGTGTAAACCCTGCTACTGAACAACAGTAGATTGGCCGCATTATAAACAAGTATTATAAGCTAGTTTGTGAATGCAAACGGTCGCCATGGCGATATTATGGTACAGAGCCAACCTACATGAGCTCGTTGTGCGCGCGAAACGCAAACGTGTAAGTCACCATGGCGACATTATGCTGCAGAGCTAACCTACCTATGCTGGTATACGCGCGAGCCGCCACATTAACGCTGACTGGCACAAATAGGTTACGCGAACATGTTTGTAAATAAACCATATTCCTAGTCATTCAAAAGAAAACCTTGTAACACGGTAAACTAATCACATGCTACTTACTATTAATTCACTACGTTGCTGTAGTAAAAATCATCAAGAATCTACTTTGTCTGTAGATTAAATTCGTATTGTCGAAGCTAAATCAAAAGGCACTCATCGAAATTGACTATAAGGGACCACTCCTAAGGTTTCCAATAAACTTCTAAGAGAATAATCACCTTATATACCTCCTCCTGTTTTAAAAGTCGGTTAAAATATGGATTGGCTTCTAAGAGACATCTTTCATAAAACAATTGCTGCAGTAGTTGAGCGATTAGATTCCATGTTGTTGTTTTGGGTCGCGGGATCGATTCAAGCTTCTACAAATAGTTTGTTTCATATTTGTTCATGAATGTAATAGAATAGTTCTTTATTTGCATAGAAAGTAGGTACATGTTAGAGATGTTCAGTTTAAAGTGATCCTTATACTTATACTAACTATCTTTTTTTTTTTCTGGGTGGGAAATCATCATATGACTTCTCCCGCTCTGGGCGGAGCGGGAGGGCGTGTCAGACTTTTACTGACTAAAACCCACCCGTGTTCCTTCAGTTGCCTATGCCACGGTGTCTCTTTCGAACAAACCGCGGCCTTGGCAGGCATCGGCCCTAGCGGACCCCGTCAGTTCGTGCTGACGTCTCTTTCAGGCGCGCCAGGAACACAACGCGCCGTCGACCCGGGCCTGGTCCTTGCCGGGCGGCGAGTTGCCCATTGCTCGCCGCCGGCAGGCCCGCGCCTACGGTGACCGGGAGTCGGCTAGTGACTCCCGACGTCCAGGGCGCTTATACTAACTACCTTACCTTACCTTTTGTAATACATATTTTTGTGTATGTTTTTAACAAAACAAGAAAAATGCTAGTGCAAAACTTTTTATTTTCTAAAGAAAAATGGAAAAGTAAATATAAACATAATTTTTATTAGGACTAAGTCTGTTTTGTGTGTTTATGACATGTGCCAAATAAACATATTTTCTTTCTTCTATAAAATGATAAAGTCTAATCAATTATTTCTACAGTTTAATACGTTCAATCATAAAATTTTCTTTCACTTGTCAATTAGCAAGAAAAGTTATTATCATAAGTAATTAAGTTGCGAAATATTCAAGGTTTTGTCAACGTCGGACCCTCTAGTTCGTGATTTGAGACAATTCAAGTAGATTAGAGCCGCAGATAACATTAATTGGAGTCAGTGTAATCGAATGGAAGATATTTGGCGGGAGAGAGGAGGAAAATACGGCGGATTTCGTTTTGCGTTTTTGAAATGCCAGTTGTATTATTTCTAAAGCTAATTACGGAGAAAGCATCTTCTTTTGATGACGTTTATTTTTATTGTTTTTTTTTATGATAAGGCAAAGCTATTATTTTTTATAGAAAAACCTTAAAAAATACCTGTGTTTCGGTCTCAGTTAAGAGCCATTTCCTGTTCCATAAGATAAGATAAGGCATTTATTTGCAGAAACATGAGTATACATACAAGGCATGCAGGTTGCCTCTCGCGCCATGCTTCAAGCCATGGTCCGGAGCGAGAGGGAGTGGGAGGCAGTCGCCTCCTTCTGCGAAGCAGTCATGCTAGCGAAGGAGGTGGTGGGACGGATGAGGGAGAGAGCCTCCCATCCCAGCCGCCGCGGGAGACGCTCCGGGCGTCGGGAGCCGCGTGACGACTCCCGGCCACCGTAGGCGCGGGCCTGCGGGCGGAGAGCAATGGGTAGCTCACCGTCCGATCAGGACCAGGCCCGTGCCGAAGAGTTGTCAGCATAATTTGAGGGGCCCCTTAGGGCCGAAGCCTGCCGGGGCAGCGGGATTGTCGGTTAGCGGGTAGTAGGTTCTCGTGGGATAATTTTCGACCCCCACTCAGGTGAAGTCGAGAGCAAAACGTAGTGTTTAAAATATTTACACGTTTTTTTGCACAAACTATAGCAAATCAATGCAGGTCGCTTGTAAATCTCGTGTTACAACAATTTATGAGGTAAGTAGTTACTAATCCTGCAAGTACCGCGTATACTTCTGAATCCCACATAAGTGTGGCCTCACCTTTACAAAATGTTTTCGTGTCAATATCACGTTTCCTATAATCGAAATAAACAACGTTAATAGAGTATAGATTGGATTATTGTCTATAAGAAAATGACGTTCTGTAGATAAAAGACCTTTCATTTCTTTGTTGACATTCTTTTGTTTGTAATTATGTATTGGGTGGGCCAATTTCCGGAAGATTCAGATATTTCCGTGAGGAAAAAATATATATTTCGAATTATATTTTTCTCAAGTCGTGAATTATTAAGGTTTGTTTCATTTGAATGAAAATAAATTATAGATATAGTCAAGGAGTGAACATGTTAGGTAATTTTCAAACACATTCCAGTGGTTGCTTGCCAATTTTCGCACACTGTCATTTTCATCGTAGTCGAAAAAACAATAAGGTGCAATCAAATACTAACCTTAGTGCGCTTAACATTTTCATTCCATTGCAGTTCTTACAGACGTCGAAGAGAAGTATCCAAATAATTTATATTGGATAATTTAAATGACAATATAAGACAAAAATATATTGAAGAATAATTTGCATAATGTCACTTAAGTTATTGCACCATATTGTAAGTCAAATATGCTAACTTTACAGGAGAGTGAAAAACCTGCATAATGTAACACACCTACATGGTTGATCCCGTGTTGTTATTTTTTACTTCATTTTATAAGTTTTTATTGGACATTGCTTGTTTCTAATTGGCTGACACAACGTGTCTTCCAAGTCTCTAGCAGCGGCTACGGCATCACAACGTCAAAACCGCCAAATTTTACTTACGCTGTGTTAGAACTTAACGATAAGCAGGTACTTGTACCCTTACCGTGGTACCCTTAACTTTAAGTTTTTTTCAAAGTGGACATTAACTTAAAACTTTATGAAGTCGGTACTTACTCTAATAAAGTCACAAAGTTGTAGTTCTAAAGTTAGACTAAGTTAAATATATTGCAGACATTGTCGCCGTAGACGGAATACTTGGAAGTGAAGAGAAAAGATTTCATTAAATGTTTATAAGATACTTGTACAGCTCTAAAAGCGTAGTTTTAATTACAGCAATCTTGAAATCCTGTGACGTCAGCACAATTAGTTAAATGATACTCACCGTCACGTTATTGTTTGGCAATAAAAAGCATAGAAATATAACCATATATGTCTTCATATTACCCTATATATTTTGAAACTATAAAAGTAACTAAACAAATAAATACAAGTCGCAAACATAATCAGCCTAGAATGTTCCCACAGCTGGGACGAGAGGAGAGAAGGCCTGTCCTCCTCTCCTCGTGCGGGAGTGGGCTGTAATCTACCACGCGGATTGGTATGTGTTGGTATTGATCCTTGACATGGTCCGTTGTGTAGTACTCGCAACTGGCCCGAATAGCTTTTGCTTCGTCAATGTGTGAAAATGCACAAAGTATAAGGAAAATAGGAAAATAAATGATTGTTAAAGGATCAAACGGTTATACAAAACAAAATATACGTGTTTGAGTCAAACGCTTTGATCGTTAACGGAGGACCCTTAACTCGTGGTTTTCTTAAGTATTATGCTTGTTTATGATTTTCCTATGAAATTTCAGTTAGATTACAGATGAAATTTCATGTTTTTTTTTTTTCTCTAATTGTACAATCAGGCTTACATTTACTGCAGAGTAAATACATGCCATGAATACGCACAATATAAGCAAATAAGCTCCAATAAAACCATGGAAATACAAACACTTGCGCGAAGCGATAATCAATGTTCAGTTCATAACAGCACGAATGTAAACAAAAGCTATCGGATTCCCAGTGACATGAATTATACAGAGTTGTCCATTATACAGGATGGTTTGTTATGCAGGGTGGATGAGTTTGAACAAGTTTTAACAAGTCTATTGTATAGCTTGGCCTGTCATTAAAGTTATTACAGGCAGATGGCCTTGGGCTTTAGTTAAATTGAGGTTTCGGGTCCATTTTATTTATTTACGGTTGACTAGTAAACTTTTGATGACATAAAACTGAAAAAGCGGCCAAGTGCGAGTCGGACTCGCCCATGAAGGGTTCCGTAACACCAAATTGCGGTTTACGATTTATGACGTATTAAAAAAAAACTACTTACTAGATCTCGTTCAAACCAATTTTCGGTGGAAGTTTGCATGGTAATGTACATCATATATTTTTTTTTAGTTTTATCATTCTCTTGTTTTAGAAGTTACAGGGGGGGGACACATTTTACCACTTTGGAAGTGTCTCTCGCGCAAAATGAACCACGAGCAACATATTGTAAGCAGCAGCTAAGCTATTTTGACAAAACTGCTGTTTAAAAGACCGATGCTTAGATAATACTTGTCTTAATTGAATGCATTTCAAATTGGCATGGGTACATTTTTTAAGCCGACTGGTCGTTTGAACTAGACTAATATGCTTCAATGAAAGTTGCATTATAACTTTATTTAAATAGGAATTAGAATTTACATTATATAAGCTAAAATTTAAAATATTGGGAGTTATATGTTCGAGCCGTTTGGGGTTGAAACACTAGGGCCATGGGGTCCGAGTGCCCACTTGGTTTTTCGAGATATCGCCAAGCGGTTAATCGACTCTTCACGTGACCAGAGGGCTGGCCTCTTTCTTGGCCAAAGAATTAGCATCGCCATACAACGTGGCAATGCTGCCAGCCTTTTGGGCACTGTTCCTGTTGACAGCGATGCGGACGAATTTTTTGATGCCCTATGAAAGTTGCATATATCAAATTACTAACACCAAAATTTTAAATAAATTTTGAGATTTTAAAGCTATGAAAATCATATTTTTACAGCATTGCGGCTTGTCAATAAACTATGTACAGCTTGCGTGTCTGCAAGTCAGTGGACTCCAATGTAACCCTACATTTATTATTCAAATGCACAAATAATAACATTTATATTTATGTTCTAACACAGCTAAACTCACATGCATAAACAACACAGATGTCCGATAAAACCCAGACTGTGTCGAGTTCAAAATTCAGATTTATAGTTTTAATTTTAATGTTTACGAGTTCATTACACCCTGTATACATAGAACATGTTTGTTCAAGCATTAGCGATGTAATTTAGCACTACCGCAAACATTAACAGACTATCCCTGTCTAACAAACTATTAGCGGGACAGAAATCAATAGTTGTATTGTGGTTTTAGTTGACTTCCGAAGACTTTCTTCTGTATTTTTAGTAAGGTACTTTCGTCGAAATAAACGTTTTACGGGTGAAGAATTGTGATTGAACTTTGTGGCCTCGATGGGAAATCCAACATTTACATTTTCAACATTTTGGGGTTCTTTGCGAATTCATCATTTTGCAAATTCAACATTGTAGTCCAGAAGGAAATTTTCATTAGGTATAGTCCTGATATTTTCGATGAACAATTATTTCAGACTATCGCAGTTAACTGCTGACACAGGCCTCCCCAGGCTACGCTTTAATACTTTGTTCTCCGCCTTCAGCATCGCCTTTTTAAGGTCGTCGGTCCATCTAGCTAGGGGGCGTCCCACACTACGCTTGCCGATACACGGTCTCCACTCCAGGGGGTCTACTCACGAAGTTACTATTTGCTTCGGTCGGTCCCGATCCTACGCTCCCACACTCTTTCGAATATTGACTATGGTCCCGACCCAACTGAGCCAATACGAACTTTTTTCGCATTTTTCAATAATATTCGATTCGGCCATGTGTCGGTCCGATCCGATCATTCGTACTTTGCACTTCGTAGTAGACCCCCAGGGCTCGTCTGCTACATCGGCCATTGATCCTTCGAGAAACATGGCCAGCCCACAGCCACCACTGCACCCAGTTCTCCAAACGCTGCCCAAGCAAATGGATTCTCTTGCCGGCTTCTTTCTCAAAGTTGGCATGATATTTTACGACGATGTATTTCATAAGTGACTATGATTTTAAAATTCGTAAACTTTTAGTGCCCCGGGTAAAGTTAGTAGTACCTATACGTATTACAATAAGCAGGTCGAAAATGACAAAAAAAAAATACAAAAATTATTCCCCTTTTAAAAAAACACCTTTTGTTCTACAATTTTACGCGGCCATTGGAAAATAGCCTCGGATTTAACATTTGTGAAATGGAAGGTTTTCACCCAGTTCATATAAATAAATCCACACTCTTCACATTCTACGTAGCCGAAAATAAACAAAAGAGTAATAGACAATGAATCCCGGCATTCGATCTCAAAAAACACAAAGCTTTTGTTTTCCATCCAAAACTGGAGTGCCCTGGAATCGTTTCCAATTTATATGATAATTCTAAATGTTAACATGAAGCATGACATGTTTTCTGTTTGGAGAACATACCTTGCCTTGATCCTAGACACAGAGAATGGAGATACCTCGGCGGCCACCGCTAGCCAGCATTGTCAACAATTTCCATTAAAACCAAACACGTCACCGTTTAATTTCACTACGACGACACCCACATTTTTCCAATAATGTTTACGTCCCATGTTATGGGGGGCGAGCCTATTGCCATCAACCAGTTACAAATCCAGAATCCAGCCTACTACTAAAAAATTACTGATAGCCCCGAAAACACATTGCTAAATCTGGATTTCGAACTAATGACCCAATCAAGTGACTACCAACCCGCACTGGGCCCGCGAGTCCCAGCAGTGGAAATATCATAGGTTGATGATAACCCAGCGAAGGACACACCGGCCTGGATAAAGAACCCTTATGCGCAGAGATTAGGAAAAGTTTTTATCAGTTAGGTTAGTATCAGTCCAAGACAAATAAACTCCTCCTGTTACATGGGACATAGACATAAATGGTGATATGTGAGCTTATAAACCTTACATCTTTTTTTTTTCTGATGGGAAATCATCAAATGACCCCGCTCTGGGTGGAGCGGAAGGGAGTGTCAGATTCTTACTGACTAAAACCCACCCATGTTCCTTCCTTCGCCCTTTATGTTCCGGGGTAGCGGTAACCCTTTCGGACAATCCCGCTAACCCGGCAGGCTTCGGCCCTAAGGGGCCCCTCAATTTATGCTGACAACTCTTTGAAGCGCGCGTGGAACACTTACGCGCCGTCCGGCACGGGCCTGGTCCTGATCGGACGGTGAGCTACCCATTGCTCTCCGCCCGCAAGCCCGTGCCTACGGTGGCCGGGAGTCGTCACGCGGCTCCCGACGCCCGGAGCGTCTCCCGCGGCGGCTGGGACGGGAGGCTCTCTCCCTCATCCGTCCCTCCACGACGTTATGTGACGTTAATCTAGTCAAAGCACGTCTAGCCTTCGCCGGCTGACCTGAACTAACCCTACAGCACTGGCCTGTGGTTAGAACGGTACACTAATACGTGTCGTTGTGGTTACGACACCCTCACACCGAGTGCACGAACAAATTAATTGACTTTTTGAATTATTAACAAGCATTTGACTTGCAGTGTGTGTCGACTGGTCGTTCTAGTTTACATAATTAGGTTAAAAGGCGAGTTCGTTAAACTGTAGTGATAACCTGCAAAGTTCACTGCTCACCTCACTCAAGTGAGCGCACATAATTCGGAAGGGAACTCATTTGTTTTTAAAGTAAATCACCGCAGAATCACAAAGAGTTAACATTCGAATTTCGGATTTATACAAAACAAATGACGAGAAGGTAAATTTATATCCACTGTTTTTTTAAGGCTTGTTTCCAATAGTCATTCGTTCTCACTTTTAGAGGCAAGAATGGTACCTATCCAAGTTTATGACATACCAACGTATGGCCGCAGCTTCACCCGCGTGGAGGTTAGAAATTATCCCACGTCGAAAGTATGCAATGCCCTACCCAAGTCATTGCCTACCCGTGTGTCAAATATCCAAATCCATTCAGCCGTTATGATGTGAATAAATAACAAACAGACAGACATACAGAGTTACTTTCGCTTTTGTAATAATAGTATGGAAGCATGGATGTGAGAAAGTTCGAAAAACGTATCTCGTTAAAATATTATTAGTTTCCGTTTCCGAAGGCCCAAAATACATTTTTATTCATTCTTTGGTTACATTATTTTCAACGTTTATTTGCTTTCTGTGGGCAGCGTACATATTTACACATTCTTTTAATTACCCTTGTACCTGCATATTTTTTTGAATAAATAAACAGGTAAAGCGGTTTCCAATACACGTTTGCATATTAGAGGAATTTTACGATCAGAAGCGACCTCGGTATTATCGAATGTTGTACTGGTTCAAAAATGTATACTACATTACAGATAGTAAAGAACACTAAATGAAGAAAAAGTTTTGTTTATTCCTAACCATATCAACATAATATCAACCAACGCCTTCAGAGTGAAAACCTCGTAAGTGTAAAAAGGTAACTTTTCAAGAGGAAGAAAAAACAATATTTTGTGTACAGTTCAAACCGACTCCGTGTCGGTAAGTAGGGTCATTCCTTAATCTCTTAAGTAAAAAATTCAACAGCTAATGCCTTATCAACGGTACAGAAGTACTTATGAATTAAAGTGTAACTGAATTTTTATTTAAACGTCTAATTTTATGATGATGCGAGTATTTACAAGGTTCTGATTTACTGTCATAGATGGCGCTATGAGTATCGAATGAACAAATGAGTCAGATCAGGATGTGCGTTGCGAGGTTTTCTTCCTAGAAACGCAATAAAATAAATTTGAGCAAATATGCATTCCCGAGGTTTTCACCCTAAGGCGATATATAGCAAAAAAATCACATCATAAATCTTTTAACGTCACCCATTAATTAGGAAATTCACATCGCACCCATTCCGATTTTTCCCATTCGGTACGCAATCCATTTCCATTAGGTTAATGGCCAGAAAGCGTTGACAATGTCTTTAATTATCACATTAAATGTTTACGATCGGAACCGTTAACTTCATATGGGCATCAACAATTAACCCGTTGACTTTTAGTCGATGAATCACTGGTACTTTGGTTTGATAGTAAGCTTGTGACTTTAAGTACCTACATATCTAATAAAGAACTCATTTAGGAAAATATTTGCTACTCTATTATTATATATAGCCATGAAAAGCCTCAAACGACACCACATATGGGACTTTATTGAATAAAGCCTAAACAATTTTGAGAGGCAGATTCTTCGTTGGAAGAATGGACCTCGACAGTCAACATCCGCACAAAAAATCTGCTAAAGGTTTACAAACGATTGCAAGATAAACACAGAAAAAAAAGCTCTTTTATTATATAGACTAAGGTTAACATCCACAGCAAAGCAAAAGCTTATCAAAATCGTTTGTAAATAAAAAAAAACCGTCAATTAATAGAAAATAGTGGTAGCTTATTCATCAACAGCCAAATAAGTGCGAAATCTAACCCACTTAGTGTTTCCAATTGAACCCAAAAACTACGTTTGTAACCCGTTAAACTAACCATTCTACTGTATTACGAATATTAAAGCCTCCACTCGATGAAGCCTAACAAACGAAAATAACCGTAACCAAACATTAGTTTTAACTTAATTAAAACATTCAAAAACAGCCCTTATAAACGTTCCAATAACAAGCCAGCCATCATCATCAATTCAGCTGAAACACGTCCACTGCTAGACAAAGTCCTCCCCCAATTAACGTCACTTCATCTGGTTCTGTGCTTCTCGCATCCAGCGGATTCCTGCGGCCATCGCAAGGTCATCGGTGCACCTTGTGAGAGGCCTTCCAACGCTACGTCTTCCAGTACGCGGTCGCCACTCCAGAACCTTTCGGCCCCATCGGCCATCTGTTCTGCGAGCAATGTGCCCTGCCCACTGCCACTTAATTTGGCAGTTCCACCAACCCTAACCAAATAATAATTCGTGAAAGACACGCCCCTACAACAATCATGGCAGCCATTACTTTCCACCATCAAAAACTTAATTTACATATTGTACTCGAACTGTAATGGGCCATTACATTAATGAGAATTCTGCCTTTTACAAGTCATTAGCTTTTATACCTGTAATTACGATGTATTTTGTAAAGGTTTGGGAGGCATTATATTCATTGAAGCATGGAATATACTACAAAAGAGTTTCACGGTAGCTCAGGTTCAATAAATTATCCTCCACGAGAGCCGATAATTTTATTAATTTAGCACCTGTGGGAATTTCAATGTCCGAATGTAAAATCTCCATACATAGTGGAATGACCACATGACATTTGAACGCCTCTTTAAAATTCCGAGCACAAACGTCCTAAGCAGTTATCCCCGTTACCACCTAGCTGACTGGCTAACATTTTACCTCGGTAGAAGCTAGTTTATGAGAGAAGAACAATGGTAAAATGGAAATCACGGCAACTGTGGCCAACGTTAGTACAAAAGCTAATCCTGGGGATCTACTCCGAAGTAGTATCGGCCAAATGTTCGACTGTTTCCTGCTACGAAGTTACTATTTGGTTCGGTCGGCCCCGATCCTACATTCCTACACTCTTTCGAATATTGACTATGGTCCCGACCTAACTGAGCCGATCCGAACTTTTTTCGCATGTTTCAATAATATTCGGTTCGGCCATGTGTCGGTCCGATCCGATCATTCGCACTTTGCACTTCGTAGTAGACCCCCAGTACTCTAATTGCGTAACACACTTTCAATAATTTTAAAGGATATTGCTAATCCATTGCTTCATATGTTCGAAAAAATTGTCTGCTCAACAACGAGAATAAAGCAATGAATGTTATTGAACTGTCAAAACGAAAGTCGTTCCTACTGTTGAGTGCGGACTTACCTACTTTCTCATTGCACTTGAGCTTATGTAGTTCTGCCAAAAAAAACCAACCCACATCAAATGTTCTCACATACTCCGAAGTAATTGAAATGATTTTGAAATCTGTCTTTAGCATAAGTCTTGGAAAATTCTATATTAGACTAATTTTGCCGAAAAGTAGTTTACTACATTGTGCATACGTATTATATTTGTTTGACGCAATTAACTGACTTTAGTCATCGACGTTGTAGATTCAAACTAAGCAATCGATTAGCAATTAAGTGAAAATAATGGAATCAAACTCCATAAATTCATTACAAGTCGAAAAACAAGAAATTCAACGCAGAATAAACCTTGACTTGGAACGAAACGATTTAACTTTGAAACAATAACCTTAACAATAGTATTTATATTCTACAAAGGAAAATTTTGACTCATTAGCCCTTTTGAATTAACTTGTGATTTTATTACTTTTGGCAGTCTTCAACGTTGTTAGTCAAATGGAGCGTTCTTTGGTTTACTTAGTAAGTTGATGTTTATTTATTTAAGGACTGGTACATATATTTTATCATGAAAGGAATTATTTTAATGAGGACTTGTTGTGAAGTGCGTTGCCAATATTTATTCGACGATATTAACACTTTCCTTCAGGTGCAGAACCTGACACTTACACTGTTTCCAAGAGAGGCGGCCTGTGTCCCAGCAGTGGGAATATTCTGGGCTGTGCTGATTAATTGATTATGTATATTTTGCTGTGTTAAGCTTCATGGTGCGACCATCGGGAAAGGGATTTTTTAAATAAATTTTCTGGAATGCAGTGTGCATTCAAGAATTTAGCAACCATATTAAGGATAGGTACCTACTTTTGTTACTTTAACAAACTTTTTAAATCTGGATAAAAAGTGGAGTAACTTTTTACCGTGTTATAATAAAATTTTACTCAATCATTCTCAAATAGAAATAATTGGTACAATACCAATTGTTTCATTCCTATTCTAAATCCATGGATTTGGCGGATGAGGCTTTAGAACAAGAATTATTGATTAACTGACCACGAGTCATTTAATAAACACCTCTTTGTCATAGGAGTCACAGGCAGGCCACTGTGCAGGGCCTGCATGGAGGACGACGAGGCAGCTTGTCATGTGCTTCTAAACTGCACGGTGGCTACCATATACAGGGCATAGTACTTCCGTAACCCAGGTACCCTCTGTGAGATTGTCAATAGTACAGACGGCAGCACATAAGCTACTACAATCTGTCAAATTTCTTTAATAGATTTCCAACTTTATCGCTAAAACATTAAAGTTCAAGGTTGATTGGCAAAATTTGACAGTTTCGGGTAGCTTGACCTGCTGGCGTCTGTACTAAGGTGTTAAATACTTCCTCGAGGATGGGCGCAGATCGAATAATCGATTTTCCTGCCCGTACGCAAAATACGCGCTTTGACGTGGAGTTACAGAAATCAGCCCCAATTATACATTACCTATTTTCAGGAATGTTGGGCAGAGACGACGCTCCACAGAGCTGAACTTTTGCTAAAACTCGATGCGCAATATTTACGACCGGGTACTGTAAATTAATTTCAATTTAATTTCAAAGTCAACACATACTATTAAATTGCTGTGTAACGAGACAAAACCCAAAATTAAACTGTTATTCGGATTAATTATTTTCTGATTACTGTTTCCATTAAATTAATTTTCAATTAAAATAAGCTGTTTAGGTGCGAACCTACGATACGTGCCTAATTTTCGTGCGCGCTTATAATGGGATTAAATGATAAATTAAGTAAAAAACATTGCGGTCGTAATAAAACTATTATTTATTGCTAAAGCTTAGGTCTAAAATTGCCATCCTTAAAGTAAGCGTTTTTAGACACCGTAAAGTTAAACCACAGTGGCAGTCAATTTCAGAGTGACGTTATTGAAATACATTTTATGTGACAGCCACCGATATGTTCGGAAATCGAAGTAAAACAGACATCCGCCAAGCATGACGATCACAGCTTGAACCTTCTTTCCCAATTCCCAATGTTACGTATCAAATGTTATCTACAAATCAACATTATTTATAAAAATAAACCAGATTTCTATTTGTTTGGTATTATTTGACACAAGCGTTTTAACACAATTCAATAACACTGTTACTATTCACTGAGAGAGAAGACATTGATACAGTTTAGCACGTCTTAGTCTGGAGAATATTACCTCAAGTGACAATATACCTACATCTTACTATCGCTGGCAGTAAGCCAAGGTAATAAAAAGATTTAACACATTGTCTCAGTTCCGAGTGTCGCAATCTGGGAAGAAGTTGGCTCTTGTGTTATTAACTACATATTATTATGTAGTGGATATTAGTAGATGGATTTGTCTTATACACCAAATTCTACATAAGGCTTTTCGGTAAAAGCAATTTCTGATGACAAACTTTGGGATGGACAAGAATGCTTCTCATAAAACATGAATATCATGTTGAGATAAAGGTATCTTTTGCAAAATATTCTTTATTTTCCGAATTTTATTTTAAACCAATTTTAGTATCAAGGGATTTTTTTTATGGTAAAGGGAGGTAAAACTCTAGGATCATTTTTTCGCTTGTCTTTGTTTCTTGTTTACAAAGAACAACTGATGTGATAACTTTGAACTTCAAACAAAGATAATGTACTAGTGTTACGATATTACTGAAAGCTCTTGTAAACCGATGAGACTCAGGTGAAGCATTCAGTATTGTGGATCATTGCAAACGCCCTATCTATTCCATATAGTAGCCTGTTGTCTCAACAACTATTACCTGAAGTGACAAACGCCGTCCATTCTTGGCGCTAAGCCAAGGTTTCAAGCTAACGCTGGCTCCACACGTTGGTCCCAACTGTGGCCCCAACGCCAGTCGTCCAATATGACGGATGAAACTAGTATGGGCCCGCCTTAAGCCAATGTTATTTTCTTGATCAAAATGTTCGACTAGTGGCGATGGGGCCAACGTTTGGACCAACGTATAAAGCCATCGTAAAGGTTTAGCGCATAAGTGCCTTGGGATGCCACCGTAATTAGTGGAGATTTATTTCTAAAGCCGATTTGTCTGAGGGTGTAAAACCTTCAAACTCAAACTCAAACTATTTATTTCAACTAAACCAATTACAGGTACTTTTGAATTGTCAAGAGTCGGCCAGTTCAGGTCAGTCTTCTTAGTCACGTTGTTATAAAAAACATTGTAGGTTTTTGGTAGCAATTTATGAAACTGTTGCATAACAGGAGTAACGAAGATCATCATCTTAAGCAGTCCATTACTGAACATAAGGCCTCGGCCAACTATGGATTGCACGCTGTCAGGCTAGATGGAACGACGACCATCGCAAGGTGGCCGGTAGCAGCTGGATGAGAGCACAAAGAATCGTAGGTAAATAGCAGGTGATTTGGAGAGGCTTATATCCCGCAGTTGACTGCTGAGGGCTGCTTATTATGAAAACTATGTTGTTCCCATCTTCATAACATATATTTTCATAACCTTATTATTCACTTACATAACATCCCCGAAAACTTTGCACCCGCTCCATATCTTCACACGAATTCCAATTCGGGGTCACCTTGACTGTACGTCGTGACAAACAAGTCTAATTTATTTCAACGCCTGTCCTTGTCCGATATTTTGTTAGTTGTATCATATTTTAGTGCTAAACCTTCGTATATTCTTTTCGTCACTCAAATAAAATTTCTTTGTTTTCCTTGGGGTTTCTCTTTATGACGGGTAAGTTATGTTTTTTTTATGATGTCATATAGTTTGTTGTTGGAGATAAAACTGCTGATGGAGGGCAGAAGAATATTCGCCCGGAGGACACGGTGGAGTATACGTTGAAGGTCTGCCCGGCTTGGGCGGAGCACCACCGCGTCCTCGTGGCGGCGATCGGCGGCGGCGATCTCTCGCGTCCGGCCCTGGTCCAAGCCATGGTACGGAGCGAGAGTGCATGGGAAGTCGTCACCTCCTTCTGCGAAGCAGTAATGCTCGAAAAGGAGGAGGCGGAGCGCGTGAGGGAGAGGCAATCTCTGAGCCCTCACGCCCCTGGTCGCCGCAGGGGACGCCCTGGACGTCGGGAGTCAACCGACTCCCGGCCACCGTAGGCGCGAGCTTGCGGATGGCGAGCAATGGGCAGCTCGCCGCCCGGCAAGGACCAGGCCCGGGTCGACGGCGCGCTGTGTTCCACGCGCGCCTCGAAGAGATGTCAGCACGAACTGACGGGATCCGATAGGGCCGATGCCTGCCAGGGCCGTGGGTTGTTCGAAAGAGATACCGTGGCCCCTGGCATAGGCAACTGAAGGAACACGGGTGGGTTTTAGTCAGTAAAAGTCTGACATGCCCTCCTGCTCCGCCCAGAGCGGGAGAAGTCATATGATGATTTCCCACCCAAAAAAATAAAGGGCACCAGAATATGTTACAAAATACGCATCACAGCTAAAACATTTAGGTTTTTTTAAGAATTTTGCAAATGAGCAATTTCCAGACTTCCTGCACTAAGCTAGGCTAGCTCTGTCCCGCTATCAACTTATAATAAAATCTAAAAATTCAGTTTCTTAGTCCAAACTTCGTTTACTTGAACTAGGCTTTGATGAAGACCAAAATCTCAGTCGTCCATCGGCTTTATGTAGTCCTGTTGGATTTTATTCCTTATAAGAATTTCGTACCCAGAGTGTGCGAACGAAACCCCATTACTAAGGCTCATCTGTCCGTCCGTCTATATTTTGAACCGTAACAGGTAGACAATGGAAATTTTCACAGAGCGTGTACTACGATGACTACAAATTACAAATAATAGAAATGAAATGAAGTTAAAAATTAAAGCGGGTCTCATCTACAAGAAATGTGTTTTTTTAATGTGTTAAATATTGTACAGTAATATGGAACCCTTCGTGTGCGAGTCTGATTCGTACTTGGCCGTCTTTTTTATACATCCGCCATTAAGTACAGTAAACAAAAACCAACTCAACATGGAAACAGATCGGTATTTAGATAATTCAATCCAAAACATCCGACGCTATCCTTTTCATAAATCGATTCCCGACGCAGAAGTTAATGCATCCCACGGGTAACGGGATACGTCCCAATTTATTTATTCGATTACAAATTACGTATTTAAATTTGACACCGGAATCGGAATTCCGGGCAAAACAATGATTATTATCATTATTTGGTGTCAATTTTGTACTTTAAGTTTCCATTTCGTTCGTCGATTGGGAAATCATTATATAAGTAGGCAATTTTGTACTTAATGGGAAGTTTCGATTTCGTTCATTGATTGGGAAACCATTCTATAAGTAGGTACTGGGATTTTGTTGTTTCCTTTTTTATCTTGTACTTTTTTATTGTGTTTGTTTATTTATTAAAACAATCGACGCGCTAATTCGGATCCCGTGCCCCGCTTGGGATTCGCCTTAGTGTGCCCAGAGCTTAACTTTTGTTTACAACTCCTACTTGTACTTGTATTATGGGTGATAAATAAGAATTTAAGAATGACTTACACCTATATATTATTATGGCAAGGTAGAGTGTACATTCTTTCTTTTCTTTTTTTTTTAAAAAGACTTTGCCCCACACTAGGAATTACTCCTGTATCGTGGGTGCGTTTACAAACATGTTTTTCGTTTTTTCCATTACTCGCATTACGCGCTATCTACTCTCTCAAATTCCAGCTGCGTAGCTCAACTTGCATATTGATGTGCCCACAAACGTTGCCTATTTGGCACATACAAGCCAAATTGGTACCTTTCAACCGTTACTAAAAGGACTACCGCAGACAATATACTATCATGTAGACTACTATAGACTATATAGACTACACAGCCAAGATTTCAATTGAGTTAGGCAGATCCGGCGAGGCTTTTAAACTGAAAGTACCTACCTATATATATCCCTATATAGATGAGCTCTTGCAACCCCGATACATACATTTTCTATTGATGTTCCCAGCTCCAGACTCTCGAACCTCATCAAGTTGATTAGGGATCGTAGAAAATATGGACTACCCTTTGATAACCGACTAGTTGTGCTTTGTATAGACACATCTGCTTGTAATTTCGTGATCTAAACTAAATATGCAGGAAAAGGAAACACTGGAAATCAAAGACTGGCAAAGTTTATTGATTGACTAGCGAACCACCCCTTCCTCGTACTCATGGAGAATTGTGTACTGATTTAAATTAAATAATAATATTTTATACATAAATAAACCTTTCGGAACAAATGCTATTTCTATAGCCGTATCGAAACGATAGCACTAGTAAGTGGTGAAGGGCGGGCGTTTTTGGGGGACTGTCTTTTGTAATTTTGACGTTCGAAAAGTGCTGATTCTCAGCCTAATTTGAATGACTTGATGACTTTTGATTTTGATTTGGATTTTAATTAAAATCCATTTGTAGTTTATAAAATCTAAGCAGTCACACAAACAGACATGAAAAGTGAGTGTTGTTTTATACTATGTATAAGCGATTATTTCAGTGTCTATACTGAAATACTAGAACATTTCAGTGCCTTTTTTATAAATTTCGTTTTACAGTTAAAAATAAAAATTATAAAACAAGATTTCAATAAAAGACAGAAAACATACAGTACGTACTCTGATGAATTTATTGACAAATGAATGCCGCCTGGGGCACGATCGTATGTGTTGTCAAATGGAAAGTAAAATACAGGGCAATATCGACGAAAATATATATTGCAGACTCTTTTCAATGGAGTGAACACATGCAATGGTATTTAAGTGAAGAATATAATATGTGAAAGAATGTATGAGAAATTTGTGCTTTTGATGTTTATAATAACAGCCAAAACAATAGTGTACTGTAGCAGGCCGTAAATATGACCAATTGAGTTTTAGAAAAAGTTTGTGAAAACCTTTGTGACAGTCTCTTTCTGAAGCCAGCAGCAGCTGAATACCAGTATTTTACATGCAGCGACTGCTTATTTTTGACCTCCATAACCAAGTTGCTGGGTGGCTAAGACTGGTTGTCAAACTTTCAGGCATCTAACTACCTACCCGTCACGTTAGCATGGAGGAATCATGCAGTAATGCATGGTCACCCATCCACGAACTGACCTTGACAAGCATTGCTTAACCTTCAATCGATCCTTGCGGCTGTCATTATTTAGCGACGAGCTTCTTTCTAAAGCTGTATGTGTAATAATTATTAACGCCTGGGTACTGTATCATACTCGTTTTGCTGGTTTCACGTTCATACATCTGAACTAGACAATTTGCTGGTTAAGTTCAAACTTCTGCTTGCAGGCGCCATGTAACCATGTTGACTTTATTATACTACATGTCTACGTAAAAGAACGTCACTACCACACAAATGCCAAGAATCCGTTTCCCGAAAGAAGTCCCGCGGCAATAAGTGGAACTAATTATTATTATATAGTTAGCAACATTCCAACAACAACTCTCCTACCCCAGATTTAAGAATGTGCATTTTATTAACCAATAATCAAGCCTGCTACTCGTATATGATGTCGAGATAAATAAATAAATCAATATTTATGATTCCGTCCTACGACAGTGGCGCCGCGTCTACGAGACTTCTTTTGTGAAACGGACTTTACTACATTATATTCTAAAACTGAAAATACAAAACAAAATACGACACATCTAATCAACTTTCAACCTCAAGTGAAACGAAATAAAGTACAAAATCCCTATTCAAAAATTAAAAGGCCTACCATACACGCTACTTTTTACTGTTGTCAAGAGAAAAGTTTTATGTATCTTAATTTATAATGAAGCTACTAATTAACTGTCTCAGTTGAATCCTCGTTAAGAAGACTTCTGTTGAGATGAGACGAATCTGTGACGTAATTATAATATTATAATGACTATTCTTAGCGTCCAATGTGCCTTCATTGTTAGGAGGGTAAGTCGATCCCTCGAATCCGATAGACACAGATATCTAAGACAGTTGATACGGATTGTCAGAAGCCTGAAAATCTGAGTATGGCCGCCCCTCATTGTGCCATAGAATATCATGTATTTTGGCATTATTATCGTTTTTTGTACTATCATCATCTGCCGAGCCTTTTCCCAACTATGTTGGGGTCGGCTTCCAGTCTAACCGGATGCAGCAGAATCCCAGTATTTTACATGAAGCGACTGCCTATCTGACCTCCACAACCCAGTTACTGGGTAATACGATACCTCTTGGTAAGACTGGTTGTCAGGCTTTCGGGCTTCTGACTACCCGTAACGACTGTCAAAGATCCACGAATGACAGCCGGAACCAACGGTTTAACGTACTTTCCGAGGCACGGAGGGGTCTCGGCTATCCCGACACGTTATTCCTAACCACTGCAACTTGCAACTTCTGGAAGCCACAATCCACAGTGGTAACCGAGGCAATGAAACTCAGCGAGTCCCAGACCAGTAAAACGATTACAACCCTTAAGAAAATAAACAGTTTTCGCATGCCTGCTCACAAAAAATAGACAGAAAATTATCTGGGCCATAGCCGCGAAAGGACACATATTTATATTTGTTCCACATCAGTCCTAAAACAGTTGCCTCACTGTCGTATAATTTAACAAAGAAAAGTAGTAAAACCTACTCACATTATCACACCCATTCATACTCCAACCGCCATACCCAAGAAGCTCTCACCTAATACTTCCTAATGTCAACTACGACGTTCAGGATATTAACCTGAGTGCACTGTGCTAATATTACTCATTAGTAGTTCCTTGCCGTGTGATGTCATATTTACCTAGAGATCGGGAACATGGGGCTATGGGGAAGTCGCCGCCTAAGTGCTAGGATACAATTATTTCTTATCTAAATTAATGAAGTAAACCATATTAGTTAAGTAGACTAGAAAGTGCAAAACAATGCTCTGGCACTGGCTCTTCTAAGCGGAATCTTTAGAAGAAAATATTAATTTAAACGATAAATGAAAATGCGACAGTCAATCCATGGGATAAAGCAAAAGCCAACCTTTTCGTTTAACAGGCATTTATGCCATAAATCTACAAGATCAAACCTTTTCCTCGCCATAAAAAGATTACAATAACTTTATCCCGTTAATCCTGTCGAAAAAGATTTATATAACTATATCGGTATTTGGAAGGCAATTCGATAAACTTAATCGTTAGACAACGTACAGTTTATCTGAATAAATGAGGCACACATTGAATTTATTTCCAACTTTGAATTACTTAAATACTAAATACTCTTCTTCAATATGTCCCTAGTTTAACCAGACAACCTGTGTACCACTAAATCCTTAATAAATATTAATTCAACTATTATAGGGTACGAAAAAAGGTTTCCCAATAGCCTATCGTAATTCCTGTGTAGATAATTCCCGGTACTGTAGGCTTCAGGGATAGCAGAACAGCGGGGTTGGACCAATAGTTTGTATAGGATATTTGCATATTTTAGTAGGACTTATGGAAGGTTGGCCCAATAAGGGAGAGGCATTTTTAAGGAAAGATTTATTTGAGAATCGTAAAGGTTAACGTCATGGCTACTAGGTAAAAACAATTGAATTATATGTTTTTTATTCTTTAAGTTCAAAATCATGTTGGAGTTAGGGTAGAGAGAAGAATTAATGGACCTGGAATGAAGGAATGGAATGGGAGATGCCTTGCAGCAAATATTGGCAATAATAGATGCTGGCTATCCGGTTGAATGCCGTAATTACCGAAACAATTAAAAAGCCATTTTGTCTCACGTGGATCCACGTTCGTTGGCATACGAAGGGCTATCTTTATTCAGTATTATTATGAGGGGTTTTCTCTTTCTTCAGTACCTACAATTATTACGGGTTTTCAGAAAAATAGTCCTCAGTTTTACAGGATTAACAACAAATTGAGCCTGTCTATAAGTATATCGGTTTTAAGGGTTGGGGTATATAAGGCCATATAAAATAGCCTCAGTGGGTCAAAAGTGGTCACTGGTTCCTAATGGTTCCATGGGTAGTCTTAAAATAATGAGCAAATGTGGAAAATTTGCTTTTTGACTTAACATAGAACATTTTGAAAACGAAATGGCGCTTATGTCTTGCTCCACACACCACTCGGTCGCTGTTCTTATCAATTGTATGACGTGCTCAAATCCTGGAGTAATGTCTAGGGTCACATACTTCAATATATAGTTACTTACTGGGTTATCGGATGTCAATAGATAAACAGTAAATACCCTCAAATAGGAATTATTAAGTAAAGTACCTAAACCTAGTCGCAACTATTCCAAAACTCCCCAGTAAAGTTGTTACTTAACCCACCACCGAACAATTATCACCAAACTGCACAGTCCAATCGTTCAGCTACCTAATGACCTGCATGCTGCACTTTATCTAGTTTTATCCATTAACCTCCTCTCTCAGTTGAAAATGTACGAGATTTTCTACTAGACTAAGTTACGAAGAAAAAAAACCGGGCAAGTGCGAGTCGGACCATGTATATGATAGGGTTCTGTAGTCGGAATGAATATTTACGCGTGTACAGTATTTATTTTATCAATCGCAAAGATAAGTTTGTAAGTATTTCATAGTATTAAAAAAAAACTATCAATAACATAGCTATTTATTCGCTTGTAACCGAAAATATCCGAAAATATAAAAAAAAAAAACGATTGGTTTAAGTAGCAAAATTATGTAGATACATCAACATAGTCTTTTTGATAATGAGATCCCGAAACACCCCACCGACACGCTTATGTGCATTGATTATTTAATATTTTTCATCCTTTCGAATTTTCACCGATATAGTGCAAAAAGTCTACGAGTAAAATGCATATGTGCCATCCAGACGGACAGACATGACGAAATTAAAAGGGTTCCATTTTGCCATTGGTCTACGGAACCTTTAAAGGCAAAAGGTTATTAACTCGAACCAAGTCGAAACGTATTACTTGGTAATACTGTGCCACGCAATGAATTGATTTTATTTCAACCTATTTATTTTGAAATCGAGTTTGATTTTATGTAATGGTACATTCGTCCTTCAATTGTTTATTTAAAAGTTTATGTAGCTGTTGCCAAACGTAGATATACTATTGGTAGTTATTGCTATTCTGTAAAGTTCACTTGGTAGCTCATTCAAGTGAGCGCACACAATTCGAAAGCGAACTCATTTGTTTTTAAAAGTAAATCATCGCAGTTTCACAACGTTCTAATTTCGAAGTGATATTATCGCACTACAGACTTGAAACAGGCTTAGCTACGACTTATAGGAACGACCAGCTTTGACACAGTAGGTACAAACACTTTTCCTCGTATTTACCTTGTCTGTAGTACAGAGAAACGTTAGATTCATACAGAGAATTTGAAACAGGCCAAATTGCGTAACACTCCATCAATCACCATCTGAATCTGTTTGAAGGATCCCATCTTCCAAGCACGGTGGACTGTGCTGGGGCGGCTGCTGCAGGTGCGGAAAACCTCAAACGGCGCAAATACTCCAATCTCTTTGGAACTTATACGAGTATGTATGTTCGAGCCGTTTGGGGTTGAAACACTAGGGCCATGGGGTCCGAGTGCACACTTAGTATTTCGAGACATTGCCAAGCGGTTGGTCGACTCGTCACGTGACCAGAGGGATGGCCTATTTTTTTGCCAAAGAATCAGCATTGCCGTACAACGTGGCAATGCTGCCAGCCTTTTGGGCACGTTTCCTATTAACAGCGATGCGGACGAATTTTTTGATGCCCTTTGTTTATTTCCCCTCCTTTTTACATACTTGTACATGTTTTTATTTTAAGACTGTTAGCTTTTTAAATTATGTAAATATATAAATAAAGGCGACCACGAATTACAAAAAAAAAATTGAAGGATATTACTAACCCATTGCTTCATATGTTCAACAAAAGATTTGTCCGCTCAACAACGTACATAACGCAATGAATCGTGTTGAACTGTCAAAATGGAAGCCATTGTTACTGTTAGTGTGTTACGAAAATACCCTGCAGGATATTGAAATATGATGTGGAAAGTTTAAAGTCATGATGTGGAAAGTTTGTGGTCTTAAGCTAGCACAAACTTTAGAGGTGCTGGATTCAATATAAATTTTAATGCAGTTTGTAGAAATTATAATTAAAACTCTTGATGATATTACGTGTAGGTACTATACCTATATACACAGTCTGACTCGGTGCCGGGTCATAAAGCTCGGTCCACGCAGTCTTGGTTGGAAGTGAACGTTTCGGACTTCATCAGAGCTGAAGACTGGCCGTCGTCTAGTCCCGATCTTAATCCGCTAGATTATGATTTATAGTCAGTTTTAGGGAGTACGGCTTGCTCTAAACGCCATGATAATTTGGAGTCCCTAAAACAATCCATACGATTGGCAGTGAAGAATTTTCCCATGGAAAGAGTGCGTGCTTCTATTGATAACTGGCCTCAACGTTTAAAGGACTGTATTGCAGCCAATGGAGACCACTTCGAATAAGCTTTTTATATTTTAAATTGTTTTATATTTATGTATTAAACTAACACGCTGTAAAAGTAATAAATTTTATTTGCAAAAAATTTTTTTTTTTCTTCGTGACAATTTTTATGGTAAGACTAGGTATATACATATATATACTCTATACTATACTATTGATACTCAAAACCTCCCTTTGACACACATTTCGAAGTAACACTGTATTTCGTTGAAAAGCAACCACAGTGAATTGACTTGGACTTCATAATTATTTCAGTAGCAAGAATTTGCCAACACGCAGTTTGTAATCGCGAGAAAAGGCCTTTGTCGTGCAGTGAAGCATTTAAAGGGTCCTCGAAGCGATCACTCGCAATTGTCAATTTCAACGTGATTGATACACATTGATGCGCAAATTGATCGACAGCCAAATGCAATTGAAGCAATTGAAAATATTACTACAATTACAGTTGATTGCAATTGATCGTTTAGGGGACCCTTTAGTGAAGTTATATAGCTAAAATATACGACGTCTGAACGAAAGAGAAGATGCTGCATGTATCCAAATACGAAACGCACGAAATCCACGCGATTCTGAAGTCGCGTAATATGTCCCCGTGTCCAGTGTCTGCAGAAGTTCATTTAAGCACGCAAAAGGCACATTTACATACACATTACTCTCACGTACAAAATTAAATTGCAAAGCATGTTTAAAATGTAAGTCATGTCGCTCTCTTCACAGATGTTTAAGAGAAATCCTCGCGAGTAATTAATGCGAACAGTTGCTAAGCTAGAGTAGTTCTTACAGAAGGTTGGCTTCATACAATGAGCAAAAACAGGCGTACGCACAACATAGACGAATACGTTCGGCTAGCTAAAACAAAATGCCGGTCGCGAGTGCGCTTGCACTTGCTGTACGTGAAGCGTGTCTATGTGTGCGGGACGGATGAGGGAGAGAGCCTCCCGTCCCAGCCGCCGCGGGAGACGCTCCGGGCGTCGGGAATCGCGTGACGACTACCGGCCACCGTAGGCGCGGGCCTGCGAGCGGAGAGCAATGGGTAGCTCACCGCCCGATCAGGACCAGGCCCGTGCCGGACGGCGCGTAAGTGTTCCACGCGCGCCTCAAAGAGATGTCAGCATAACGAGGGGCCCATTAGGGCCGAAGCCTGCCGGGTCAGCGGGATTGTCCGATAGGGTTACCGCTACCCCGGAACATAAAGGGCGAAGGAAGGAACATGGGTGGGTTTTAGTCAGTAAGAGTCTGACAATCCCTTCCGCTCCACCCAGAGCGGGAGAGGTCATTTGATGATTTCCCACGAGAAAAAAAAAAAAAAAAGCGTGTCTATGTGTGCGTGCGTATTCGCTCGTTGTATAGAAGCGACCTTCTGTGCTATTCTGTGGTTTCTTACCAGGATAAATTTCACTGTTTTCACACACAGTTTAAATTTTCAGCACAAGAGAATTTCACGAAAACATGGCGCGCGCATAAATTTGGTTTAAACATGCTAAATTAAAGTTCAGCTTTGAGAATATAATTTTGTGTGCAAATAGCTAGTTTAGTTTATTGTGGCTTTTGTTTTGTTGTCCATTTGTGGGATTTCGGACAATGAAATTCTCAGTGTTCATTAAAAAAATTTCTATCAATTTTTTTTAAATTACGAAGTTAACGTGATTTCTGAGGCACGGGCTGTTACTAAGAAATTCCTATTGGAAAAACCCAGTACCCCTTTGCCCGACCCGGAAATCGACCCCACGCTCAGCAGTCGCGCTTGCGACCACGAGACCAACGTATAGTGTAATTGTACACAAAACTTTGTTTTTCATCAAAATCGATTTAGCATTTTTAATATATTGTGTTGTCGTGGTAAACAGATGGAGAGAGAGACTTAATTTCACATTTATTTCGTGCGAATAAAAAGAAAAACCACTTCAATAAATTGATTGATGTACTTTTAATAGTTATAATAGTCGATTGAAGCTGTGAATAATAGAAAATGAATGATAAACCGAAGAACTTTTGTTAAATCGCTCTAAATTGATCGATTTGTTTACGAAGTTAGGGTATCGGTAATGGATTCGGACCCTTTTTAAATAGATGACCTCTGTTCACAAATCTAAAATCATTCATGGTTGGGTAAAGCTATACATAATACATACATACATAATCAGCCTGTAGCGGTATCTACAACGCCACATGCGAACAACGCGTCATACTGACGTCACGCAAATCCTGCATCTCGCAAGCAGAGTTTACCGCGCAATTAGCATATACAACGTGTCCCAGAAATCAACGTCAAGCCGAAAACGGGCAATAGGCCAAGTCGTGACAGCTATTAGAAAAATATAAAAAAAAATCTTGGTCATGTACTTTTCGAATTATAAGCATTCAAAAATAAATCTCAAAAAGTGACACCCTGTGATGATTTTTCAAGTCCTGTGACTACATTATTAACATTTCGGTAGTTTTTTTCTCTGTGATCTAACCATGAATAACCCTTCTGTAAATTACAGTTAAAAGTTAAAACGTAACTGCCTCAGTTTTAAATTAAATGTTAGATTTTTGCACAATATTGAATTCAAAATAATGACATCACCCAACTTTAACCGACTGTACTGAAAAAAAAATCTACTACACTATTTTGGCAAGTAACTTTAAAAGATGGCGCGTTTAGTCAGGATTCCAAAATGGTATAACACATACTAATTGCTACTTCTTAATTGAGGAAAAAAAGTACATTGTTGGTTTTAGGTGCATTTGAAATAAAATTCAGTCGTTGGATTTCTTTTATTATAATTTTTATTAAATCAGATTTACGAAGTTTTATAACAAATGTTCAAACTGTTTTCCTTCAGCTGCAATGCAAGTTCTACATCTCTTTAAAAATGATCGCGTAATAAGACGGGCGTATCTTCTTGAGTTGATGTATTCAGCGGCTTCTGCAATTCTTTGGCGCAGCTCGTCTAAATCTTGAATTGGTTTAGAGTACACTTTATCCTTTATCGTAACCCAGTAAAAAAAAATCTATGGGGTTTAAATCGGGTGAACGGGCAGGCCACGAAATTGTACCACCCCGCCCAATCCACCTATCGGGGTATTCTCGATTGAGAAACTCTCGTACAGTGAGAGCATAATGCGCTGGGCAGCCATCTTGTTGATACCACATGCTGCCGTAAATGTTCAGTGGCACTTCTTCCAATAATTCTGGTAATTGGTTCTGTAAGAAGTTCAAATAACCCTGGGCATTTAAATTCTCCGGCAGCTCGATTGGACCAATAACTTTACCATTCAAAATTCCCGTCCACATATTTACTTTAAACTGGTACTGAGATCCATCTTCCCGCATCAAATTTGGATTTTCCACGTGCCATTCGTGCAAATTGTGGAGGTTCATGTAACCGTCCTTTTTAAATGTTGATTCATCGGCCCATAGAATTTTTTCAAAGAATCGCGGGTCCTCTCGGTGCCTCTGCAACATCGTTCGACAAAATCGTACTCTCTCTGGGTAGTCTCGGGGTAGCAGACTTTGTACTCGTCGTACATGGTATGGGTGAAACTCGTTCTTTTTTAAAATACGATGTGCAGTACTTTTGGGGACTCCTATGCTCTGTTCAATTCCACGTACTGAGATACTTCTGTCTTCTTCAACTGCTTGCAAGACTTCGGCTTCGTAGGGCATAACGGGTCTTCCCTCGCTAACCATTTGGCTAGGAAATCGACCCTCTGATAATGACCGATGCACATTAATAAATACTCGATGATCGGGATGACGCTCAGCATTCGGGTATCTCTCACGATACACTCTTGCTGCAGCATTGGCGTTGCATAAGCATTCTCCATAAATGAGATGCATGTTGGCGTATTCCTGTGCGGTGTATCGAGATGGCATGATAAAACACTACACAAACACGGGGTTGCGATTAAAACAAGTCCGGGGTTGTCAGAAACGGTGCAGATAAATCCAAATCACAATGCAAATCAAGTCCAATAAACAAAGCCACAGTTGTAAGTACGAAGTCAATACGAATACAAAAAGATGTGCAGTCAACGAAAGAGCGTAACGTACTGCAGTATTGCACAATTTGCCGACGCATCCCTGTTTAGCCAGAGTAGCGTCTCTATCTGTTTCACTCACACATATGAAATGATGTGTCAATCCGTCTCCCTCTTAGTTAGATAAAAGTAGCGTCACTATCTATCTCGCTCCCACTTGTCAAAGTAGCGTCACCTCACATTAGTTAAAATAAATCTTTCTCGCTCACACTAGTCAAAATAACGTCACTCTTCGTCTCAATCGAACTTTTATGAAATACGGCTTCATAAAAAAAAATGTTTTTTCTCAATTAAGAAGTAGCAATTAGTATGTGTTATACCATTTTGGAATCCTGACTAAACGCGCCATCTTTTAAAGTTACTTGCCAAAATAGTGTAGTAGATTTTTTTTTCAGTACAGTCGGTTAAAGTTGGGTGATGTCATTATTTTGAATTCAATATTGGGCAAAAATCTAACATTTAATTTAGAACTGAGGCAGTTACGTTTTACTTTTAACAGTAATTTACAGAAGGGTTATTCATGGTTACATCACAGAGAAAAAAACTACCGAAATGTTAATAATGTAGTCACAGGACTTGAAAAATCATCACAGGGTGTCACTTTTTGAGATTTATTTTTGAATGCTTATAATTCGAAAAGTACATGACCAAGATTTTTTTTTATATTTTTCTAATAGCTGTCACGACTTGGCCTATTGCCCGTTTTCGGCTTGACGTTGATTTCTGGGACACGTTGTATACAAACTTCCCAACATCAATTGTAGGGCAATTGCCCGCCAGACACAACACCCGTCTGGTCGGAGGATCCTCCCTTTTCTATGGAGGATGAGTGAACTTTGCACCCTGTTCTTTATACCTCTAAAAGCCTATTACGTTCCCACTGCTGGTACACAGACCACCTCTCATTGAGAGGGAGTGGGCTGTAATCCACCACGCGGGCCCAGTGTGGGATGGCAGATGTCACATGTCTTCGAATTTTTTATTCTAGGACATGCGGGTTTCCTCACGATGTTTTCCTTCACCGTTTTGAGAGCAGTCATGGAATAATTTACACAAAGTAAAGCGCCTGTCTGGGTTCGAACCTACGACCTAAAACTAGTAAGTCGCGGCCGTTACCACCGGACCACCACTGCTCGTAAAGCTATACAAGTTGATATATACAATACTATACACTACACTATACTATACATAGACAATGACCTTAATAAAACAAAATGATTTAGTACAAAGCTCATTACAAAGAAATAGTCACATTACAGAAAATACAGTGAAACCTGGATAAGTGAGAAACCTCTATTATTGAGAGTTGCAATGAGGTCCCGGTTCTTTTTCATTGAATTACCTCTGTTAATGGGACTTTTTGAACCTGGTTAAATGAGATTTGAATTCTAAGACTTTTTCGATGTTTACCTCTATAATTGAGACTCTGTAGCTCAATTACCTGTATAAGTGAGACAAATTAATCAGGTTTTAACACGTATTGACATGTTTGTTTACATACATATCTACATTCATACCTACATTAAATTCATAACACCAAAAATACGCATTTTTATTAACATTTCCACCTCTAAAAATGGAATAACGGCACGTTTCGACCTCTGTAAGCGGGGGCCTCTGTAAATGAGAAAACTATAATTTTAAACATGCTTAATTGGAAAACTGGATTATTGGAAACCCTCAATAATTGGTACATATGTCTTGGTCCCTTGAGATCCCAATTAACCAAGTTTCACTGTATTTCCTATTGATGTACAGTTTAAAAACTATGTATAGTCACGAGCATAAATACCAATTTACACTAGATTCAAAAGCGATTTACTCCTAACGTATTGATAGATAATTTATGCTGTTTCAAACATAGTATGACCGAAACCATACTATTATGAAAGAGGTCTTTTCTCAAAGTTGCAATATTTGATGTCACGAGAAAAACGCTTTTTAATTTTTCGTAACACTCTGTACCCTTAAATTAAGCATTTTAAACCAAAATATGCTCCATTAAAATTTTGTCATTTTTGGCATACTCTCAGTTGCTCATTTTCCTATCTTGGCTGCATTGTTGTGTAAAGTTTTGCTTTCATGAATGAAAACTTACCAAAACTATTATATAACATATAAGAGAGAATACTCAAAATACCTAGTGGGTAGTTTTGCCTGCGATAGAAGTTATGTGACTGCACTAAAATAATTTGAAAGTTCTTATTGTCCTTATCCTCATTAATTATCTCACATTATTAATTATATTATACACTAAAAACAATTAGTAACAGCTCCACACGATAAACAAATTAAAACTATTGTGCTTATGACGCGGCATTACGAACTTGTTATTAATAACATTATAATATGTAGATAATAGTGGTCACGCATTGTTCTCGTCACTCAAGGAATAACACTAAGGGCTGTCCAGTTCCACTTCAGCTTAAAATTAATGATCTTGTATTGTAGTCATCCTAGATGTTACCCTACTCAATGTGGAACCAAGTTTGCAACGTTTTTAGATTTTAAAAGTGACCTTGACCTTTAGTTGGCATTTTGAAAATTTTATTTTCGTGTAAGCCTGAAAAAGAAGGATAGAATGGCTCAGTGAGCATGCTTATGTTGGAGATAGGAAAAGGCTACCAATGAAGAAGATGAATGAAGATGATAATAATATTTTGTAACCATTTGGGGTTGAAACATATGGTTTGTAAGGCGGTCCCAGTACTTATCCTTTTTTTTTAAAGTAATCACAGCATGGTCGAGCGATTAGCTGTGCCGTGCTATCTGAGGGGTAATTCCCGTAATTTTAAGACCGTTCACAGTCTGATCTCAGTCTCAATATGTCAAAAAATACTTCTAATTTCCCTACATTTTGACAAGTTTTTGACATTTGTTTGTCGCTAAGATGAGACTGTGACTAGATTTTGAACGTTTTAAATTACGAGAAGTGGCCTTCTAGCTTTGGACTGAACACCAAAAATCGCACAATAAATCTAAAATGAAACGATCCATTATTAATTTACTGTGAAATATACATATAACTCAAACTAAAACTCAACGTATTTATTTCAATTAAACCAATTACAGGCACTTTTGAATTGTCAAGGGGTCGGTCAGTCAGAAAAATGAAGCTAGTTGCCCATTCCAAAGCGTAGTAGGTACCTATGGAGAAGAACGGGCAAGAAACTCCATTGACACTCTTTTAACTCAACATAATATTGGTTACAAAGTATTGGTTACATCATTCATGTTAAAAATTATGCATGTGAGAACGATGCAGAACGTTAAAAGCGTCCGTAATGAAAAGTTTAAAACAATTCAAATATTAAATTAAATTAAAATAAGCCATGGCAGCAAAGAGGTGACAGTCCCTACTTTTTTTTTTTTTTTTTTCTGGGTGGGAAATCATCATATGACTTCTCCCGCTCTGGGCGGAGCAGGAGGGCGTGTCAGACTTTTACTGACTAAAACCCACCCGTGTTCCTTCAGTTGCCTATGCCAGGGACCACGGTATCTCTTTCGAACAACCCGCGGCCCTGGCAGGCATCGGCCCTAGCGGACCCCGTCAGTTTGTGCTGACATCTCTTTGAGGCGCGCGTGGAACACAACGCGCCGTCGACTCGGGCCTGGTCCTTGTCGGGCGGCGAGCTGCCCATTGCTCGCCGCCCGCAAGCCCGCGCCTACGGTGGCCGGGAGTCGGCTGGTGACTCCCGACGTCCAGGGCGTCTCCTGCGGCGACTAGGGGCGTGAGGGCGCAGAGATTGCCTCTCCCTCACGCGCTCCGCCTCCTCCTTTGCGAGCATTACTGCTTCGCAGAAGGAGGTGACGGCTTCCCATGCACTCTCGCTCCGTACCATGACCTGGACCAGGGCCGGACGCGAGAGATCGCCGCCGCCGATCGCTGCCACGAGGACGCGGCGGTGCACCGCCCAAGCCGGGCAGACCTCCACTGTATGCTCCACCGTGTCCTCCGGGCGATCCACACAGTGGTGACACCCTGGCGTTTCCTCCCGCCTTATCCTGAACAGGACCCTCCCGAAACAACAGTGTCCGGTGAGGACCTGCGTCAGGCGGAAGGTGATGACAGTCCCTACTGACGGTGCCCGTTCACGAACATGACGCATGGATTAGCACCATTCAGCTCAACCATTTTGAAGGGAACTAAATGATCCAACACAAGTAAGAGTAAATACATTAATTAAGCTACCACTAAACTATAAAATATTATGTGCAAATCAAATTAAATTAACAAGTTAACTGATTAAAGACAAGTTCTTATTACCTAACTAATCAACCCTTTCCGTTTTACCTTTTCCATCTTCAATCCGAAATTATTTAATAATGGCGTTAAACTCGCCCCCAAAATTAAGGAGCTCATTATAAAATAGCCGGAACACCGTAATTAGGGACCTTTCAAGAGCCACTGACCGACGTGACGGTACCTTTTTTCCTTAATAAAATTAATTTTAGTGAGTAGAATAATCTGGTAGGTACAAAGGATTTACCCAATAATATTTCCCGTTTCTGAATACCACTTCACTTTGCTGTCAATTCCACGATTATTTGGTTGTTGTTCTTTGGGTCAAACAGTCGAAACAACTAACAAGGATTTTAACAGTAGATTTACAAGAACTGATGGTCGAAATTAATATAGCACACAAGAGAATCAAAACAGTTTTATCTCATAGACAGAAATGTATTTTCTTGAGTCAAAACTCCATTTCAAACAATCAATCAACTCGGCTTATCCCAGTCCACTGTTGTCCACAGTCGTTAGACATAAGCCTGGGGTCTACTCCGAAGTAGTATCGGGCGAATGTTCGGCCGTTTCCTGTCTGGTTCGGTCGGTCCCCATCCTATCCTCCTACACTCTTTTGAATATTGACTATGGTCCTGACCCAACTGAGCCGATCCGAACTTTTTTCGCGTTTTTCAATAATATTCGAATAATTTATGCAAATGTAAACTTAGCTAAATAAATGTTATTATTATATTATTATTATTATTATTCGGTTCGGCCATGTGTCGGTCCGATCCGATCATTCGCACTGTGCACTTCGTAGTAGACCGCCTGTCCCAGACTCCGCGGCAACACTCTGTCCTCCGCCATCCGCATTCAGTCTGTCCCAGCCACCTTTTTCAGTTCGCCGGTCCATCTAGCTGGGGGGTGTCCCACACTACGTTTGCCGATACGCGGTCTCCACTCCAGGACTCGTTTACTCCGCCGGCCAGCAGTCCTTCGACAAACATGGCCAGCCAACTGGAACTTCAGCTTGCTTACTCTATAAGCTATGTTGGTAAATCAGGATTTAAATTATCCGGTAACCTTTCAAAGGAATTTTGAGCATAGCCCGCTCCATAGCGCGAGGAGCGACCTTAAATTTGAGGACTAGCCTGGCTTTTAGTGTCCACGTTCCGGCACCATATGTCATAACGGGCAGGACGCCCTGGTTGAAGACCTTAGTCTAACTACGAGATTGTTTTGTTGCAAGTGTGAACGCCAATATAGTTTTCATAGACCGATACACTGTCTGTTTAATAGCTCGGAAATGTTTCTTTGTAAAAAACTACCCAGTTTTAGCAACTTTCTGAAAATCATACAACCCTTAAGAGTTTCCTTTGTCTTTTCACAATGAACACCGCTATTGTTGTCAGAACAACGACTCACAAAGTAACTAATTAAATAATAACCCTTCGCCTATCCTTCATATTACATAATATATTAACCTCCCCCATTTTCTTTTCAGACAGCCCTACATACATATTTAACTCGACTCGAGTTCAATGCGTAGAATAGGCGCAGGGATATTACTTAATTGGTTACTCTGTGAGTCGTTGTTCTGACATGGCGTGACATTCGCATGTACTCAGGACAAGTATTCACGTTAAATTGATGCTATATTAAATATTAACTGACATTTGTATGTCGCTAACAATAAGCCAGCCCTTTCACGTAGCTTTCATGTGATGACACTGGGAATTTTGAAGAATGAGGCTTTTGTTTTTGGGGACAATATTTTTTTTCTTTTAGGAAGGCGCCTCGAATTTACTTTAAAGCTTTTATAATTTCGAGTTGACATGAGTGTGGAACTTGGTGATTGGGATCCGGTAAACGGGTAAGTGATGTGTCGTGTGAAATACCCAACAAATTAGTGATAGCAGAAGTTAAATAAGAAAACTAACAGTATTAATTATATTGTGAAGTATTGACATCCTTTCAAATATTTAATAATAATGTATGAGTAACTAACATACCATCACGCCTGTATTCCCCGAAGGGTTAGGCAGAGGTGTACCTGTAGTACAAACGCCAGCAGCTCAAGCTACTCGAAACTGTCAAATTTTCCCAATCAACCATGAACCTTAATGCTTTAGCGATAAAGTTGAAAATCTATTAAAGAAATTTGACAGGTTGTAGGAGCTTGATGTGCTGGCGTCTGTACACCCACATTTCGTTATGTTTAGGTCCCATGTAATAGGGGGTGGGGATATTGCCATCAACCGGACACAATTCCAGACTCCGGGCAGCTACTGAGAAGTTCCTGATGGAAAAAAAAACCGAGTGTGCTTATGACCACACGACTGAAGTGAAACTTCTTTCTCAAAATATTAATTCATTAAATTGTTCAAAACGAAATAGAATTACGAAAAATAACCAAATAATCACCGTTCGCGTAACGCAAGTAAACTCGCAAACGAACTAATGACTGAGATATATACATATTTCACTTACTAGTTAAAAGAGAAAGAGATAAATAAAAAGTGCGCTCGCACTGCTCTCTCTTGCTCCTACACCGTGATACAGGCAAAGGCCTGCACTGTGCTTAGATATACGGAACGTATTTGGCTATGAGAGGAAGAGAGAAAAAAAATGTGCGCGCGCACTGCTTTCTCTTGGTTATATCACCCGTTCGCCTCGCCCGATCACACTTTTCGTAACGCTTACGTCACGCGTCCGCCAGCTTACTCCCCAATTCAAGCGTGCGTAAAGAAGTTTCACTTCAAAAGCCAATAACACTTTGCCTGACCCGGCAATTGAACCCAGGACCTCATGCTCAGCAGTAGCGCTGGCGACCACCAGGCCAACGAGGCAGTTTATATCCGATAGTGTTTGAATTTAATGCCCACTTAAACCACCTATCATCCACACAATGGCCCAAACTGGCCACTAGTCCCTACCATTTACTACATCCTTAGTTACACCAAGAAACAAAATGATATTCATGTATCTCAGCATGTTATTACAAAGCAAGTTATTGTAACATTTCAAACACAATATCACAGTGTAGTTACTACTCGTATTCGAGACAGTTATTGTTTCTATTACTAAAGTTTTCGAGACGTTATTCCCGAATGTTATTCATAAAATTTATGTTTGTATTATTTTTCGTTTATGATTGTCTAAGGTTTAAATTATGATAATGTAGGTACAGTGCTTTCAATATAGAAACTGTAGCCTCGATTTTGTTGTTAATCCAATTGTGTTTGTATTGTTTTTTTGTAATAATTTGACTACTTCTATCTCTTACTCACAAATGAAATAAGAAAGTGACGTAAGTAATAAACGGTTGTCAACTGTTATTCACCCGCATAAGTTTCGATCCCGTGGGAATATCGGGATAGAAAGTATCCTATATGTTAATTCTGATTATAAACAATCTGTGTGTCAAACATGCAAATCCGTTCATGAGTTTTTGCGTGAAAGAGTAACAAACATCCATCCATTATTATATAAAAATATAAATATAATATAATATATAATATAATATATAATATAGTAGGAAGTAGGATGGGTTCTTTGTAATCTCAGAACCTATTCACAATTTTTTATATTACGAGTTTGACCTCAGTGGGTAGGTTTATTATGGCGTGCAAATATGATCTCATTCAATAAAGCCATGACACAGCAAATTGTAACAAAGCTTGTTTTATCTTTAACCTTCGTTTGTTACACAATGAGATAACATAAAAAAATCACCTTTGTATTATTATTCGATTTATTTTAATAAAATTGTATGTTTTTTATTTTTATCCAGATATTTCGTTTGAAATTTGTCTCATACCTACACAATTTTAACTCGGCCTTAGGAGTTAGATTATTGTGTTATGCCAAGTTCTACCCAGTAACTACGTTGTGGAGCTCAACTAGGCAGTCGCTCCATGTAAAATACCTACTGGTAATCAGCCGCACCCTTCAATTTGATGAAGATTATAAAACCAATCCCTATTTTTAGGAAAATATTACTGGCCTAAAAAAACTGAGGCAGCGTTTAAACGCATGAATGATTCATTGGGGATAAAAAAGTAATAGAAATCTCTATGGAAGATGAGATTATATATATAATATATATATATTATATATAGATAGAGATAGAGATATATAGGAATATATTGCTAACCCAATTCACGTTCGATCCAATAAAATATGATTGCGGAAAAAGTCAAAATCCACAAGCAATTTATTTGATATTCCTTTTGGGAACATGCTACCAATTAACTGACTAATTGATTTGTTGCCAGCCAGAATGATGGTCCGCATACCCAGGGATGTGTGCTGCGGACTACGTTATGGTAAATTGATTTGAATCTGACCTAAATGGGCAGTAATTAATATAATACTAATAATATTAGGGAAAACATCATTCTCTTCTCTCGTTTAGGGTTGAGTTCATGTCGTGGTAAAAAACATAGGTACAAGTACGTGTCGACTTGAGAATCTTACCTATTTTTTTATTGGTCAAAAAGACGAATTAGTCAGTAGGTTTTGGCACGGAAGATATGCTTTGGACGAACTACCTACTTCACCATACGGGTGCAGATAAGTAGATAGGATAGTTCAAGATAATTCAAAACAAAACTAGCCCATGCTGTGACGATAGCCCTCCTGACCGCTAACAGCGCGCTAGAAGTAAGTAATAGCAAGTAAGCTAGAAAAGGCTTCGAGAAAAAGCTAGGCAGATTGATGTATACTGCTCTCAACTTTGTTAGGGTTGGCTTCCAGTCTAACCGAACGCAGGTAAATACCAGTATTTTACATAAAGCGACTGCCTGTCATCCACAACACAATACAAATTCAAAAGGAACACGGACTTTGGGTATACACAAGACTCTTAGATCAAAAAGAATTTCGCCTACTCCCAAAGCAGGTTTTAAAATTCAATGAGCTAAAAAGCGCTGTATCTTTAGAGTCCCCGAAGGATTTGTTCTACATTTACTTTGAGACTGAAGCCAAATCCTACTACTAACAATAGTTACTATGGTTGATGTTTTAATACCTAATAACTAAAATATATTTCAAGTACAATACAAATGGGAACAAACTTAAGAATAATTTAATTAAGAATGTTAAGCCTAAAGATATATTTAAGGTTAATCGAGCTAACTTGAAAAACTGATCTAGGCCTAAAATGGCATATTCTCAAAATGGTACATGAGTCTACAAGCTTATTGTATTTTAGTATTAAATGATTGTAAGACAATAATAACTCTAAATAAATCTCACAAAAATTAATTCATTCAAACATACCAACCGAATGCTTTATCCTCCTTTTGGGTTCCACTGCATTCGGGTAACAATGACATTATGACGAGAAAATGCTCCAGAATTTAACAATCTTGTTCGACCGAATCCTTACAGTATTCACGGATAAACTAAGGACGTAGTTTCAGCAACGTACTCTCATTTACTTAAGTGCAGAGTAGAGACACTATAATTATCTACAATGTTGTAGTTGCCCCTCTCTGGGCGCCAATAACAATTTAAATACGTCAAAGTGCACCTAGTCTTGCGAAATATATATTAAGGGAATGTTTTAGAAAGGGTTCTCTACCTACCGTCTTCTGTACCTGTTTTGAGAGCAGTAGTGATGAAATTAATTACACAAAGTAAATTGCCTGCCTCGGTTCGACGACCAGTGACCGTTTCCAGCGGGTTACGCTGCTCTGTACTATTCTATAATAAAATAATATTTTTTTAAGTAACAAGACTCATATAGCTACACAAAAAAGAGACACATAAAATGATACAGACAGGATAACAAGTACAGACAAAAACGAACACTCACAAAGTAGCAACATGTGGTGCAGCATTGCCGGATATAAACGAAATACATAAATTATGTTATAGTAGGTATCACAGTTTGTACTTGATATATTTGTTTCAGTTCCGTTTACGTCACGAATTGAAAATATGAGGTTAAGAATTATTTTTACGGAAATTATCGATGCCAGGATCTCACACTCCTCATGCGACATGGAGAGTGCGATTGTCGCAACCCAGTGCTGGGCACGCCACAATTGTGGCGATAAGTCCCCTCTTTGAGGAGTGGCTGGAGAGGCGCCACGGCGCCCTCACCTTCCGCCTGACGCAGGTCCTCACCGGACACGGTTGTTCCTGTTCAGGATAAGGCGGGAGGAAATGCCAGGGTGTCACCACTGTGTGGATCGCCCGGAGGACACGGTGGAGCATACGGTGGAGGTCTGCCCAGCTTGGGCGGAGCACCGCCGCGTCCTTGTGGCGGCGATTGGCGGCGGCGATCTCTCGCGTCCGGCCCTGGTCCAGGCCATGGTACGGAGCGAGAGTGCATGGGAAGCCGTCACCTCCTTCTGCGAAGCAGTAATGCTCGCAAAGGAGGAGGCGGAGCGCGTGAGGGAGAGGCAATCTCTGCGCCCTCACGTCCCTATTCGTCGCAGGAGACGCCCTGGACGTCGGGAGTCAGCAACCGACTCCCGGCCACCGTAGGCGCGAGCTTGCGGATGGCGAGCAATGGGCAGCTCGCCGCCCGGTAAGGACCAGGCCCGGGGCGACGGTGCGTTGTGTTCCACGCGCGCCTCAAAGAGATGTCAGCACGATCTGACGGGGTCCGCTAGGGCCGATGCCTGCCAGCTCCTGGCATACTGGCATAGGCAACTGAAGGAACACGGGTGGGTTTTAGTTAGTAAAAGTCTGACACGCCCTCCCGCTCCGCCCAGAGCGGGGGACGTCATTTGATGATTTCCCACACAAAAAAAAGGATCTCACACTCAGTCGTATCACACTATTGAGATTATGATAAAATATGCGTGGGTTAGTTATATTTCTTGCTACTTTAATCATAAAATATACAACTACCCACTCAACGTATTACAAAAATACGTTATGTTAGTAATATATTATTTTCCAAGGGAGCTATTAACCCTTATAAAACATTGAAACATTTCTTCTTTTTTCTGAATCCTACGCTATATAGCTGAGTACCCCTCTTCAAATTAATAATTTATTGCTTTAGTAAGTAGTTTTTTAAGAGTTATTACAAAGGATCAATTTAATACCTAAATATATTGTATAGATTTTGTTGTTAAGGGGTATCATGTTACCCAGTTTATGGGTAAAATGATACCCCTTGGTAAGCAGAATTTTGGGCTTAACCGTAACGACGGTCAAAGCTTTACGAATGACAGCCGGGACCAACTTCTTAACGCGCATTCCGAGGCACGGAGGGATCTCGATATGTAATGGATCCACGAATTGACCGCAGCAAGCAGCTTAACCTTTGATCGACTGGTGCGGCTGTAATCATTTAACCCGTCCTAAAAATACGACTATTCAGCCAAGTGGAACTGGGCTTTTAGGGCTAATTTTTCCAACGCCAGATAATTTTATCCGTGGAATAATTTTGAAGTTTTGACAGGACATACTAAATCTCTCCGGCGTCTATTTTATTCCACGAATAAAAAACTGTCTGTCGATTGAAAAATCAGCTTTAGAAGAAAATACATAGAAGACAATATTTACGTAATAAATGCAAAAAGATAGCAAGCAGTAACTGTACACAACTGCGTTTAGCTAGCATCCCTTCTAATTACTAAACGACAATTAGTTCTGTTCGAAGCCAGAAACTTGTCTAGCACTATAACTCAGTAAGAATAAAGGAATAGCGCTTGCATTTGTATGCTGTATTGTAGAGACAAAGCGATGAAGTGACTTGCAATATAAAGAGCAATGAATAATAAGAAACTGCATTCAAATAACAATGGTTGCTCCAGCCAGAGGAATAGAAAATGTCGAAACTGATAAAGTTACCCTGTTGCATTAATTGATTGCAATCATTATAAACGATGTTATTCTCAATATCCGCAGTTGCATGACTCAGAAAAGGCTTACCGGACCAAAGGACCTATTTTTTCTTTCATTTTATGAGGTCTACACAAAGCCTTTTATAATTGTAAGTCTGTAGTTCTTAGATACACACCAGAGAAAATAAATTAAGAAGAATAAATAGAATGATTAAAAATAATTATGTTTTTGTCCAAAAGACAGAATTGTGAGGAAAAGGGTGAGTGAGGCCTTTGTCCTGTAGTAGGACAATACAAGCTAGTTAGATTCACTTCACCTAAGGCTCTTTTTGTCGCGTGACGACTCCCGGCCACCGTAGGCGCGGGCCTGTGGGCGGAGAGCAATGGGTAGCTCACCGTCCGATCGGGACCAGGCCCGTGCCGGACGGCGCGTAAGTGTTCCACGCGCGCCTCAAAGAGTTGTCAGCATAATTTGAGGGGCCCCTTAGGACCGAAGCCTGCCGGGTCTGCGGGATTGTCCGAAATGGTTACCGCTAGCTCGGAACATAAAGGGCGAAGGAAGGAACATGGGTGGGTTTTGGTCAGTAAGAGTCTGGCACTCCCTTCCGCTCCACCCAGAGCGGGAGGGGTCATTTCATGATTTCCCATCCGGAAAATAAAGCTAGTTAGATATATTAGATGTAATTATTTTAGTTCCCTAACACTTCCCCCCAGCCTCATCTGAATATCTTAGCTAGTTAGAGTATTGGGACGAATTTAATTTCATAGATGTGTTAATCGGTTAATTAGTAAGGGCACGCCTGTAATGGGACAATAGGGTCCTAATATGGGTTGAAGGTTGTTCGGGTTATTTTAGCATGGTATTTAAATTCAGCCAATTTAGCTGTATCAGGAACTTGTACCTATTTGCATATAATTTCTTTGGGTGTCTAAATTGGTCAGTAAAAGTTATTTTCGCGTAAGATTTGAATGATTTTAAAGTAGGAACATAACTATTATTTTTATGTCTGGATTCGATTTTTATGTTGCATTAAAATATCTTCCACGAGTGACGACGTTTGCATTTCGATATTTCAACTCCGACGAGCTCTGGGCAGTCAACGGTGCTACGAACCTAGCCTAGTTTTGACTCGAGATATAAATTCCAATTAAAAGTGTAATGATACGTTCCACACACGAGAAAACACAAACGTGAAAATAGGTCTGCCTGTCTGGTGGTGCGTTTTGACGGGTAAATTACAGAACTGATTTTGATTGTAGTTAGCAGTGAGATAGCTCGGTACTTAGAAAAAGATTGCATTTCGATCGCAGAACAGCGGGTATTATGTAAAATCATTATGAAAACGCGGAGGGAAAACAATTGAATTTAATATTCAATTGTTTTATCAGCGCATGAAGTTGACAGATGAATGACATTTCGTTCAAAGTTAAGTTTGACGTTTGACACATAAGGGCTTATAAAATAGGTTACATTAGATACTTGCTTAAAAAGTCAACAGCCTGCTCCTTCTCTTATTAAATTTATGACCTGTAATATTAATAACATAATGTCACAATTGTCACAGTTCATTGACTTGGTAGAAGTTTAAAAGTTAAGACAAATGATTGTCAAAGACGGTTAGCTAATCGTCCATGAGTATAATTTCTCCGGGGAAACTTAATACAATTGTACTGTTTTAAATTTTTCTTCAACTTTTAAATCAACTGGGGAAATTACCTTAAGAATACTTCAAAAGAGGGTAGATTTAACGTGGATGACAAATGTAGAGGACAATGATTTAAGAGTGAAAACTGTATTCAAATAATTGTAAGGGAAATATTTAGTGACAGTGAGATTTTTGATAATCGAGTATATTGGACTGAAGTCTATTCCATTTCTTTCTAGTAGGGTCACATATTTCACCAAAATCCGCAGTCCGCGTCCTAACCGAAAGCGATAGTGACACGAGCACGTGATCGTCATGCTCGTTTATATGATCATAACGTACTCCCGCGATCAATCAAGTCGCGTTTGTACTTCATATGTAAAAGATGGCGTGATCGCGTGTTCGCGCGATAGTCGCTTTCAGTTAGGACACAGGGTCAGATAGAGAACCCAAAAAATTATTACCTAGAATTTTCCTGACGTTATTTCAAAACGGCTTTAAATATAAATTGCCTCCACCACACTACCTTTCTTTCGCTAAAAATAAAATAAAAAGAACTACCTTTTCTTACAAAATTCGTTCTCTCTAAGACCTTACGTAACATACTTAGAAAATATATCCAACTTGACCTGTTAGACGTATCGGACTAGGGTACAATTTAGAACTAAAGAACTCTAAAACTAAACACAGTTGAATTTCAACTTTAGATCACAACAAATAAGGTTAATTTCCCTTTGGAGGATTTGATATTGAAGTATTTACAAGCATTCTTTTAGACAAATCAATACTATCCAATAGATTAAAGGGAAGTAGCGTTTAAAGGTAATTTTGTTGAAAGTACAACAATTATTTGTGTTTAGTTTAATGGTAGTTTGTTCCCTTTTCTTTTAACTTTGAATGGAGTTTTTAGTATCAATCTAGGGTTCATTATTTGGAACAAGGTAGAAGAAAATGTTATACTTCAAAGAAACGGCTCTCTTTATGTTGATAATAAGTAATGAAGGGATAACATTCATGGACGGTAGACCCAGTCCACTTTTCATCAACAAAATGTATGCTAGACGTGGTGATTAAGGTTCAATTTCTTTTGCTCGAAGCTGAAAGTTAGAGGAACGACGAAAATGTTACCTGAGATGAAAATTCGAACGATATTTTTTTTGCAAAAGCACATTTAATGGCATATTAATTTTGCTTTCTGCATTTCATCATCAACTACGAAGAAAAAATTAAAACGAAATAAATATTATGTGCGTAACTAGTAGGTATTTCCAATTAAAAAATCGTTTCAATTCAAGTTACGGTTACTCGCGCGTACTCTCTAGGCCTAGTATATTCGAATACTTTGTCAACATAACGTTAAAGCAATTACTCAACCAAAACTCTGAGTTCGTTTAACCAAAGTAAGACAGTAGGGAAGTCTAACCTTATCCCTAGTATTGACACAATAAGCTATTGGGGAAAGCTACGTCCGTGTCTCGGTTAGCTAAACGGTTAGCCACTGTATTCATAAATGTGGCATGAAATGTTCATATTCATATTAATTTATTGCATTCCACGTGGTAAAAAAGATGACAAGGGCTAGTAGGCACAAAACAAGTTAGGTACAAAGATATGGACCCTGTTAAAGCACAGTAAAAGGATATAATTTAAATTACCTAAAAAAGAACAAAATTTAAACCACTACTAATATAAAAATTAAAAAAATCTGGTTATTTAAATTAATTTAATAAACTAATAAATAATAATAATAAATGAAAATGTGAAGACCCTCCTTAACCGCGAGGTGTGCAGTCTCAGGGAATATTTTTTAAAAACCGAAGTGACTCGAAAAACCGAAGTGACCCGAGAAACCGAAGTGACCCGAAAAACCGAAGTGAGCCGAAAAACCGATTTTTTTAGAAACCGACCACGTCACGGTGCTTTCCGCACCGGATGTGGTCACAGTGGACAAGGGGCTCGCCCCGCTCTCCATGGCGAAAGAGAACTGGCGCAAACCGGTAGTACTTACTACCGATGATCGCAAGAAGGTATGGCAAAGCAAGGAGCTTCACGGGCGCTTCTATCGGGCTCTTCATGAGCCCCGTGTAGATTTCTTAGCGTCCGTATCCTGGCAACGTTTTGGTGACCTTTTCGGGGAAACTGAAGATTTCGTCTGTGCAATTATGGACGAAGTTATCTTGACGAATAAATACCGGAGACATATTATGAAGGATGGGACGGTTGACGTGTGTCGGGCATGCCACCGTCCGGGTGAGTCCATCAGACATATTATCTCTGGTTGTTCTCGTCTGGCTAACGGCGAGTACTTGCACAGGCATAACCAAGTAGCCAGGATTATTCACCAGCAACTTGCTTTGAAATATGTATAAACTTCTGGATTCTGAGGTACCGTATCACAAGTATGTGCCCGACCCAGTTCTTGAAAATAACCATGTCACGTTGTACTGGGTTCGGTAGTATCATTACTGACATGACTATTGTTGCATGAAAAGTGCATGAAAAGTTGGTCTAAAGTGCTAATTTTTTTATGATTATGAAAGCTGAGAGTCTGGCGCATTCTTGAAGCCTACTTAGGAACCATGAAGTTTCCTGTTTAAATTTTTTATTTAAAGTAAAATGCTAAGCCATAATTTACCGAACGTAATTTTTTCACTTTAGACCAACTTTTTCATAACTTTCATCACAGTTACGAAGCTGATTATTTTATGCATAAAAGTACTACTCACGAAGATTCAGTTGCAAAAAAAAAATCTCGACAAAGCCATTTTTTAGATTGGTCAGGTCGATCATTCTCAAAAAATCAGAAAAAAATTCGTAACTCGAAAACTATGAAAAGTCGCGGAACATACATGGGGGTGATTCGGATACCCCACGATACGAGGGACCTAAATTTTATTTTTGGACGTCAATGTTCCGGCCGGCCACCCTGTATAATATATATATATATATTTTATGACAATTTGTTTGTGTTTTAAACTTTTAGCCTGAATGTCTATAGACGACACATAGGCATTCAGGCTAAAAGTCGTACCTTCTTACCTCAAGTTATAGCTCAGGACTTTCAATTTTTCCTTTGAGTTTTCAATTAACAGAATCGTACCTGAAACGGAAAAATAATTTAATTTTAATAAATCAGTCTGACAATAATAATTCCTTAGGAGACACTTAAATAAAATGACAATACAATTTTCCAAAATAACCAACGAAATTCTTCCTTATTGGTGATGATCTTCAGAAAGGTCAGTAATACTACTCAACCGGCGTGCGTGTGACGTGTACCAGATGTATGATCATAAACGAAGCTAATGGTGTAGCTATGTAATGTTCTCACATGGGTTTTACTTTCATTTCATGGTTTGTACTTGCTAAACATGTTGTAGTAACAAAGAAGTTAGGGCTCGGCTTGTTTCCAAATTCACATTGCCACAAAATAAAACACAAAAAGATCAATACTGCAAGTAAACCTATTTACAATACCCCTTCGCAAGACTTTATCCAATACTTTTACATCTCAAACAGTCTTTAAAACCCGGTTATAGTCCAAGTTATGGCAAACAAAACGACTTAACGGATTACATAATACAATATTATGTCAAGTCGAGTAGGTTTTTACGAGGCTCTATAAAAATATCCCTTAACGGCATGTAGGGTTCATACTGCGGGCATAAAAAGTGAAGTCCTGGTTTACGGTAGTTTTTGATGTGAGATAGTGAGAGTAACATACTTTATTTTTGTTAGGTATTATGAGCTGTAAATGTGACCTTTCTTTAGTTTCTTTAGAGTCTTGATATATTCGGTTTTCACTTGTTTTTAACGAACATTTGACTATTCTTAGTATCAGCCAGCCAGTTAAGTATCAGTTTGGATTTGTACATGTGCTTTGTTTCTGACAAATGGCCCCCCTATCTCGTCGGGAAATACAGACGTGATGATATATTATTACCGCATTCAAATTCAAAAGTCATTTATTCAAATTAGGCTGAGAATTAGCACTTTTCGAACGTGAATTTTACATAAGACAGTCCCCCAAAACGCCCACCCTTCACCACTTCCTAGTGCTGTCTTTGCGTTCTTGGAACTTTAATATTAAGATTTACCATTCCTATGTGGAGAAGCATAACCTTTCTGATAAAAACCACCAATAAACTTAACTGCACGAGCTATGGTCCCCAATTTATACTTCGATTCAGGATCTCTGCATCCGGCAGTTCTATGCAGAGACCATTCCTAGGTACATAGGAAATGGCGACGCAATGCAGTCACTGACCGCTCACCTGTGCTCGGCTGCGTTAGTACAGTCGTGTCCGAATTACAAAAGGTGAATTGAATTACGAAGAGTCAGCCAACTGCACGTCTGTATCTACAATTTGACAGCTCCAACCAGCAGTAAGGGCAGTTTTCGCAGTTCAATTGTTTCTAGTAATTTTCATTTTACCGTACAAAAAGAAATACCTACTTACTCTCGCATATAAAAAGGTTACTTACATTAAATTACATCTAAAGTAAATTTTTACTTGCACAATACATGAAGTTATTATATTCCGAGAACGTATTGCCAACTTATGAATGAAAATTAAATGAAAACTAAAGTTCGATAAGAAAACCACTGCGAGAAGAAATAGTTTGCTAATGAAAACGTTCATTCCACGAGTGAACACACTTCACTTATTGGAGTTGAAAAATTTTCTAAAGTACCTTTTAATTAAAATTATGAGGTCTAATACTAAAGGTTCAAGATAAGATAAGATAAGGGGTAAGATTGTTTCATAATTTCAACATTTTAATTCATCGAGTTTATCATGAATGCCTCTCGGCGGATTGGCCTCGGCATGAATTTGGACAACACGAAAGTCATGTACAATTCGCACGTCTTGCCGAGTCCAATCCGCAACGAAGGGTCGCTTCTCGAAGTTGTGAAGGATTATGCTTACCTGGGGCAAATAATCCAGCTCGGTAAACACAACTTTGAGAAAGAAGCCGACATAAGGATTCGGTTGGGTTGGGCAGCATTCGGAAAACTACGTCAAGTCTTCTCGTCGCCTATCCCACAGTGTTTGAAGACTAAGGTCTTCAACCAGTGCGTCCTTCCCGTCATGACATATGGCGCCAAAACCCGGACACTGACGGTCGGGCTGGTCCACATATTCAAGGTCGCGCGCTATGGAGGGAGCTATGCTCGGAGTCTCATTGAAGGATAAAATCAAGAATGAAATTATCCGGAAAAGAACCGGAGTTACCGACATAGCGCGCAGAGTAAGCAAACTGAAGTGGCAGTGGGCTGGCCAAGTTTTTCGAAGGACCGATGGCCGGTGGAGCAGACGAGTCCTGGAGTGGAGATCGCGTATCAGCAAGCTTAGTGTGGGACGCCCCACAGCTAGATGGATGGACGACCTAAAGAAGGTTGCTGGGACGGACTGGATGGGGAAGGCGGAGGACAGGGTGTTGTAGCGCAGCCTGGGAGAGGCCTATGTCCAGCATTGGACTGCGATAGGCTGAGTTGATTGATTGAGTTTATCATGTACTTTGATGTCAGTTCCGCATTTGCACACGTGACTGTAGTAGATGATACGTCGCCAATAATATACGTGCAGTACAGGAAACAAGTTTGATGCATTGACAACGTAACAATGCATTTCCAATGTGATAGTATCATAAATATACAATGTTCAATACGAAAAGGTCAGTCCATGTCCAATTTGATGTCGTGTCGTCTGATTTATTTTGGCATACGAAGAATCAAATTGCATTGAATTCATCATTTGCCAAGCCTGGGTAATACAATACCCCTTGATAAGACCGGTTGTCAGACTTTCAGGCTTCTGACAGCCGGGACCAACGACTTAACGTGTTTTCCGAGGCACGGAAGGGTCTCGGTATGTAAAGATGGTCACCCATCCACAGACCAACCGCGGCAAGCGTAGCTTAACCTGATCGATTAACCTGTGCAGCTGTTATTATTTATACCTGACATTACAAAAATATGCATATTTTTGAAATGTCAGGTAGTACAATTCGTGAAAACTGCCTCCCAACGCCACCGTCTCTGTCTAAGCAACGCTTATATCTTAATTTTTAATAGTATATTATAGTCAAATCCCTAGTCTTGCCCATTAAATATGTATAAATAATTTAATAGACATGCAATGACAATCCGATCCCCGTTAGGATCGTATTGCTATTATTCAAATACCTGCTAATTAATCATTTGATTTATGCGTATTGTATTTACCTAACCTTTCATAGAAGCCAATTTGAAGTGAAAAACAAACAGTTTGATTGTATTGAAAATGATAATTTGCCAACAAAAACAAACAATTATTGTCACGGTATTTGTTCATCATGTAAATTATTAGGACTGGGTATTGTTCAATAAACTTAGACGCAGGATGGCCTTTACTAGAAGTGGTCATCATATTAGTGGTTCTTCGTGTGTGTGAGTGGAGCTTCAATATCATCAGGATTGTGCCGGAATATAGCAGTTCGTCGTGGACTTGGTGTGAAATGGGCTCTTCTGACATCATTTGTCATCAGAAGACAGACGCCATGCAACCATCGACGCGTCGCTTTGCTAGAAGGACAGTAATCAGCCAGTGTCACTCTTATCCGACCTCTTTGGCGATTCCTTGTAATTTCGTAACAAAACTAAACAGCGCCATTTGCTGCGCCGCCAAACTTAACTAACTCCAAGTGTATAATTATTAAGATATCACAAAACTAAACCCAAATAGTTCGTAAGCCATAAAAATAAATAACGGCACCATAACTACGGTCACAGAGCAAATGGATTTAATCGACCTTGATACGATTCAATCGTCTAGAAACTTTTCGGTCCGAATGACCCGGATTTTTGGGTCCTTTGGGACGAATAGTTGTTACGTGCACCGTTGTAAATGAGTTGGTACATGCCCTTTTGGTAGTGAAAGTGGCAGGTGCGAGTAATGTTCAGGTTTAGCCACAGTCGAACTCTTTACAATTCACCAGAAGGCCAATTCTAGTAATTTAAAACGTTCAAAATCTAGGCGCAGTCTCATCTCAGCGACAAACAAATGTCAAAAACTTGTCAAAATGTAGGGAAATTAGAAGTATTTTTTCGACAGATTGAGACTGAGATCAGACTGAACGGTCTTAAAATTACAAGAATTGCCCCTCTGCTGTGTTCATATAGTATTTAACTTTGATGTAAGAAACTTTCTGGGCCTTTAAACGTAAATCTAATTACGGTCACACGTAAAATGCCTTCTAGAATACCTACTTATAATTTGGTAAATTAAATTCCAGAAATACTTAATTTCTCTCTCTTTCTCAGAGGCTTTTTTTCACGGTACAAAATAATACTTTTTGTTACATAATTATATTTATTACCACGTGGTTTAATGAGGAATTACCTACAATCAGTTTAGTAGTTCCCACTGCTGGGACACAGGTCTCCTCTCTTTGAGAGGAGGACTTAATGTTTGTAAACTATTTAATTTCAACTAGTTAGGAGTAATTGGAGGCAAAACGTGTTCAATTTAGTTCCACTGTGAATCTATATCTGTCTGCTGACTTCGAAAATGATGGCCCACTGAGCATCTCAGTTACTCTGTGGTTAACAAGCCGCAAATATCCGGTATCTCGGCTCAGGAATTCCTGTGAATACGAAGTGATTGACAACCTATTATTGTCGAGATTGGTCTTGTACTACGTATTAAAATGAGGGATAGACTTTGTCGCAACACTGAAGTACTGAACACTATATCTGGGTGTAACAAGAGAGCTTAACAAAACTATACAAATTAGACAAACACAAATTACAAATTACAATTAAAAAAAAAAAAAAAATTTTTTTTTTTTTTTTCAATTTATATTTTTTTTTTTACAAATTATTATTATTATTATGTATTATTATTTTTTAGTCGTCAGTCGCTTTTCGTGTCTGTCTGTGTGCCTGCGTTGTTCTTTTAAACTACGCAATGGATTTTGATACACATAACTTCAAGAGTTTTCACCAGAAAATTTATTCGAAAAGGTTTATCGAATCGGTGAGGTTTATCGGTTTTTAGGTTTAGGTTTATTTGGTTTTGGTTGCGGGAATCCGCTGGATGCGAGTCGCACGGGACCGGTCAATGTGGCGACACTTGGGGGAGGCCTATGTCCAGCAGTGGACGTCTATCGGCTGAAATGATGATGATGATGAAGGTTTATGTGACTAAAACATTATTATTAAACTTACATATTATAATAGAGAAAGCTCGCTGTTTTGTCAAGTCCCAGAAGTAGCTAAATCGTTCATTTCTGGGAACTTAATCTATTAGTGCAATTAGATGTATGTGTAGCCACAATTAGCCTACCGCAGTCCACTGCACCAAAACCAGCCACCCTGCGAAGATTGTCGCTCCACATGGCTTGAAGGCGTCCTACCGTAAATTATAGTAATTAGGTGTACTTAGAAGTTTGTATAATACTTGGATTGTTTAGTAAAAACAGTCGCCCATGATAGTTTTAACCGTGGCAAACAAAGCATGTACTTGAACATCGATCGATACAAATATTAAATTATTTACAAACCTTGAACAGTACTTTTCAACGTTTTAAATCAAATCAGTTGGAATAGATTGTTGCGTGAAGAAGCGATAACTGGGTTGGACAAGAGGAAATTATATTATCACCTTAAGGTGAACGAGGTCCGATATTTTGCTCGCGAATATCGTAGAAGATTTGTGAAGGGTCAATATTAGCAATTTGATTTGGAAGGTAAGTTACATTTTGTGGCATGCTTGATTGAATACTTGAAGAAAGATTTAATTTTGTTAAAGATGGTGTTTATCTTTTTGTAAGGAATTTCTCAAAGGGTTTATAAACCCTTTTCAGAGTAAGCAAAATAAATGTATTGTAGTAAATACTAAAATGGGGAATTCAATAGAGTGTAATTTTCTTTCATTTCCAATAATATATCAGTTATTTGAATGAAATTGTTAAATCTATGACTATATCCACCGCCCATTGTGTCACCTCTATGTAAAATGTCAACAATTATATTTATAATTTGTATGGTGAAGCTAGATCGTAAGGAATATTTTACCTACCTACTCGTATCTACATTTTGTAACGTCTAACGTCGAACTATGGGGAATGTGACTGTCGGTCACTTACTCCTATTATCTAAAAAATATTATATTTAACCTAACCTAACTGTTATTTTTTAAATATAAAAATTACGTCTTACTAGAGTTCAATGTTTGACTATATTAAATTTGCAGTAGTTCAGTGACAGACATTTCAAGGTCAACCTATTATTTCCGTTATAATTAAACCCTCTACTTCCTATTTCAATTTCCAAATATGCAAAGGCCCAAATACCCGAGAGACATACACAAACAAGCCATATGAACACGAACGTGCCTGTTTTAAACATTCATACCCACGCGTCCCCCTGGGGAGTTGAATGCCAACTTTCGTTCATGATATGCCAAGTTTACTGGTTAAGGCTGCTTGCAGAGACATACAGGTTTTCCGGTCCCGATATTTCGGTACAGGTTGGTACTGATAGGGTATCTTATGCTGAAGGGGTATCGTGCTACCCAGTAACGGGGTAGTGGAGGTCAGATAGGCAGTCGCTCCATGTAAAATAGCCAACCCCAGCAAAGTTGGGGAAAGACTAGGTAGATTCAGGTCGGTACTAATAGGTAGGTACAGATCAACCCACGAGTGCCAGGTATGAAAGTGTGGTTGGCACAGACAAGTTTCAACCTGTTATAAGTCATTCCTTTTTTAGGCATCGTAATAGGTGTTAAGTCGTCAGCTGATGATCACTTACTGACAAGAATTATTAACGTAATTGAAAATCCAGTTCAACACTCTTTGCAGCCGCGATACCCCTCACTGATTGGCTAATATTTTGCCGCACTATTTCTCATACATTCAGTTCGTACCGACTCAAGTGAAGAAAACAGCCTTTTAAAAAGCCTGGACAGGACAGCTTTCCATATTCAAACACAACTTTAGCATGAAAAAGAAAAATTATGCTCCATGTTTATAATTCCACGCACTCCGCAGGGAAAAGTAATCTACAATATTACAAAGTTTACAACATAAATGAAAAAAAATACATAACTTTTTACGAGCATCCTCAGAAAAGCTTGTTTTACAAAAAACTGAGGGTCACGCAGAAGTTTTGGGTCAAATGGTCCCTGTATATATAACGCGCAAGGAGTTGCTACCTGCTTGACCACAGGGTTGAGGGAAAAATTGAATATTACACTGAACCAAGTCTCGAATGTGTAAATGTAAATGTAGAAACTTGCAAATTATATGGCTCGCTAGCCAGTAACGTGCAAAAATGCTGGCTTTACGTCACCAACTCGATTTCCTAGATTTCTTATCAGTAAAATTGGTTTCAGAAAGTAGTCGTACATACATATATTTTTAATCGGCTTCAAAATGGCCGAGGTTCTCTATTCGTCTGTTCGCTATATCTACATATATTCTCATTCCCATTGCGGTTAGAAGCTACAATAGAACGCCAGTTATCTTTGTAGTTATTATTCACCCTCACTCCGTTCCATGATCTCATGATTTCTCTCAAAAACTGTCTTAAAAAGATCTACTCACAGAAATAAACATTTAATTTAATTTCCTCATGATTGGTCTCAAATAGGTAAAAACTTAATTAATGTATCAAAGCACACATCCCTACCTACTCTCCTTTCGGAGAAGAACGAGCAGATGCATGTTCCAGGATTACCTAATCGCAGGAATTGCCAGAATATTTCGAAGAATTACCAGGCGTATCCAATATTATAAAATGTAATAGGTACGGTTTGAGATGAAAAGGTATATCATGAATTCATAATAAAGGAAAAGTGTGGTTATTTTCGGTTTTTTAAGCTTAGCTGATCAGGGTTTGGAAAAAAGGTTTCTATGCCTACCGTCCCTGAAATGTTAACGGTTAAAAAGATCGGAGCTCCGAAAATAACCTTGCAACGACCGGTGATGGTCAGAGTACAAGGTCAAATGTATGTTTTGTTTTCTGTTTTAACAGTGAATTTAAATAATAATATATCTAATATATTCATAAATCCAAACACCTATACTCAATTAACTAATGAATCCTCTTTATGAACCTATATGAGTAGTGAGGCCTATGTCCAACAGTGGACGTCTTTCGGCTGACATAATGATGAGTAATGTCATGTAAATCAACTGACACAAGATTTAAAACAAAAAAAAAACATCGAAATTCCACAAAAGCGACTTATGTAGTTTGTAATAGGAATGTTTTGTACTGGGCATTGATTTTTTATTAAATTTTGTTGACTGTAAAACGATTAAAAATCACCGTGTTTTCATTACGCTTATTTAAAAATCAATAAAAAGAAAATCAAGTAGATGTAAATGTGATCATCGTCGTCATAATAAGATCAAGAGCTGTCAATTAACATTAATGGCGCCCAACGTGGGACCGATTTTAGATTCGATTATTTCTTTGAAAAGACGCAAATCCTATTACAAATGATGTAAAAAGATAATTGATTTAATAAATTAACAGGGTGTATCCTCACAGAATTCTTAGAATAAAATGTTTTTAGGTGGCATCGGCCTGTTAAGACTGGAGTTTTTGTACAGGCTTTTAATAGACAAAGGTAAAGGTATAGTAAATCTGTAGTATTGTGTAGCGTGTAAACTCCAAGGATTAAACCATTAAACATGGATCTTAGCCTAGAATTTTAAACAGGAATATAACAGCTTCGTAAACAGATCAGACAAGGATGCTGCTGCTGATCCTCTTAATATATTCCTTAGCGCTTTTAAAAAAGGAGAATTCTTAGTCCATTCTAGTTGGAAACTCTTCATGACGAAAACATTATAATATTGGAATCGGCTAAAGACCCATTGTGCTAACTTCTACCTAAATCTTTTATTCCTTCATAAATTTATAACCTTATTTAAAATTACATTCATAATTTTCGATAAGATGATTTTGTTTTCTTTTGTGTTTATGTTCATCCTCCGCGCCATGTTTAGCGCAAATTAAGGTACTTTCTTTCTTTTCCTTCGTTAAAAATTACTTCGAAATAACAAAATGGTCGGTATTAAGCATAAATTCGTCCCACGTCGGGCGCCATTTAGCTTTTCTGTGCAACTATTCGCCCAGACGGATGCAATAATGTTTGTTTTGCAAAGCTTTGTTTAAAAACGTGTCATTAATTTTAAACAAGTCTGCTCCATGTGATTTAGTACACGTAGTCTGTTTATTTTTTCAAAGATTTGGGCAACGACGGTGGAATGTGCAAAAAGAAAATGTTTAATTAATTATTACATGCCTTTCTGGGCCTGGTTGCTTTATAGAACTAAGCTTGTAAGAATAATTTATATTTAGTATAATGTAGGTACCACAATGAGAGTGTAGCGGTATCTACAACGGACGTCACGCAAATCCTGCATCTCGCAAGCAGAGTTTACCGCGCAGTTAGCATAGATACAATTTCCCAACACCAATCGTTGGGCAGTTGCCCGCCAGACACAACACCCGTCTGGTCGGAGGATCCTCCCTTTTCTATGGAGGATGAGTGAACTTTACACCCTGTTCCTCATGCCTCTATAAGAGAAAAGAAAGCAAGTTTGTCCAGCAGCCCGAAGCCTAGATTTGTACCCGTGATGATGAGCATGGCAATAGACTCGCCCTCATTGCACGGGACTTAAACATAACTGGCTTAGAGCTGGTCTGGTGTAGCCCTTCGGAGATTATAGGAATGATGTATTGTTATGTAACATTATTTTTTATACACATTGCTTCAAATAACACTTAAAAGATAAACTAATAGAACACTCTATTGTTAACGTAATGAACCAAAACCACCAATGAATATACGTCGAAATCCATTACGCATATGACTCATTTATCATATACAAATCCTTCACAAATAATACTCATATTTCGAATGAAGCACGCATGTGAATGAACCAAACTATGTCTATATTATGTGTGTAGCCTAACACATTGCGTGTCTACCTTCCCCCCCCCCCCTCCCCCTAAGGAGAACACAAAAACATTTATTTGATAAATGAATAAACCATAGATATTACTTTAACTAAAATACATACCATGAACCGAGTTCCAAACAAAAGGCGACACCAACATAATGTACCAAACTACCCGTGTTGTGACACGCAACCAAAAGTTTATAGTCAAACAATTGATTGCTGTCACGACCTCTAGGAGAAAGACAGGCAAAAAATGAGACGAATTTATTTTACTTGTCAAACTGTATAAAATGTTCCATAACGAAGTCGATAAAAAAATTATGTTACCGCTCAGGGTTCCGTTGTTTTAAATGAATAATTCAAGCTTATAAGGCTAGCATAATCAGCCTTTAATGTTCTAGAAAATGCTGGCCATATTGAGAGCTTTTATATTTATCTGTCTAATATATGTACAGTATGATTATAGGCGCATATCTTATGTTAAAGTTGTCAAAAAATAAAAGGCCCGTTTTGACATTTGAGAATGCGTTCTTGACACCTGTCAGTTTCATACAAACGAGTACGTGTTTTGCGAATTTGTTCTTTATTACGAGGGCGACACTGAAAAATTTTAGAACTGGCCACTTGTTAATTAGTAAAAAATTAGTTCAAATTTTGAAAATGGAACTCTTTGCCAATATTATTGTGTATGTATTTTATTCATTTGTCATTTGTTAACGATTTGGCGGCAAATTGAAAATTATCTGCGTCACGTCAGCATGAATTTAACGCAAGAAAATTTTCATGTGTGTTTTCATATGTGTGTGTGTGTGTGTGTGTGCTTTTTTTCTTTTTTTTTTTTTATAACTGACTCTCGATGTCATTAAATTCAACAAGAAGAAAACACATTTAGCGGTCAGGAAGCTTTGTGCCCGGTGGATACCTCATAATTTGACAGAAGCCCAAAAGCTCCGTCGTGTTGATTGTTGTCGTAAAATGGTTCAAAGATTTAACGGAGGTGACTCAAAAACTGTGTTCGACATACTTACGGGTGACGAAAACTGGATTTATTGTTATGATCCTGAAACTAAGAGACAGTCTGCTGTCTGGGTGTTTCCTTCCGAGGAGTTGCCAACTAAAGTGAAGAGAGGTCGAAGCGTGGGAAATAAGACGGTGGTCTCGTTCTTCGGAAAGACAGGACATTACGCAACAATTGTATTAGAGGATCGAAAAACAGTTACTGCAGAGTGGTACACTAACAATTGTTTGCCACTTGTCTTGGAAAAAGTTCGGGAGAAACGACCTCGCAGTAGGTTCTTCCTTCACCACGACAACGCCTCGTCGCACACCGCCAAGCAAACAATCGACTGCTTGGCGACGTCAGACGTGGAATTACTGGATCACCCGCCCTATAGCCCCGACCTCGCACCTTGCGATTTTTATTTATTTCCGAAAATAAAAGAAAAATTTCGAGTAAAACGTTTTATGGACGGCGAGGAAGCAGTGGCTGCGTTTCAAAATGCCGTCGAAGAGACCCCTAAGGACGAGTGAGCTGCAAAGTGCTTTTCTTAATGGTTCCATCGGATGCAGCGATGTATTGATGTAAATGGACACTATTTTGAAAAGATATAATAAAACTAATACCTGCTAGTTTGTTCAGTTTTTGATTTTCTAAGAACTTTTAGTGTCACCCTCGTAACTACTAGAACTGTCAATGTCAAAACGGGCCTTTTCTTTTTTGACATCTTTAAAGAGTCTCATAGTTCAGCTAGAAATATTTTGAAATTATTTTGAGGTTAAACTCGTTTACAGATTTTCTGGCTTCATTCTTTCAAAATAGGAGTTGCGAAGTAGGTATACTAACCATAAAGCAGAGACTGACAGGTCTTAACTTCGGTGTCGCCATGTTTTATATTTTAATCAGCATTTTATGCTTTAAATGTTACTGAAAGGTTTCTCTTCATGTCTAGTAAAGGATTCCTAAAGTAGGTAAAACGATTTTATTGCATGTCAGGATCTCGTTTAAGACTATGTTCTATAACGAAGTTAAATAAGAAAAAAAAACAGTAAAGTGCACTCTGTTTTTTCAAAAGGTTAAAGACAAATGAATTTGCTTCACACTTTGTATTGAATTTCAAGCAGTGAACTGTTCTTTTATTTCTTACTTTGTTCAGGGGGATGAATTCTTGATGAAGCAGATAAATGGGTACATTGCCACCATTTTTTTTTGCAACAGATTTTTTTTTATTATAATCTTAATTATATAACAGCAGAGGAGCCTGGTTTTTATTTCCCATGTTATATGGGGCCAGCCTACTGCCATCAACCGAGCTCGTATACAGACTCCGAGCTGCTACTGAGAAATTCCTAAAGGAAGAACTCAATAACACTTTGTCGGATTTTTTTCCCTTGTTTTCAAGATATTATTCACTCATACCGTATTAACACGATAGTTCTCTGAGTTTCTTCATTATTTTTCCAATTACAACCTACCTTTTATATTTCAGGCTATATTATAACGGTAAAAATCCTAACCGATTTTTAGAATTGCGTTATACAGACCCTTAAGACCGTCCTCCACGAAGGTCGACTGAGCAGTACTGGCGACTGGCGTGCATACATAAACAGACAAGTAATGGTCGTTACGCTTGGTAGATTTTTACCTACCATCGTAAAATAACGGTTTCATTTGTTTTTTTTTCTATTTGATTAAGACTACGACCGCCTGAAGTCATCTGCAAACTTAAACGTATCGCAGGATCGTAGCTATCTTAGAAACAATGCCTGGGCTACCCACTGAGTTGGGCTCCCAGGTCAAGTAAACCCCCTTGTCTACCTAAAAACCTCAATCAGCTTGAAAATGTTTACTAAAAGGTCTGCCAGCTTACATACCTATACTATATATACACAACCGGTAACAAGCGAATAATTAAATATTAAAAACAATTATTAATCCTTCGTTGCTCAACTCTTTTGACACAGGGTCTTACGCATGTATTTTTAAAACCATATAAGCCGCTTTCACTTAATTACATGAATTCATAATAACCCTACTGCTACACACATGATTACTTCTCACCACCAAAGAGGTTATGTTCGCACAACAAGATTATCTTTTTAACTCCACATCAACAGACTCATAATTTCATAATCCCTCAGAACCAACTAATTACGTTATGCCCACGAATATATAAAAAAAAAAAACTAAAACATTAAGCCACCCTCTTTTATGCAGCAGTGCCACAAAAAAGATAAAAACAGAATACCAGCTCCATACAACGAGCGAAAACAGGCCCAGCACACATCATCCCCTGCCTAAACTTTTCCCAACTATGCTGGAGTCGGCTTCTAGACAAACTGCAGCTGAATACCAGTATTTTACATGGAGCGACTATCTATTTGACCTTCGCAACCCAGTTCTGGGTAACACGATACCCCTTCGTAAGACTGATGGTCGGACTTTCGGGCTTCCGACTACCCGTAATGACTGTCAAAGATCTACGAATGACAGCCGGCACAAACGGTTTAACGTGTTTTGCGGCACGGAGGTGTCACGATATGTTATTACCGGTCACTCACCCACGGACCGACCGGGGCAAGCATAGCTTAACCTTGATTGATATACCCGTGAGGCTGATATTATTGAGGCACGAGCCCTCTTGTAACCAACCTTTTTTATTTTTTTTATTGTTTTATAATAAAACGTTGCCCCACACTAGGAATTACTCCTGTATCGTGGGTGCTTTTACGAATATTTAAACTCACATACACAAAGAGCCAGACCCGGAACAACTACCCGTAGGCAAAACAAATATTTGATCCGTGCGCGAATCGAACCCGCGACACGCAACGCAGCAGTCGATCACTCAGCCACTGCGCCAACCGTTTCGTCAAAACCTGTACTTATCTCTTCAGTGACAGGAAGAATAAAGGCATATAAAATGGAATATCTTATGAGGCTCGTGGTGGCAACATCTTCGGCAAGATTAACGACAATGCGACGTTTATAAGATTAATGTTGGCTTTTACTGGCACTGGAATATTTCGATGCATTCAAATGGCTTTCTTGAGTCGCGATATACGTTCGGCACACCTTGTGCTGTCAGCCCCGCTACCATCTTGCCGTCTGGCTAATATTCTTACCATGGTAAGAGCTATATTATTTTCATGCCAGCACGATGAAAATACAAGTTCATTTGTTCGACATTGGTCCTTGACTACTTTTCCTCATACAGTCGACCGCTTGTCCATGGTAACACTTTGATCTTGGTCCTAGCGTAGTATGGAGTTTGCATAGAATAAGAGGCCAGCTTATATTGGAATTATTATCATTGACGTGCCGTCGACTTTCTTTTTCCTCTTTGGTAACTGGACCGATGTCGACTATTCTGCCAACGTCATATGGTGGGCTGAGTTTCATTTGTTACTCCTGTCAATCACAGATTGTGACCCGTCAAATTATCAGTTTTGCTTGTCTGTTCATACTCGTACATTCATCTCTTTCACTCCATTACGTTTTATTTTCGACACAATATCTGTGTTTTATTAGGTAGGTATTTAGAGGTTGGTTGCAGAGGAATAGCAAATAGAAAAAAAATAAGTTTGGAAAGCATCACCATCGAAATGAATAATTTCAGATGTGTTCAAGCATATTTAGAGGTATGAGGAACAGGGTGTAAAGTTCACTCATCCTCCATAGAAAAGGGAGGATCCTCCGACCAGACGGGTGTTGTGTCTGGCGAGCAATTGCCCAACGATTGATGTTGGGAAATTGTATCTATGCTAATTGCGCGGTAAACTCTGCTTGCGAGATGCAGGATTTGCGTGACGTCAGTATGACGCGTTGTTCGCATGTGGCGTTGTAGATACCGCTACACATATTTGGTGCACGCGTGTTTTGAATTAACCTAGACTACTGCAACAAAAATGTCACTTTAGATGAACACTTTTGTGACTGATTCCAACATCATCCGATAAGATCCGATTTTTCTGACACTTTTTTTTTAAATTGTCAGTCATTAATTACATGTGACTATAAATGTAACTAAAAACTTGTTCAATTAAAACACATTCGTATTTTCCCGGAAAACTTAATACTGGTACTAGTTTATTTTACATGCTCTAAATTGGATTTTTAGCTATTCGCTTTTGCGGAGGTGGAAATATTAAATATATAGTTTTACCAATTTTCAACGCGATTCAATCAAAAACGTTTCATTATTTGTTTATTCTTGGTTGTGGTTTGCCATGTACATAGTAGGAAATCACTTTCAAATATCCTAATTTGTTTTTTATCGCTTCTTCATTATAAGGAACTTCATAAGTTATGTGTATAGCCTATGACGTAGTAAACAAGAATACCCATGACATATGATAAGTAATATGATGAGGATGAGGATACATTGCTCTATATGTTCGAAAAATGTGACTAATCAACACCGTAAATAACGCGATGAATGTTGTTGAAGTGTCAAAATGAAAGGCATGGCTACTATTTGTGTGTTGCGCAATTACCCCGCTAAAGAAGCGCAGAGACTACTTTTCAACCTCGATGTTATAAATATGTATTATGTGCTACAAAATACCTACAGAAGAAGTCGCGGGCACCAGCTAGTATCATTATGACAATACACACAAGCCCTTATCAAAAAATATTACCCTCTACTTTACCATAGCTGGGTAGTGGTCACTACTAAGCCACGTCCACACAGTAAAAGGGATGTAATATTATATTACCCTTAATGTAATTTTAAAGGTACATCCCTTTATGAATAAAATAAGGTCGGAACCAGTGTTGACTTACAATTAGTCCGCTGTGGAGCTGTACAAAATATTATTCTTGCTAAAATTGTCGGCTTGGAACATCATTTTATAGCTGAATTTACTGGATTTTATTTTAGTACTCTTTCTGCTGCCATAAGGATTAAATCTTTAATCTGCAGTCTGAGCAAAAATAATTGTTTTAGATTACTAAGGTGATTTGGTTACCAACATAAATCATCACGACTTGTTTTCCCGAAGGGTTGACCACAGGTGTACCTATAATACACTCAATTTGACCTTCAGAACCGAAAACACAATAAATTCCTTGAAGGTTGTTTAACTCTGAACAATCCCAGTTCAATCAAGTAGCAAAAACAATACTCCTGATAAAACAATAGACCTAATCTAACGCAGAATGGCTGTACTTCAGAAAAATCGTCGACAATTGTAGGACAAGAGAAAACAATTACTTGAGAGAAAGGGCGATCGCTCCAATGTCAAACAGATTGTCTATATACCAGGAGAGAGACAAGATTTATTTTCTTAGAGCACGATTTTACAATTATTCGACGATTTTGCAGCCCGTGTAGAAGAAAGGGAAATGCCGATTTTAGGGCTTGAATTGCACAAGGGATTGGTTTCACTAAAAAAATATGTTAATATTTTTCTCATGTCTTCCACGTATTCATTAGTCTGTGCAAGTTGGTTAGTATTTAAAAAAATAATTAAATATTAAAACGACTAAAATAATGGAACCTCAATAAAGATAATTTCAAAATGTTGCCTTTACAAAAAAAATGTTGGCACGTAATTAATCGGAACAATAATAATCGTTTATTATTGTTTATTAATGAGTTCATTTTCTTCTAAAAGAAAATGAACGAATGAATGTAATGTAATGTAAACCACAGAAACCTTTTTATAATTGTTATTATTCTATTTTTGAACTTAATAGTGATATTTATAAAACAAAAAATATCTATAATCGATCTAAGTATCGATTTTTTTGCACTTTTTATGGCAACACCAAATCTACTTGTCAGCTGCCGGAATACGTAAATGTCAAAATCATTGCTTGTTTTGCAACTCAATTGATTACTGGCGACTTGTGTTTATTGCTTTCTATTGACTACTTTTGCCCATGAATACTGACTCTGACGATTCTCCCCTAACTGACAACCACGGCTTGATTATGGATTCTGCTCCTGCTACTCATGCTACCCTTGTCCCGTCTTATTGATGAAATATAAGAATCTTTAATAACTTTGAAATCCTAAGTATTTTGTAAATAATTTCTTTTAATAATTGATTATTGGAATTGTCCCCCACTATTATCATGAGTTTTTATATGTGTGCACCGTGGGCCTAAATTACTATGGCGACTTGGCATGCCCCTTTTCAACGATTTGTTTAATGGTTGAGAGTTAAATCCAACATCTGCAGAATTAGTCAGATGTAGGTATATGGTTCAAAGCTTGACAAGAGAGGGAAACATGGCGAGGAAATGGTAACTACCGCTATTATGTAAAGTTCACTGCTCACCTCACTCAAGTGAGCGCACACAATTCAGCTCATTTTTTTTTAAAGTAAATCATCGCGGATTCACAACGAGACACCGTTCGAATTTCGACGTGATTTTTATCGTATGTTTTATGTGTTATGAACACCTTCAAGTAATAATTGATTCGCGTCTGAACTGCAAAACAACAACAAACAATCAATGAACTTCAAACTTCGTGTCAACACGGTGGCAGATGCCATAGACATATTCACCTGTACACTGGGTGAGTTCACAAGAGCCGCGTACTGTGTAGCATGTAAGGTATTATATAGTTAAGTATAATTTAAGTTACTTTGTCGCATTAGATTATATATCTGTAATGTCAAAGGAAACACGTGATAAAAATAAATAAATAAATACCGTTACCTACCCTCCGAAACAAAATTATTCCAATACCTTTAAAGTAATAAATGCAAAATATTAAAGAGCAGTTACGTGAAAGCTTCAGAAAGCGTTTCATTAATGAAGGCCAAGATAAATATCGTCTTGATTTAAATAAAGTACGATAAAATTTCTTGTTGGCAACACTCCAGGGAAATATTTAGTCGGTTTCAAATTAAAGTTAAGTTCAAGAATATTTGGTTTTAATTTGTTAAATATTCATTGTTCATCAAAGTTTCTATTTTGTGTTCTTCAAAGGATGAAGGAGTCGTTACTGATAACTGATAACTTTATCAAGTTTCCCTAGGTAGGTACAGACGCCAGCACATCAATCTACTACAATCTGTCAAATTTCTTTAATAAATTTTCAACGTTATCGCTAAAGCATTAAGGTTCAAGGTTGAATGGGAAAATTTGACAGTTTCGGGTAGCTTGACGTGCTGGCGTCTGTACTTACATAATCAGCCTGTAATGTTCCCACTGCTGGGACACAGGCCTACCCTCTTTTTAAGAGGAAGTGTGTCGTAATCAAACAGGCGGGCCCAATACGGGTTGATAGATGTCAAGAGTCACCGTTTCGAGAGCAGTGGTGATGAAATAAATTACACAAAGTAAAGCGCCTGAATGGGCTCAAACCCACGACTTACAACTCATAAGTCGGAGCCAATACCACTGGGCCAGCATTGCTCTCGTATGTAAGTACTTAACTTAGATTAGTTATTAAAAAAAAACCTGGCATTTACATGAAAAAATAAACATCATGCCTATATACGAGTAGGCATGATGTTTGTTTTTGATTACATGATGTTTGTTTTACACAATAACACTAAAGTAAAGCTCACTGCTCACCTCACTCAAGTGAGCGCACACAATCGAAAGCCAACTCATTTGTTTTAAAGTAAATAATCGCGGATTCACAACGAGACACCGTTCGAATTCCAAAGTGATGTTTAATGAAAGTCACTTCAATCAAATCATTATGTTTCAAGCCTATTCGATTTACATTACAAGTTCTACATAAGTTGAATAATAAACTGAATCAACAATATTCACCTTATTCTATATAAATTAACTTCTAACAGAACTCCGTCTTTATGCCATGGATTATCTTCCATTGTCTCTTCTCCGAAGAATTATAAATTAATGTTATTTAATTAAAACAGGCTCAAGGAATTAAGAGAGCTAATCAAGATTGATAATGAAGGAATCATTATTAGGCCTTCATTCATAAGTTCATTTATATTTTAAGGTCTGATTTTAAGTAAAATAGATGTTCATCCTACTAATATGTATTATAACCGCGAAAGTTTGTGAAGATGGATGGATGAGGATGTTAATTACTCTTTTACGCAAAAACTACTCAACAGATTTGAATGAAATTTGGCACACGGATAGGTTGTAACCAGGATTAACACATAGGATCATTTTTATCCCGATATTCTCACGGGATGGAAACCGCGGGGTACTAGTAGTTTTATCATAAACCCTGAATTTTTTTTTTTTTTTTAGTAATCGCAAGGAGGAATGGAGGTCTTGGGATGGATTTCCATTCCTGCTTGCGATCACTAAACCAACAAAACTTTGGTCGACTCGGAGATGGATCTCCGAGTCGCCCAAAGTTTTATTGGTTTATTTATCATGTCGAAATTCTCTGCAGCAGTCCTAGGAAAGTTAAAGACTCGTACTCTGTCTCACCTTTGCCTATCCTTTTGGGGTACTGCGGGGTATAGATACGTGATGTTTCTATTATGTTAACTTTGTATTAATTTGTTAAAAGTTACGAAAAACAATTTGACTTCCAAAACAGAACTTGACGCACCCGTTCACGTTTTTATATTCTTTTGTTACATAAACAAGCTAAACACATAAAGTAATTTCTACCCCTTTTTACGTTAAAACTTTTTATCGAATAAAATATGAAGGTATTTCAGTACAAAAACTTTTTGTTACCATATCTCGTAGCCTATCTATGTGGGTCAATACTATCTTCAAACAACAGTCACGTTGTGACAAATAAAAAAAACTAAGGAACGTTTTGTGTTCAATAAAATTTGTGAAGAGACTTACTGGGGGCTCGTGGCTAAGCAATAACAGCCGCACGGTCCGATCGATCAGGTTAAGTTACACTTGCCGCGGTTGCTTCAACTTTCTGACTAACTGACCGACTATTTAATTTTGACAATTCAAAAGGGCTTGTAAATGGTTTAATTGAAATAAATTATTTGAGTTTGAGTTGGTCCGTGGATGGGTGAGCATCTTTACATACCAAGACGACTCCGTGCCTCGGAAAGCACGTTAAGCCGTTGGTCCCGGCTGTCATTCGTGGATCTTTGACAGTCGTTACGGGTCGTCGGGAGTCCGAAAGTCTGACAACCTGTCTTACCAAAAGGTATTACCCAGTCACTGGGTTATGGAGGTCAGATAGGCAGTCACTCCATGTAAAATACACAATACTCAGTGGCATCCGGTTAGACTGGAAGCCGACACCAACATAGTTGGGAAAAGGTCAGGCAGATGACGGCTTAATTACTAGATAAAGCTGTAATAATTTAACTATAAAAGAACAGGGTTCGCTTGAAATAGGGGTGGCTTGCCTGTGTTTCCCATTAGCCATAACCTGGTAGTCTGCAGCTCTTGAGTGAATAGGTTACCACCAAAACCACTACCATTGTCGACTACATCATGACATACCATCAGCTGAGATAGTGGTCAAACGCGAGCCTATCATATATAGATATTAATTAATTTACAATATTATGTCGTTGCTGTTACGAGTATTCAAAAACTAATGTATGAAAAAAAAAAATCAACGTCTGCAAATAGCCTTCAATAATAACTGTAACAGCGAAATAAATAAACAACACTTTTAAAATGAAAAATCGTCCATTTCTCGATTGCTGCGTCCACAAGGGAAATTCCCAAGCTGTAAAGGTTTCAATTACTATTTCGAGTCTAGTTTTAATGAGGTTTTGTGCGATTCTGATATCAACGAACTTAAACGCTTGCTCTAATCGGGAAACTAGATCTAGGATACAAAAGCTCATGAAGCAATAAAAGGAACCGACTTCTATTGTGTAGTCGAAAATGTTTGTGAAACTCAACGCCTGTCATAGGGGGCGATTGTAATAGGGTACAATGATTCGTTTTCTTCTCTACCGATCATTTTTTTCTCCCGACAGTTCATTTTGTTTATATGTATGTACGTATCTATCTATGTATTAGTATTTATTGTTGTATTGTATAAGTAGTCAGTTCCGAGCTGTTTATACCGTATATTGCATCTTCCATATTTTGTCTCTGCATCACCCTAAGGTTGACTGGTAGAAAATGCCTCAGGCATTAAGTCCGCCTTTGTACAGTATGTTTTTTTACTGGTGCATAATTTTTTTACTGGTGCACAACATACTGGCTACACTGGCGGAAAAAATTGATGGGCCTTTTATTAGGCACTGGGCAGCTAGGCATGTGCGTACTGGCGTACATGTCGCCAATTAATTTAAACTTTTTATGTACTAACAATAGGTTAAGTTTTTACTAACACTATATGGATCAATGGTCTGAAATAAATAAATTATTATTATTATAAAGTTTTAATAAGTAACAGTAAAGTTCTTCTTTAGAGAAGACAATTGAAGTGAATACTTCTTAAGGCGTACTTTGTATTATTTTTGAACAGTCAACGGAACTGAACGTTCACCTTCGGGTCGGTAACGCTGAATCGGGTATACTCGTTTCTAGTAGCACCTGCATCTCGCAAGCAGAGTTTACCGCGCAACTAGCATAATAATATATACAACGGCCCGACATGAATCATCAGGCAGTTACCCACCAGACACGACACGCGTCTGGTCGGAGGATCCTTCCTTTTCTATGGAGGATGAGTGAACTTTACACCCCATTCCTCATAACTCTATAGGCCTATTAGGTAGACAGGCAGGTTGACACTGAAGCTTAATGACTATGACATGTACTGTGTGTACGTCAAAGACATATACCTCACGTTTGTGACCTACGAAATGAAGAAAGGAACGTTTGACACCGACTTGTATTGTGTAGTGGCTTAGTGATACGAATGTGAATTACAATGCTTGACATAGGGGTCAATTTTTAATGAGGAGTACTTCTACAGCATTAATTATTTGTGTCGCCTTTGTCATAAAGCACTTTGACACGGTAATATTATCCATACAGTATTGTAACTCGGCCGTATCTTTGAAATAAATGCCTACAGCCGCGCGATACGTAAACATGCGATAGGGCTGCCCGCCTCCAGCATTTTAATTACATTTGCCTACTTTGTGTTTCCATTTAGTTTTGTGATTGTAAATATACCTACTTTTTTTATATAAACTAATAAAATATTTTGTGAATTGAATAGGAAGTGTTCAATAAAAATGCGTGTTGTTTTTTGATTGGTATCTAGATTAAATTAAAAAACCATCTTTATGTTTGAATAACAAATCGATCCCATAAATTTGCGACCTAAAAATATTTGCGCCTCGACTGAGACGTACGAAATGCTTTATTATTAAATTTTAAAGTATAAAAAATCCGCATACTAATATAAAGCTTAATTAAAAATTGTTTGACGAATTCATGCAACCTACTCGTCATATTAAATATGTACTTGAACCTATTTTTAGTGAAAAAATCGCGCGGTTATTGATAAAAAAACAACACCGTCCGTTCGTCACTGCGGCACAGTCGCGACTGTCTGCATGTCGAGCGCATGTCGAGATCGAGGCGCGTAGGCATAACTCGCGCTTCGTCCGTTTGTATGAAGTTGGAATACTGTATAGATAATATTACCCTGACTTTGATGACCATAATTATGTTTTACAAAACTCCACCGCCAATAATAGGGGTCAATAAAAATGGAAACACGAATACAAAAATTACGTTTGATAAAAACAACAAACGTTGTTTTCCAGAGTTTCTAAGATCCAAGAATGTGGTCAGTTTGAAATATTAATCAGGATTTAATAATAGCCTCTGGTCAATGGCAGAAAAAGGCCCATTTTTTTGCCATTGACCGTTGCATTACCATTAAAGACTACAATAGATTACCATACAACTTAGCCGCAAATGTTTTGACCACATCGCCAGTCGACAGCGAAGTGGATTAATTTTCCGACGCCATAGTTAGGATATTAGATTTTTAGTTAATGAGTATAGTAAGTTAGAAATAAAATAAAAAATACATGTTTAATAATACCGTAAGCTGTATATCTCTATTAGATATACAGCTTACGGTATTATTAAACGTGTATTTTTTATTTTAAAATGTTTCATGATTTTAAAATAAATGACAAAAAATCTTCCTTCTAAAAATATTGTAATTTTCTTTCATATCATGTTCATGGGGTCAAGGCTTTTGAACCTTCACAGAATACACACGCTCATTGCCACCGCATAATCCATTTTTCTTGTTTGACCCGACAAATCCTACCTCAAAGTACCTTTCGACGCCATCTTGAACTTAAAAAGGGGTCTCTAGAAAACAGTTAGAGGCACAAAAGGTATGTTCTGGCTTTGTATTGTTCATTGTGTTTTGTATATCAGCAGGAATCTAGGTCACTAGCTGGGCTGGCTTAATTTCTATTGTAGTATATTTAATTATAGTAATTTTTTCCATCTTTTGTCTCGGACGCCACACCTTCATTCCATTCGTTTGAGACTGACGTACTTTATTTTCTGGGTCAAACTAGGTCAGGTTTTGTCATTGTTATTTTAATATTGGGTGACATCAACCAATGTACTTGAATGGGAAAAAAAAACATAATAAATATTTTAAGTCGTTAAAGCCGACAAGTTACTGGCAACACGGCCTACACAATTATCTGTGCAACATGTTCTTCGTTGTAACAATGACAGATAACATCTTGAGCTGCAGTGCTATTCAGTAAATTTCATTCATGCAGTTCAACCTCACTCAAGTGAGCGCACACAATTCGAAATCGAACTCATTTGTTTTTAAAGTAATCATCGCGGATTCACAACGAGACACCGTTCGCATTTCGAAGTGATGTTTAGAAAACAACACTACTAGGATTTAATGGCATGAAGGCGCCTTTTCTGTTGAAAAGAGGATAAAATCCTCTTTTCAACAGAAAAGGCTCACACTGCAATTGTAACAGGATGACATTACTTTAATCATCAAAGTAAGCTTTTTCATTAACCTACTTCCAAAGATATTAAGCTCTCAACGATAAGATCTAAATCTCGCTCCAATTCATCTTACCGTTGTTAGTTTAAGCGTCATTATTATATATTTTTTCATAAAATTATCGCACTGTTTACATAGGACCTGTGACCCGACATCGAAATGGGAGACTATAAGTTAAACAAATATTTTCAAGAGATGATATCTGCTGAAGCAAAATATTAGTTTCATTTTCCCTTTTTCATTTTTGTTTTATTAAAGGATATTTTTTTTAGAATAAATAAAATGTGTAGGTAATTTTTGTGAGCGAAATTATACTAATGTGTTTTTAAGGATAACATTTAGCTTTGTTAGAATAATAAATTTGCTGTATAAATTGTGTTTTCTGATAATAAAACGGCACGTGTAACCAACACCATAATTGTGTTGCGAGATGCAAAAACAGTTTTTTACATCGGAAGGGAAAATTTATTTGACGAAATATGAAAACTTTGTTAGAAACTGAGATTATATTCCGGAACAATCATAAAGTTTTTTTTTTTAAACATTTCCCCACACTAGGAATGTCTCCTGTATCGTGGGTGCGTTTATCGGGAATCGAACCGGTGACACGCAGCGCAGCAGTCAATCGCTTAACCACTGCACCAACCATGCCGTCTAACACACAAACATAACATAAACAACCATAAAGTAATTATAATGTCCATCATCTGCCTAGCTTTTTCCCCACTATGTTGTTTAGAATACCAGTTTTAACCTGGAGCGACTGCCTGTCTGACCACCGCAACCCAGTTACTGGGTAACACGATACCCCTTGGTAAGACTGATGTATGTATGCTGTACTCACATAAATAAATTAACTAGTCAGTTACACAATATAAAAACACAAATTAAAATAAGTTACGAGGCCTCTTACAGTCCACTAGCGCCGCCAATCGAAAACATGTCATAACTCGTAAATAGAATCAAAAATACAAAATATGTTCTATTATTACTGTGGAAAAGGCAATAACGTAATTGTATAACACCTTATCAACACTTGAAATATAGCTGTTTAGCTAAATCGTGCATTCAAAACATAAACGGCCGTTTTTGTTACAAATGCACGATTTAGCTAAACAGCTATATTTCAAGTGTTGACAATGTGTTATAAAATTACGTTATTGCCTTTTCTACAGTAATAATAGACCACATTTTGTATTTTTGATTCTATTTACGAGTTATGACATTTTTTCGATTGGCGGCGCTAGTGGACTGTAAAAGGCCCCTTAAACAAGTGTGTAACTGAAGCAATATAATAGTAACTAATTAATTGTGTTACTGTAACTGTAGGTTTATTATAACGACGCCATTTGCACTGCGGGTAGCTAGATTGGTAGGTTTATACGATGATTAGTTTGTTTTTGTTCGGTTGTAAAAGTGGCTAATGAAAAAAGATTATTGTCAAATATTGTACAATTTTTTATTATTTATTTATTCATTTATCTTTCATACAGGTGCATTCCCATCATTTTGATAGTATTGCTTAAACTATGTTAATATTTAACTAAGAAATAAACATAACCAGATAAGGAACAATGAAGTACAAAGTCGGTTCAGTCATAAAAAATACACTATAAAAATGTATCGTAATAGCGACCCTATGAATTAAACTGTTATTGTTATTTTAACGGTCGTGGTGATTTTATTGTGAATACATTATATTTTATTTAGAATATTATTTGTATTAAGTTTTTGTCTTGCAAGTTGTGATAAAGATTAAAGTCTGAATGAAACCTCGAACAAAGGCACAATACAACTACAACTAAGTACAAATTGAGTTACACTTCAGCTGAACGTTTAAAGATAACAATAAATCCGTATTAATTCTTACAAAGACAAGGAGAATCAACAATTCTGTGCCAATTCCCTTTTGTGACAAGGGTTGGAGTTAATTCTAAACCTAATTGATGTACCTATTTCTAACACTGTGATAATTGTCTACGGAATTCGTAGACGCGTAGCGACGTAGCGCGTAGAGCGAAGTGGGGTCTACGGCGTAGTAATCTAAAGCTGTTTTATTTTGTTGATAGGTAATTTTTTTTTTCACTTTACTAAGGGCACTTTGCTGAACTTGTTTTTATTTGTGTCTAGTGTTAAGTGGTACTTAATGAATATCTAAATTAGTTTTTAACTTATATTCGACTTATTTTTGAAACCTTTTCTGTTCCATTACGGGTGTAGGTACTGAGAAGCTTGAAAGTCTGAAACCAGTCTTACCCTCGGTAGTGGAGGTCAGACAGGCAATCTCTCCTTGTAAAATACTAGCATTCAGCAGCACACGGTTAGACTGGAAGCCGAGCACAATATATAGTTGAGAAAAGGCTAGGCATATGATACTGACTGCTCCATTGCTAGCTAATAATTTATATGTTGTATCTTCACCCATTGCTGGTACCAAAACCGTATGTTACCATATATTACCTGGTTGCTGGTATGGTAGACTTCTTTACTTCTTCTGTTTCTCTCTGACGTACCATTTTTCTATACCCATGTCTCATTTAGTATTCCCAACCCACTCCGCCATTAAAAATTACCATGATTGCATAAAAAATCTTCATCTTAAAATGCAAGTGAATTAACTATGCATAAATCTGCATTATAAGTATCCAGCAGCAACTGACTGTTTAAATATAAGTTACGTTCATTTTAATTCAAGCTTAACTTATACAAGCCATATTTCTGTTAAATATTCAAATTATACTGCTTTCTTTGCAACTCATTCATGAACATTGCCTTTGGAGAGAGATGAAGAGAAAAAGTGCTATTAAATTAACGGACACTAAAAGTTAGAAACAGTAGTGCTATCTAAATATCACTTCAAAATTTGAACGGAAAAATTTGGCACATGGACAGACAGTCCATGACCTGGGCTCAGGAAATACTTTTTATCCTGGTAGTACATTGATGTGGGGTAATTTTCAAGCCCTACGCGAGCGAAGCCGCTGGTAAAAGCCAGCTTAAAATAACTCAGCCTGTCACAGTGCGATGGCTGGACAAAGATCTCTCCTAAGTTAGGCCACAATAGCTGATTTTCCGCCTTCCTGTCTAGCTAGGTCATTACGCTACGCTTGTCGATTTACGCTCTCCACTTCAGGAGTCATCTGTTCCAACGGCCATCGGTCCTTTGACAGACATGACCAACACACTGCTACTTCAGCGGAATAGCTCTGCAAGCTACGTCGATAACATTGCTTCGAACTTCGAACGATGTCTCGTTGTGAATCCGCGATGATTTACTTTAAAAACAAATGAATTCGTTTTTTAATTGTATGCGGTCACTTGAGTGAGGTTCCAAATAAACTTCACAAAAAAGATTTTTTTAAATCCGACTGGTAGTTCCGGAGTTTACCCCCTACATACAAACTTACAAACAAACAGATTCCACCTCTTTGTAATATTAATAATAATATAGATGAATAACGTAAAAAGTTAAGTAATTTTTTTAACAATTACTGCCAACATTTCTTGTCCTGCACCACAAAAGAATTACTTACTATGTAGGTATATTGCGTGCCTATAATCTGAACAGTAACAACATACTTGTACAATATTCAGTGCCTTACGCCGTTCACATTAATTTCACCCTCACTAATTCACCTTTGACTAATACACTCCCTTGTACCCACTCATTTGCCCAGAAGCTGTAACGATACTGATTATTCCGTGTTTGGTTAAGAAAGTGAATTTTATATTATGTTGTGTTAATATACTGTATTTTCTCTTTATATAGAAAGAGACTTGTCGGTTACTGCCAATATAATATAATATACAGCGTGGCGCTTTAATGGCGACATTAATTTTACACACGTATACGGTTTCGCTTCTTAGTTGTATGAATATATTTTAATTCAATTAAACATTAATATTTATTAATTTATTAACAATATTCTAAAATAGCATCTTAGAGCAACCTGACTTAAAGAACTGTAGCGCAGGAGTCATTTGCCGGGGTCACGGATCATAACATCGCATCAATGTAATTAAAACACATAACGTGCAAATAGAAGGCGAATTGAAGGAAAGAGAGAGAGCCCTATGGCGGCGAGCGGCGCAGGTGGAAGTTTTCAAGTTAGGTTTTTTTTTATGTTGTTATAACTTTTATGATTACCGACCACTAGCCCTACCCGTGTGTTAAATTAATGTCGCCATTGTAGCGGCACGTTGTATAAGCGATAACTGCGTTGCTGACCATAAAAGCGAAATTTCAACATCTGATGGACCTCATTTTTTTACTAATTACACAAATCTTAAAAAACGCAGCAATACTACTTAGCAGCTAAAAAAGGGACGGCGACATTATTTTGAATTTTCTAAGATAAATAATTGTTTTGTTTTTTTGCCACAACAAATGACTAAGTGAACAGAAGATCACACGTTGGTTGTAACACTTTAACCTTGAGCTGACCTAGCGTAGTACGCAGTTTCAATAGAATGTAAGGTCACCTTATACTGGTTTTGTTCCTACTAACTTGCGGTTGCAGCCTTCTGTACCTCTGGCGCACCCTGGACAATCAGCACCGCTACTAACCTGATGACAACCTAATACCCCGTTTAAGACGATATCATCGGGACCCAACCAAAAACGCTTCTTAAGCGAGAAAGCGTATTAAGCGTTATGAAATGTATGAAAACATGTCTGCAGGGACTGGCGTAAAATGGCATATTATGCGAGAAATCGTATTATGCGTGATCGTATTAAGCGGGTTCTACTGTATTATAACATGGCCCAACACGAGAAAACAAGACCAAAGCCATAAAAATACTATTATTTTCATTTCACAAATAATTATTATTATTTTATTGCAATATCGTTGCATGTCTTCATAGCAAAAATACACAAAGCATAGCAAAGTTTGTTCAGAATAAAGGAATCAATTTGATCTATGTGTGCTGTGACACGCCATAGGGAATCCTTGTGTACTGAACCCGAGTGTACGGTATGAAAAGAAAATAAAACATGTAAGCTTTTAGTGTAACATGTCGCGTTTGTTGCTGGAGAATGTAATTGAAATATTAATAGAACAAAAAAAATCGTTTTTCATTTGTTTGAAAGGTATTTTACAGAAATAGAATTTTAGAATTTGGCATGCAATAGTTTAACACGAAATAGATAGTATCTGCTACGCTGACAGCTACGTTGGTCTAGTGGTCGCAGGCACTACTGCTGAGCAGGAGGTCCTGGATTGGATTCCCAGGTCATGCAGCGCTATGGGGTCATAGGGTTTTTTCATTAGAAAATTCTCAGTAGCAGCCCGGAGTTTGGATCCGGTTGATGGTAATAATAAGGCTCGCCCCCTATTACAAGGGACCTAAAAAATTACTTGCGTAATATGAGTGTATTAAATGTGTACCTCTGTCTAACCTTTCTAGAAAAACAAGCGTGATGTCATACTACGATTTTTTATATTTAGCATTTTTTTTTAGCACTACTTCAACTCGAAAATTATGTATTTACTAGCACAATAGCATAACCAGCCTATAGTGTTCCCACTGCTGGGACACATGCCTCCTCTATGTGAGTGAGAGTATTTGCTAGGGTACACAATATTATTTTAACCTACGCACCATCTGTAGTGCTGTCAAACGCACATAACATAACATATTTTATTATCCCCACTACTGGGACTCAGGCCTCCTCTATGTGAGAAAGGGTCGTAATCCACCACACGGGCCCTATTTAAGACAGTAATATTAGATACAGACGCCAGCAGGTCAAGCTACCCGAAATTGTCAAATTTTCCCAAACAGCCTTGAACCTTAATGCTTCATCGATAAAGTTGAAAATCTATTAAAGAAATTTGACGGATTGTAGTAGCTTGATGTGCTGGCGTCTGTATATATTAAATATTTAATAGATTGGGTCGTACCAATACAAAACCTTTACATAAAAATTCCTTTACTGAATAACTAAGGAATATTACTGAAAGATCCCTAAAAGCCTTTTACATAAAATATTTACAGAATCTCATATTATGTTGGGATAGATTAAACTTTTACTTAGCTGTCTAAGATTAGAAGTCGAATATTACGTCTGCGTTTATTCTTATAACATCACGCCCTATTCCCCGAAGGCGTATACACCCACAGAATCAAAATCAAAAAATCAAAAGTCATTTATTGAAATTAGGCTGAGAATCAGCACTTTTCGAACGTCAAAATTACAAAAGACAGTCCCCCAAAAACGCCCGCCCTTCACCACTTCCTAGTGCTATCGCTGGGAAGAAGAAGTGGCGCAACAAACTCCCCAGCAGCACAGCTGTCTGTTCAGTAAGAAAATGTATTGTATACAATACTAGGTACCTATGTTGTATACAATCAATTATTACAAATATACAATCAAAATTAAATTATTTGCCATATGTCAGCTAGCCACGCCAATAATATAATAAAAAACTATAGGTACTCAAGCTAAAAAATAATTAATTAAAATTAAAATGTAAATAAAAGCCTCCAATCACACCAGTTATATTCAAGTTCCCTGTAACAAGAGGTGAGCCTATTATCATTAACTGGGCACCAATCCAGACAGACTACTACAGGCTGTCGGGTTAAACGAGGGACATACATACTTTAAGGGAGTGTAAATAGTAGACATAAAAATAGGCTTGTACTTAACGCGGTGACAAACTAATCTGAAATAGGGTTTTAAAAATAATTAAAATGGGTAGAAAAAATAATAGGTCGGCAGGTACAGTGAAGTAGCATTTTAAGTATAAAGTAGCAGCTTTATTTTGAGTTGTAAGCCTTGTTTAAATTTAAATTGGCGCCAGTATCAGCCCTGTTTTTAAATACCTAAGCAACTAACACCTACCTACGAATTACCTAAGTTTAAAATACTGATTGGACTAAATATCTATCATTCAAAAATATGTTTCTGACACTCGCCGGCCGCCGCCGCGGCACCGCTCGCTTCGCTCGCTCGGCTCGTGCGTTGTGTGGTCACAGTTCTAACCTAACCTAACCTATCGAGTTAAAAAAGATATATGAGCCGCCAGTCATGATATTAAACAGGGCCAATGAAATAATAGGTGAGGTACCTATTATTTCATTGGCCCTGTTTAATATATTTGTTATTCGCCTCAAAAATAATTAGCCATAAAAATAAACAACTTTTACAATAGGACTACCTCTGTAAAATATGAAAAAAACAGCATTTTGTAGAAAACAATAGAGTTTTCTTTTTTGGTTTTTAGTTGTAAGTGATTAAATAAATAAATAAACACATATCACTGTAGAAGTATAGTACTCCAGACCATATCGGCCATGGGGGCCAATCTCAACAGAGCTTCGGCGCGGGAAATATTATAGTGCACAAGTGTGTGCGTAAACACAGGTGCACTCTCTGTTCCTTTACTCTCGTAGTCCAATGGGACGGCAATCCGACACGACCGGGGAGAGATCAGGCGCAGTACCAACGGCTTACCGTGCTTTCCGAGGCACGGCGATATCACACCGCGAACTTCCAAACTCCAGGCTGTTACTAAGAAATTCCCCATGAAAAAATTCAATGACACTTTGCCCGACCCGGGAGTCGAACCCTCTTGGGTTCACGCTTAGCAGTCGCGCGTGGCACCATGAGACCAACGGGGCTATTAGTGTACAAGTAGTAGGTAGGTGACTGATATAAAGACAAGACAAGGACGAATATAAAGAAAATCACCTTTTATTGGTACAGAATGTTAATTAATCAGACCTTTATCATCATCAAAGTTATCTCATTAAAACAGTTTCGAAGGTAAGCTCAGGTTCAGTGAGGGTCGGTGACCTTTTTTAATTAATAGCTAATAGAGATTTATGTTTTAATAATTTGTAACATTTTCCTTCATACAAGCATAATCTTTTCAATTTTCTGAAGGTATTACAGAGGGATTGAAGAAAATTTTAAAATAATAAGATTGTATGGTGTGCCTCGTTGGTCTATTGGTCGCAAGCGTCACTGTTGAGCATAACTCCTGGGTTCGATTCCCAGGTCGGGCAAAGTGTTGTCGGGTTTTTTCGTCAGAAATGTCTCAGCAGCAGCCCGGAATCAGGATTTGTGCCCGCTGGATGGCAATGCCCTATTGCATGTGACCTAAAAATGAATGGCGATTAATGTACATAGGTGCACCAATGGAATAAGTACAGTACCTAGCGTATTTTAGGTAATTATATGGATTTAAAAGTCTATTCCTACTAGAAATAAATATACCATATATCAGACTAAAAACCAAAATATTTAAGAGGACAGCGTACAGACGCCAGCAGGTCAAGCTACCCGAAACTGTCAAATTTTCCCAATCAACCTTGAACCTTAAAGATTTAACGATAAAGTTGAAAATCTATTAAAGAAATTTGACAGATTGTAGTAACTTGATGTGCTGGCGTCCGTACATAAACCTTTGCCTAAACTTTCAAGAAATTCTGACAAAACAGATAAAACCAATAAAACAGAAATCGTTTGCTACTCAGAAACTCATAAACTGTTGAGCCGTTTTCAATACAACTCGGTTCGGTAATAAATTATGAGCATAGCGTAATAAATCATATTATTATCCCTCTGCTTTTGGAGATAGTCATCAATTGAAATATGAATGGAGTCGCGTGTTTGAGTTTATACATATAAACGGCGCAGGATACCCTTTGTCAGAAGTGGTCAAAGTATTAGTGATTCTGCAGTCTCAATATCATCAGGATTGTGTCGGAATATAGCAGTTCGCAAGGGCCCAGTGGGAATGAGTTGCAGGTTATAGGATCAAACCCTGACAGGCACTTTACTTTCTGCAAATTATTTCAACACCACTGCTCTCAAAACGGTGAAGGAAAACATTGTGAGGAAACCTGCATGTCCTAGAACCAAAAATTCGAAGACATGTGACATTTAACAACCCGCACTGGGCCCGTGTGGTGGATTACGGCCCACCCCCTCACCGAGAGGAGGCCTGTGCCTGTGTGTGATTATGCTAACTTCAATATCATCAGGATTGTGCTGGAATATAGCAGTTTGTCGTGGACATGATACGACAGCGGCTCCGCTGACATCATCTCTGTCATCAGAAGACAGCCGCCAAGCAACCATCGCCGCTCCGCTAGAGTGACAGTCACCAGCCAGTGTCACTCTTATCTGACCATTTCAGTGACTTCAGAGACTTCGTAACAAAACTAGTCGGCTACACTTACCGTGCCGTCACATATATATACATGCACAGCTATTTAATATTTCACTACGAACATATTCAATCCGTACTACAAATTTTCAGTCAATTTTCAAGCAAATTTAAAGTGTTTCATCGTTCATAAATCGCTTCCAACAAAGCAAAACCATACACTAAACTAGTGCTATTCGTTCAAATCGTGGCTGGTACAGTCGACACGGATTTATAGTGATAGTTGGAGACGAAAATAAAATTAGATGAGCAATAATCTGTTTACAAGGCTGAACTTTGTTTGAAAATTTTAATAGAATTGTTGAACATGTTTTTTGATGTTGTAAGAAATTGCTAATAATACAGACTTTTTAAGTTATTATAGGTTAAGCGATGCAAAGACACAAAGGCCCTGTAAAGCCCATGCCTGGGCCTGTAAGGCCCTGTAAAGTTCATTAGAACCTCACTCAAGTGAGCGCACACAATTCGAAAGCGAACTCATTTGTTTTTTTAAAATAAATCATCGCGGATTCACAACGAGACACCGTTCGAATTACGAAGCACTACAGACTTGAAAGAGACACCGTTGAAATTTCGAAGTGATTTTAACATCAATAATGCAATGCCGAACCCACCACCTCCCGCCTGCCAGTGTTATCAGTTAGACAATAATATTGTCGCTTTTAAACTAAATTTATTAACCGTTTTGGAACGTGTTTTACTTTGAAACTTTAAATAACACCTTTCAAAATAAGGCTAAAAATTTAATCAGAATATTTGAAGCGTAATCTTTTGTAATCCTATTAAAATTACCCAACCGTTACAGATTTGTACCTAAAATAGGTCTGCAACCTGTAAACTTAGTTACAGGGAAATTAGGTAATTTAATCCAATGTAAGGTTTTGCGATCTAAAAGCCTACATCATTGACGTAGCTCAAAAAGCTAGAAGTTTTTAGGTTAGCGCGTAAGCATTCCACGCGCGCCTCAAAGAGTTGTCAGCATAATCTGAGGGGCCCCTTAGGGCCGAAGCCTGTCGGATCAGCGGGATTGTCCGAAAGGGTTACCTACCGCTACCCCGGAACACAAAGGGCAAAGGAAGGAACATGGGTGGGTTTTAGTCAGTAAAAGTCTGACACTCCCTTCCGCTCCACCCAGAGCGGGAGGGGTCATTTGATGATTTCCCATCCGGAAAAAAAAAACAAAAAGGTTTTAGGTTCCAATATATGTATTCACAGGCACATAACTCTGTCAGTTTTGACTCTGTGATGGCAAAGTCTCTGCTATTGCAGATGTCCATTGGAGGTGGTGACCACATACCTTTTTTTTTTTTTTTTTTTTATGTGGGTGGGAAATCATCATATGACTTCTCCCGCTCTGGGCGGAGCAGGAGGGCGTGTCAGACTTTTACTGACTAAAACCCACCCGTGTTCCTTCAGTTGCCCATGCCAGGGACCACGGTATCTCTTTCGAACAACCCGCGGCCCTGGCAGGCATCGGCCCTAACGGACCCCGTCAGTTTGTGCTGACATCTCTTTGAGGCGCGCGTGGAACACAACGCGCCGTCGACTCGGGCCTGGTCCTTGCCGGGCGGCGAGCTGCCCATTGCTCGCCGCCCGCAAGCCCGCGCCTACGGTGGCCGGGAGTCGGCTGGTGACTCCCGACGTCCAGGGCGTCTCCTGCGGCGACTAGGGGCGTGAGGGCGCAGAGATTGCCTCTCCCTCACGCGCTCCGCCTCCTCCTTTGCGAGCATTATTGCTTCGCAGAAGGAGGTGACGGCTTCCCACGCACTCTCGCTCCGTACCATGGCCTGGACCAGGGCCGGACGCGAGAGATCGCCGCCGCCGATCGCCGCCACGAGGACGCGGCGGTGCTCCGCCCAAGCCGGGCAGACCTCCACCGTATGCTCCACCGTGTCCTCCGGACGATCCACACAGTGGTGACACCCTGGCGTTTCCTCCCGCCTTATCCTGAACAGGAACCTCCCGAAACAACCGTGTCCGGTGAGGACCTGCGTCAGGCGGAAGGTGAGGGCGCCGTGGCGCCTCTCCAGCCACTCCTCAAAGAGGGGACTTATCGCCGCAATTGTGGCGTGCCCAGCACTGGGTTGCGACAATCGCACTCTCCATGTCGCCATGAGATCCCGCCGGAGCTCTGTCCGCTGTACCGTGATTTCTCGCGGCAGCGGAGTTACGCCCCGGCGTTTTGCCTCCTCTCGCCACTCCCATATGTGGGCGAGGGCTTTTGCCTCCAGATCCCATGGCGGCAATCCGGCAAGGAGGCTCGCCGCCTCAGCGGAGACCGTGCGGTATCCTCGGATCAGCCGGATGGCCATGACCCTTTGGGACGCGTTCAACCGGCGGACTGGTCGCCGCCTCAAGGAACGCGCCCACACCGGTGCCCCGTAAAGGGCCATGGACCGCACGACCCCCGCATATAGCCTCCGGCAGGAGGCGTTTGGACCCCCTAGATTGGGCAGGAGCCGCCTCAAGGCAGCCCCGGCCCGCTCCAGTCTGGGAGCCAAACGTCGGAAATGCTCCACGAAGTTCCACCGGCGTGACCACATACCTTAGTTGGACCATCTGCCTTTTTGATATCTAAGATTTATGCGTATTGTAAATTAAAGTCGAATAAGGCATACAGACCTGTATGCCCGCATTATTCTTCTGAAATCCGCAACGGATTTTGATACGGTTTTCGAATGGATTATGTGTATTATACATTATTATTGTTTAATAATAAAAGATCAAATCAAATCAAATCAAATCATAATTTATTTGTTAACATAGGTAAAGTATGTAGAGATCTTATGTTTGAGGAATAGTGCGCTATGTCATGCCAGGAGACGTACAAATATGATGTGCACTAAAATATTTGATAAAAGTGCATAGTTATAAATTTAACAATTACATATTATTTAATGCATTACATATATATTAACAATTACATATTACCCAATTATGTCAGACCTATTATGAGGAATTATTATAAGGTCACAAAAAAAAAAAAAAAAAACTATGTCAAAATAATTAAAATATCAAAAATCTATGTCAAAATAATAAAAATGTCCAAAGTCTATCAATCAATCCATCAATCCATTTGTAAAACATAGATGTTTACATAGGTAGGTGTTTACAAAAATTATTATAATAATTGGTCGTTCAAAAATTCATCTACAGTATAATAACAATTGTCAATTAATAATTTAGTAAGAGCTTTTTTAAACTTATATAATGTCATGTTTTTTATGTCATCAGGAATTTTATTAAACACTTTAGGTGCCATACCAAAAAAGCTTTTTCGCATCAATGCGGTCTTACATTTTTGATGAAATAGTTTATTTACATATTGGGCACGTAATGGAGTTTTTCTAGTGGAAATAATTTTATCAAACAATTGTGTGTTTCTTTTTACAAACAACGCAGTTTCCAAAATGTATAATGCTGGAAGGGTCAGTATTTTCAAACACTTAAAATAGGGTCTACAGCTATCCGTTGTTTTTATATTACACATTGCTCTGACACATCTTTTCTGCATCCTAAATATAAGCTCACGGTCAGTCGACTGCCCCCAAAAAATTACGCCATATCGCAACACAGAAGCTACAAGTCCATGGTATGCTACCAGTAACGTATCTTTATTTACCTTTTTTGATAGCTGAAAGAGTGCATAAGCAGATTTACTCAGGCGTTTGCAAAGTTCTTCTATCATGGGTTTCCAAGTAAGCTTGCTGTCAATGGTAATACCTAAGAACTTAGCATTATTTACTTCGTCTATTTTATGATTATTATAAGTTACATCAATATTTGGATGTGGTTGCCGTTGATGAAAGTGCATTACCTTAGTTTTATTTAGATTAATTACGAGATTATTATTATTCATCCAATGGATGATACTAAGATGGGATTTATTAATATCATTTTGATAAGTTGTCACATTATTACATTTTATAATGGCTGTGCTATCATCGGCAAATAGGATCATTTTGTGTCGTATTACTTTTGGCAGATCATTTATATATGTCAGAAATAATAACGGCCCTAGCACGCTACCTTGGGGGACGCCATATTTTACGTGTCTTGGTTTTGATTTATATATAATCTGCGTTTTAGTCTTATGACATATTCTAGATATTTCCGTGTATTGATATCTGTCACTAAGGTATGATTCAATAAGTTTCAGAACATTGCCCCTTATGCCATATCCGTATAATTTTTGCAGTAATATCGTGTGATCCACATAGTCAAACGCCTTTGTCATATCAGTAAAGATTGCACATACTGGATTATTTTTATCTACTGATGTCATAATATTAGATAGTAAATCATACAGTGCCATATTAATAGTATGATTTTTACGAAATCCTTTTTGTTCATTGCAGAATAGGTTGAACTTTTCAAAGTACATATAAATTGAATTATAAATTACTTTTTCAAATAATTTTGAAAGTACTGGGAGTTTTGCTTTTTCAAATAATTTTGAAAGTACTGGGAGTTTTGGAAGATAATAGACACATAATAATAAATAAATTTCAATGTTTTTTCAAAACATAAAAACTTGCGAAGGAGGGGCGGGTCGCTAGAGACATTATTATAAAGATGACATCCCAGAGACATAGCTGAAATATCTCATGTGCCTGTAACTACACCGGTATACACACCCTTCAAACTGGAACGCTGCTTGGTGGCAGACATATGTATGGCGGTAGTACTTCCCCGAACCAGTTCCTTCACAAAGAGATCTACTACTACTGCCAACCCCTCTAGGTATAACATGCGTGATCTTATGTGCTTGTTGAAATTACTCACAATACTTCTGTGTGAGATCTTTAATGTTCTACGATTGTAAACACAAAGAAATAAAATCTTAATGTCAGTAGCAACATGTAAAAAGGTTTATGGAGTTACATAAAACACTGTAGCGGTATCTCCAACGCCACATGCGAACAACGCGTCATACTGACGTCACACAAATCCTGCATCTCGCAAGCAAAGTTTTCCGCGCAATTAGCATAGATACAATTTCCCAACATCAATCGTTGGGCAATTGCCCGCCAGACACAACACCCGTCTGGTCGGAGGATCCTCCCTTTTCTATGGAGGATAAGTGAACTTTATACCCTGTTCCTTATACCTCCAAAACACTTTCCTACAGATTCCTTGTGGAAGCCGTGTGTGTGGAGGAATCAAAATTTTATATCACTGCCTCCATGGCCAAAAGAAAGTTTAGTCTCTAAACATCAGTTGGAAATTCGAACGGAGTCTCGTTGTGAATCCGCGATGATTTACTTTAAAAACAAATGAGTCGCATTCCAAGTAAACTTACTCGTAACAGGATAGAACACTTCCATTACCAACCGATATTTTCTAATTTCAAAACAGGTTTCTTATTGTTGTTTTGTTCTGTACACACAATAAAAGACACAACCCTAAGAAAATACACATCGTATTTTTATAAACATTATTTCTTTTATACATTTCAATGAAATTCTAATCGTAAAAAAGTATTCTGTAGGCAACATACACGTCCCAAATCAATATTTTCATATGACACAAGCATTTTTCCTTTTATATTTAGCTCTGAAAGCATTGAGCAATCAAGACAACCGTGATTTTTCAATATTCACGTTAACAATCAAGAGTGTGTTTGTGATGTCTAGTTTTGTTTTTACATTCAATTCATTAGCAAAGTGGTTAGGTTGCATTGTTAGTCCTAGCACGAACGCGAGCAGTGAACCTTAAGTAAACTAACGATTGAACGTCGCACTCATAATATTTACTTAGTTTTAAGACTTCATTTTTATCTATGGGTGACAACAATTGTGCTTGTCGCAAAAATTTAAATCAAAATGCTAGAGAAAAGTTGTATATTCGATTCAAAAATCGTTCGAATGTTCTTGTCTTTTTATACAAATCCATCAGACTATAAAATAGTACATAACTATCATACACAATGTCATATAATATGAAATTGGCGTTTTAAATGGAAAAAGCAAAACGAACAACAAAAAGGAAACTATGGGGCAGGATGTGGCCGGTTCTCCTGGGTTCAACCATTGTGTTGAGCGTTTGCATGTCAAAGAAAAATCAAATGGCGCGAAAACAAATGAATCACTAAATTCAAAACACAAATAATGCAAGCCTCAATTTGAGACAAATTTGAATATGGGATTCCTAACCAAACGCCAGATATTTGAGATCAAAGTGGCCAGTTCGACAAAACGCCATTTTTATATGTGAGGACCTAATATAACACAGTTGTGTTTACCGAATTTGTCAGTTACCCGCATCAGTTACTGCGCCTACGTAAGCAGCTGAGCGTAATGTGGGCCCTATCAGAATACCAGCGCTGCGACATTTATTTTTTAAATGTCGCAGCATCATGCTGAGATAGGAGCCTTTTGGCCTCGTATAGGACTTTCTGTTTCATTTTACCTTATACTTTTTTTTTTTATATAATTTGTTCTATTTTTATTTTTAACTGTGTTTAGTTTAGTTTATAACCCTGTACGAGTCGCAATAAATACTTTTTCTTCCTTTCTTTCTTAATGTCGTGTACAGTGGTGTTATCCTTGCTAATATTATGATGTTATTAAGGCCGAAATTAGTTAGCGTGCTTGGCAAACAACTACAGTAACTTTCGTATTCATTATTAAGGGTAAAGGGTATGTAACAGAGGACAGGGTTAAAATTAGGTTAATACATAAAAGTGGGTTGAAAAGTTATTTCATAGTATATGAAATATCTATACATAAATCTCATAGGTGGAATGGTCATCACCAAAACATTTTAATGTGTAAAAAAGACATTCCCTATAAGACTAAAAAGTAGTGTTTACGTATATTTCCGTGTCACTTCATTAACATTAAATAACAAGGACAGCTTTTGTGATTTCAAAAATATGTCACTATTTCCGCTTAATTCAATATCTCCATAACACCGGTTGAAGTGTTTATTATTACTACCCTGATATTAATTATGTTTGCAAACTACCGAGAATCACGCTCAGTACTGAACAGTGTTGCCAGACTCTCGAGGGACAGATTTAGATAATGGCCTCTCGGAGAATCAAAGGGAGAAATAATTTAGGATTTCAAACTTTAGTAATGTTTAGGATTTTGGTGTAGTAGATAGCAGTAGGTATTTATTTGTAACATGAAGGAGGGTTGCTGTGATGTGGTTTGGAGGGTTTGGGTGTCAGTTTAATTACAAGCATGTGATACATTCCAGCTATGTCTCTCAAAACAAAAAGTTGTTTCATTACCAATTGTTTTACATCCATGCGTCATGTTCGTGAACGGGCGCCGTCAGTAGGGACTGGTCATCTCTTTGCTGTCATAGCTTATTTTAATTTAATTTAATATTTGAATTGTTTTAAACTTTTCATTACGGACGCTTTTAACGTTCTGCATCGTTCTCACATGCATAATTTTTAACATGAATGATGTGACTAATACTTTGGAACCATATTTTGATTTAAAAGAGTGTCCATGGAGTTTCTTGCCCGTTCTTCTCCATAGGTACCTACTACGCTTTGGAATGGGCAACTAGCTTCATTTTTCTGACTGACCGACCCCTTGACAATTCAAAAGTGCCTGTAATTGGTTTAATTGAAATAAATACTTTGAGTTTGAGTTTGAGTTTGAGAGTTTGACACAATACCACTAGGAAATTAAAAAGTCATTTAAAATAAAATCGTTTTTAACCTATTTTAGTTCATAAAATTGATACCATAAATCCATGAAAGCAAGCCATGAAATTAAAACACAACAACTCACATAAACATTTAAAAATTATAATCATATAAAACAAAAGCAACAACTTTTAACAAAACACATTAATTTAATAATCTAACATGAGAAACCACTTTTGTGCTCGCCAGTACTACCATATTTATGCTCAGAGTTTACTTAATCACGCTCCGTGAGCATTGGGGTGAGCAGAGTTATATAAATATGTGCTCACCTTTTAAATACAAGGATTTTACATGAAATAATAGGTTTTTAGCCAGTAGGACAAAGGATTATAAAATTGACATCATTATAAAAATGAGTGGTGCTATCAACAAAAAAATATTCAAATCGGGGTTTGAAAGGATTTTGTAGCTATTTCATTTAACGTGGCAATGCTGCCAGTCTTCTGGGCACGTTTCTGGATGACAGCGATGTGGAGGAGTACTTTGACTCCTAAGAGACCTTTTGCTCTTGTATGTCTGTATGTCCGACCTGAGAATCGAACCCAGAACCTCACGCTCAACGTCGCGTTTTACTAAATCAACCAGACAGACCAAACAAAGCTTGTGAGTAACCATAATGATTTCCTTAGTGAATGTTAACATCATAATAACTGGCTATTTAGTGAATATACAGTAATATTTCTGGACAATAGTTCACTCCCAAAATAGACTCCAAGATAACAAAACTACACACTATTAGTAACATACTAAAATTTAACCAAACAAAGTATCCATTATAACTTGTTTATTTTACTATAATTGAAGACTTGCATTTAAGGGAGAACAAACATCAAGACAATTGCTTTCTATCCCAAAATAGTAGTTCTTAGGACTCATAAAAATAATCTAAATCTGTAGTACTATATTGCAAAGTTCACTGCTCACCTCACTCAAGTGAGCGCACACAATTCGAAAGCGAAATCATTTGTTTTTAAAGTACATCATCGCGGATTCACAACAAGACAACGTTCGAATTTCGAAGTAATTTTATCGACGTAGCTTGCAGAGCTATTCAGCTGAAGTACCAGTGTGTTGGCCATGTCTGTCAAAGGACCGATGGCCGTTGGAGCAGATGACTCCTGAAGTGGAGAGCGTAAATCGACAAGCGTAGCGTAATGACCTAGCTGGACAGGAAGGCGGAAAATCAGCTATTGTGGCCTAACTTAGGAGAGATCTTTGTCCGGCCATTGCACTGTGACAGGCTGAGTTATTTTAAGCTGGCTTTTACCAGCGGCTTCGCTCACGTAGGGCTTGAAAATTACCCCACGTTAATGTATTAACACGATACAAAGTATTCTATGTCCTAACCCAGGTCATGGACTGTCTGTCCATGTCCCAAATTTTACCGATAATCGAAATTCTGGAAGGTAACAAAGGGTAGACCAAATTAATTTCGCATTTATAACATTCAGGATAATACGAATATTAGTATGAATTTAATAAAAACTACTGACGCGAATGGAAACCATTGGCTTAGCTACAATCAATCAATGTCGTAAATGTCATTAATTTTGTGTATGCCTCTTTAGGATCAATCAATCAATCATAAGTATACTTATGTGTTGTCGTGGCTCCCAAGTGCCTTCCTGTTTTACGTAGTACCTGAAACAAAAAGCATAAAATTTTATTAATGCTAGACCCAGAAGGATATCTTCCTCGTGTAAGTTGTGTAGGTCAGATAGGCAAGGCTTTGAATGGTATTGGTCTAAAAATTCAATAAAAAATTAGATTTTTGAGAAAAATGTATTGCATTTAATTAAATGGAGGGGCTTGTGGCTGAGTAATAGCAGCCGCACGGGTCGATCGATCAGGTTAAGCTACGCTTGCCGCGGTTGGTCCGTGGATGGGTGACCATCTTCACATACCGAGACCCTTCCGTGCCTCGGAAAGCACGTTAAGCTGTTGGTCCCGGCTGTCGTTATGGGTAGTCAGAAGCCCGAAAATCTGACAACCATTCTTACCAAGGGGTATCGTATTACCCAGTAACTGGGTTGTGGAGGTCAGATAGGCAGTCGCTCCATATAAAATACTGGTATTCAGCTGCATCCGGTTAGACTGGAAGCCGACCCCAACATAGATGGGAAAAGGCTAGGCAGGTGATGATGTGTTGTTGTATTTAAAAACCTGGTAAGATTTTAGAGAATACTTTTAGCTTCAACTTTCGGCAATTTTGCAATAAATGCTGCATCGCATTTTGAACCCTACGCATTTTGCCGCAGTGAAAAAATTAAGTAGCAACCGAGCTTCCGTAAGCGGCTCTTTTAGCATTTATTTAGGAATCGCATAGTGTATGTGAAAACGAGCATTAACTGTTACGAACGTGGATCCACGCAACACAATGTTTTTTTAATTGTTTCTGTAATTACGGCATTCAACCGGTCAACCACCGATGCTAAATGTATCGTGTGTCTGTTGTCAATCTACGAACATGTTTGTTACTCTGGTACAGACGCCAGCAGCTCAAGCTACCCGAAACTGTCAAATTTTCTCAATCAACCTTGAACCTAATGCTTTAGCGATAAAGTTGAAAATCTATTAAAGAAATTTGACGGATTGTAGTAGTTTGATGTGCTGGCGTCTGTACATCTAATTATCTATTCGTTCGTTTATTTTTGAATGTTTGACATAATAATTGTTTTTTTTTTTTGGAAATTAGGGAATCTATGAATGCCGGAAAATCTAAGGGAATCCGCAACTCCTGTATTCCTGGAATGGGTGCCTTTTAGAGATAAAGTTTTATTCTCATAGTATAGCGGACAGTCGTGCTTACTAAACTCATACACACACTTACATAAAATCACCCTATCGTCCCATGGGGGTGGGCAGAAACTACAGCCGATCGATTTTGTAAAAATCTCACCGTGAAAAGTTAGGTGAAGTGAGCTTAGAGTGAGCTGTCAATAGTGTCAATCCCTTAGCATTAGTTGGAATGACAGCTCACTCCACGCTCACTTCACATAAGTTTTCACAGTGAGATGGTTACAGAATCGCACTGCAGATCGCCACCTGCTACGATCCTTTTATACTCCTTTTGCTACACAAACCAGCAACTTTCGTGTAAGACAAACCGAGAGATACAGCTAGTACATAGTCTAATATGTAAAGACGCCAGCAGGTCAAGCTACCCGAAACTGTCAAATTTTCCCAATCAACCTTGAACCTTAATGCTTCAGCGATAAAGTTAGAAATTTTATTAAAGAAATTTGACAGATTGTAGTAGCGATGGGCGATTGTTACTGATTCCAATAATCGAATGGTTTGATACTACTAATATTAACATTCGAATGCAAAAACAATCGATCGCTAGTTCGCAAATTCGAATAAAACCGCTAGTTCATTCATTTACTATTACTTTGCCATACAAAATGGGTCCGTTTCGTAGTAATAATAAAGTCTACTTTTCATTGATATTCGTAGTAGTAAGTTAATAGTTACTGATTTGCGAACCGCTAGTTCATTCATTTACTATTACTTTGCCATACAAAATGGGTCCGTTTCGTTGTAATAATAAAGTCTACTTTTCATTGATATTCGTAGTAGTAAGTTAATAACCGCTAGTTCATTCATTCAGTTTGCCATACAAATTTGAGCGTTTTTCTCGTACTATAAAGGTTACTTTTAGTTAGTTAGGTGTTACAATCAAAATAGTTTCTTATTCGGGCGCAATAAAAACTACGAATATTCGAATACAAACTAGTAGTCGATGGTTTGATGATTCAATTTGCCACAGGAAATTGAGTATTATTTCTCAGTTCATAGAGTTTACTTTTAGATGGGGTTACGGAGATTCGAATATATAAACTAGTAGTAATGAAATTTGAATCGGAAGGAATGAGACGACGCAATACATTCTTATTTTTGTCTCGCTTTTTGCAAATTCGAATGAGTTGTAAGGTTATTCGAATGATTTGAATGACTTCTACAATCGAATTATTCGAATAATGTCATTCACAATCGCCCATCTTTAGATTGTAGTAGCTTGATGGGCTGGCGTGTCTGTAGTAACCCTATATGCTAAAAGGGTTCTTAAATATCTCAAACAAAACTATGTTCCTTACATTTCACTGCACAAAGTAATCTGTTTTCATTATCGATGGTAGATTCAATTTTAAGATAATCTAAACCTCGTGGTGTAGAAAAATAGTCGACGTTTCATGAGGGTATGCGCTATTTATGTGATTTCCTCTGGGAGGGAAAGTCGCGGTTAAATAGCTCACACAACGTGCTATTTTTTTTAGTTCTAGAGCTGTAGTGTCATTCTCTAAACATCACATGAGTGAGGTTCCATGGAAGTGAACTTTACAGAATACCACTAATTGTTCTGAAGCAGTCATAGAGTCACAGCGGTGTCTATTCTATGTCAGAATTTTTACGGAACACAAACCAAAAATGTTCAAACAAATATAATCCTTATTTGCATTCCACAGGGTACATACATAAATATTATATTGCATGCCGTCGAAATCCAGCACGCCATGAGCTCACACCTGTGCCAAACCCACTACAGTCACGAGCAAAAACATATGAAAAATTTCCCTTCCATATTTTTTTAAATTTTATGGGAAATTCTCATTAAGTAGGAATCAAATATTCAAAAGCGGAGATGCACTTTTCTGATGCACAAATCTTAAATATTTTATTAGCATTTTTTTTTTTTAATTTAACATTGTTTTACAGCTTCTCAAGGGTCTTCCAACCGGATTTCAACGTCATCTTTTTAGATATTCCAACCGTTTTAAAACGGTTGACAAATTGTAAAATTAACTATATATTCGTTGGGTAATCGACATTGTTGTCGATAGCCTACGTTAGTGGATCTGCACAGCCACATCACTAACTAGCCGCAAGAAGCAGCGGCCGTACCATGCGATGCACCGCATAAATAAAGTATCGTTTTGTGATTTTTACATTGCTTGTCTAGTCACTTAGCGACATAGTTAGGTAGTGGTTAAGAAGCAATGTATTTACTGCGAAAATAGTACAGTCGCTGCGATATTTGACAAAATTAACGTAGTAAAAGCAATAAATATTTTATAATTTGTTGTTTTTCATGATTTTAAAGACAAATATAGTATAATAATATATAAGAGCAGTGGTGGTCCAGTGGTAACAGCCGCGACTTACGAGTCGTGGGTCGTAGGTTCGAACCCAGACAGGCGCTTTACTTTGTGTAAATTATTTCATCACCACTGCTCTCTAAACGGTGAAGGAAAACATCGTGAGGAAACCGGCAAGTCATAGAACCAAAAAAAAAAAAATTCGAAGACATGTGACATCTACCAACCCGCACTGGGCCCGTGCGGTGGATTAAGGCCCACTCCCTCTCACAGAGAGGAGGCCTGTGTCCCAGCAGTGGGAACATTATAGGCTGATTATGTATAGTAAAATACTTATATTTATATATGGTAAGTGATTCCATGATTTACAAAGTTTTGTTTGTTGTTTCGGTTTTTACAAGAAACCATTGAACAACACGGCATTCTTATATTTTTTCACGATCACGGTCGAAAACGCACTAGTTAGCGGAGACGGCCATTTGCCTAGACATGGTCATTTTGAACATGCCGCGACGACACAGACACGCCCCCTTGCCACTTCTCCTGTTTTTTACATTTCTATGGTAGGTACCATATTATATGTAGTTGCACCCGTGTGTACAGGTATGAACATAACGAAATCGTTCGCAACGGAATTATGTAAATTGTTCTATATACCAGGAACGCTACACGCCGCTCAAGATTTCATGAAATATTCATTATTTCAATCTGAATAGTTTTCAGCTGAGATTATGTCACACGTATGTGAGATAATTTATATCGTGAATAATATACTGTAATATATAACTTTATATACTATAACTTTATATACTATAACTTTATAATATTATGCGGATCAATTGACCAACTTCAGGGTAAACTCATACGACATATACGTTACTTGTGTCGACTACGCTTGCCAGGGTCGGTTCGTGGATGAGTGACCATCCATTAGATATAGAGACCCCTCCGTGCCTCGGAAAGCACATTAAGCCGTTGGTCCCGGCTGTCCTTAGAAGATCTTTGATAGTCGTTATGTGTAGTCAGAAGCCCGAAAGTCTAACAACAAGTCTTAGCAAGGGGTACCGTATTACTCAGTAACTGGGTTGTGAATATCAGATTCGCAGTCGCTCCTTGTAAAATACTGGTATTCAGCTGCATCTTGTTACACTGAAAGCCTCAACATAGTTGGGAAAAGGCTAGACAGGTTGATTGATTGGACCAAGTTGACTATTTGCAATGATTGTTCATTATGACAATCATAGCAAGGCAACGCAACGTTGTGCTAAAAGGTCATAAATACTAGGAGATTACGACGAGATTACAAAATAAACTGCTACAAGAATTTAGTGGCGCTCGAGTGACGTTGATAGACGGGCGCTGTTGAACATTTGTTTCCACACTCCGATACTAAAGGAGCAATAAATAAAGCGCTTCAAACGAGAGCCTCCCCTTCATTATTGTCTCTAGAGATGCTGATGAGACAAGAACATCATTTAACGGCTTGTTTCGCCGCCTCTAGATAAGCTTCTGTTAACTTATCTCTTACCGACATAGTCTGCAGAGTAAGCAAGCTGAAGCAGCAGTGGACAAGCCACGATTGTGGAAGGACCGATCGCCGGTGGAGCAGACGAGTCCTAAAGTGGAGACCGAGCGAGTTTTGGCAAGTATAGTATGGGATGCCCACTAACGACGATGCACCAACGACCTTAAAAGTGTGGCTGTGACAGACTGGGTGTTGAAGGACGGAAGGAGGAAGACAGGGTATTGTGGTGTAGCCTAGGAGAGGTTTATGTCTAGCAGTGGACTACGATGATCTGAGTTGATTGATTGCTTCTAATATCCAAAACTCTCTATCCTACTTAATATTGTAAACGTGAAAGTTTGTATGGATTGATGGATGTTTGTTACTCTTTCACGCAAAACCTACTGAACGGATTTGGATGACATTTGGCACACAGGTGGTTTATAACCAGGATTAACATATAGGATAATTTTTATCCCGATATTCCTACGGGATCGAAACTTATGCGGGTGAAACCGCGGGGCGCAGCTAGTACTTCAAAATTTGTATGTATCTTTATGATTTGGAGCAGCAATATAACACAATTATATTGACTACCCTTAGCCTAAAGCACTATTAAACTAAATTGACTTCTCCCCGGGTCCTAATTGAATTATGAAACACATTTGTATCGCTGATCCGGGCGGTGTACTTGCAAATTGTATTGAGGCCAATCACAGTTCACGCGTTGGGTTCACACTACTCTATTACCGCCTTACGTAATACAGACATCACCCCGCGACCACGAGCTACACGCTCAAGCGACACGCGTATGGCGACAGTGACTGCAAAGAAAACAAATGAAAGAAGTTGTTTAGAGCATGTCACGGGCGGAAACAAGTGACGCGCGCGCTTGTCGCTTCAGGCAAGCCGCGTCGCAAATCGCATCGGGGCCTTAGGTATTGTTCAGAGTGGCTGTTGGAAATACGTCTCTTGGGAGCAAATGTGGTTGTAGAAATAGGGATGGCGTGTTATAGTTTTAAAGAATATCACCAGGGTTGTATTCTCTGAAGGTATATGCAGAGATGTATAGCATATGTAAAGCTACATTTTGCCACTTATTAAATTCCGTGTAATAAAAGAAAAGAAAGAACCATTGTTTATTCTGCACAAACAAAGCACACTTTAAAAATAAAAAAAGACATAAAATATACACATACAACGTATTCAAATGCCTCGTACTCAAGCACATAACATGTTGACAATTTTGTCCATTGCTTGATGGGGGCGAATCTATTGCCATTAACACACAAACGTAGACTGAGAAAAAGACAGGGACTGATCAGTAATCGTGCTTACGACCCAATGGCTTATTGAAAGTAATTCACAAATAGTATAACCAGACAAATGATTGATATATTATGGTTGAAAACCAGTTTTGCGTTTGGTTTACGTATATTGAGTTTGCATCTTTAATCAATTGCCTCAATGTTTGCCTCCTGCTACATGGGACTTATACGAAATGTAGGTGTACCTCTACCTACCCCTTCGAGGAATACAGACGTGGTACTACGTTATGGTAAATACGTGAGTTTGTGTATGTTCATCTACAAACTTCTTAATTATGTCTACAGAAAGTCATACAATTTCAATCATAATATTAGCGTCAAAGTTATTAAGAGCAATCAACGCTGGCGCCCTCCGGCGACCGGCTCCATTACCAATATTGAACTTCAGAACAAGAAGTGTGCTATAATAGCGTAGTAGTAAAGTATACTTTAAATAGGCATGTAGAAAGACATTATAAATTAGCGACACGCTTTCAAAAAGGGCAGAACACACAATATATGTAAATTATTGAAAACAGGACCAATTTGAAAAATATACGGCATATTCGGGCGCCAGAATAATCTAAAAGTTTACGATACCTTGTACCTTAAACACAAACAATTATTACAGAACAATCTGTGTGCCCAAACCCAGTTTTCCATCGGCGAAAATTATGAACTTCCATCATATTGACATGGTTGACGCAGTGGTTAAGCGATCGACTGCTGCGCTGCGTGTCGCGGGTTCGATTCCCGCACGGAACAAATATTTGTATGACCTACAAGTAGTTTTTCCGGATCTGGCTGTTTGTGTATGTGAGTTTAAATGTTTGTAAACGCACCCACAATACAGGACGAATTCAGAGTGTGGGACAACGTTTAAAAAAGATATATAAAAAAACAGCCTATTTTCACTTCTGGGACACAGGCCTCCTCGTTGTGAGAGGGAGGGGGCCGTAATCCACCACGCGGGCCCAGTGCGGGTTGGTAGATGTCACATGTCTTCGAATTGTTGGTTCTAGAACATGCCGGTTTCGTCCCGATTCCTTCACCGTTTTGAGAGCAGTGGTGATGAAGTAATTTACACAAAGTAAAGCACCGGTCGTAGGTGCGACTACGACCTACAACTCGTAAGTCGCGGCCGTTGCCACTGGGCCACCACTGCTCTCAGCTTCCATATGTATGGAAAATGAGAGCAGACCGTACGTACAGGTGCCAGCAGGTCAAGCTACCCGAAATTGTGAAATTTTCCCAATCAACCTTGAACCTTAATGCTTTAGCGATAAAGTTGCAAATCTATTAAAGCAATTTGACAGATTGTAGTAGCTTGATGTGCTGGCGTCTGTACGTACGTAGTGAAAATATGTACTTTCATTCCCTCTTTAACCCCTCAAAGTGACAAATTTTCAAAAATCCTTCTCTTGTCACGTTTATTACAAAAGGAACTCTTGTTAAAACTTCAAGCGTTGTCTGTCAGTGAGTGAATGACAACATCATCAGCCTTTAATATTCCCACTGCTGGGACACAGGCCTCCTCTATTTGAGTGGGCGTTTGCCGTAATCCACCAGGCGGGCTCAGTGCGGGTTGGTAGATGTCACAACTTCGAATTTTTGGTTCTAGGACATGTCGGTTTCCTCACAATGTTTTCCTTCACCATTTTGAGAGCAGTGGTGATGAAAATAAATTACACAAAGTAACGCGCCTGACTGGGTTTGAACCCACGACCTCGCTCGTAAGTCAGGGCCGTTACCACTGGGTCATAAAGGTTTACGAACACATACAATAAAATTAGATTAGATTTTCATTCCATAGTAATAAAACCTACATATACATAAATTGGCTAACATCTACCCGTCTAAACATTTCATTAGGTAACCCTACATATCCAAATTACGAGTATTCCGTCCCAAACTAGACATTCACATAAATCCTATCCAGGATTCTAGACCAAGATTAGAATGACATAAACTAGTCCTAGTTCAGACTTAGTCTGTCTGCCTCCTACATACCTAGTGTTTATATTGAGATACCTAAATCAAAAGGAGCCAACTGAGTGTTGGGTTGGGGTGTAGTGACAGCGAGAGGACGGCATTAAATAGAAGTTATGAGATCCCTAATACATGGCCAGAGTGAATAGGCTCATAATAAATTAGTGCGCTTCACCATCTACGATTGCATCACTGCTTTCCATCAGGCGGGATCCCAGTCAAGCACTAGTTTATTCAACGGGATTGTCCGAAAGGGTTACCGCTACCCCGGAACATAAAGGGCGAAGGAAGGAACATGGGTGGGTTTTAGTCAGTAAGAGTCTGACACTCCCTTCCGCTCCTCCCAGAGCGGGAGGGGTCATTTGATGATTTCCCCCCCGGAAAAAAAAAACTCTAGTTTATAACATTACAAAAAAAAAAAAAAAAAACATTCAAGTTATCTTACTTAAGCAAAGCATATCGGATTAGAGACATGCGTTTTATGTAGCTGCTTCTTCCAAAAGATATTAAATAGTAATGGTGAGTCAAATTGTGTGTGGTTGTACAGGTTAAATCAAACACGAGTATGTGTCGGTAGACCCACGATACCAGAGAATATCCTAGTGTTCTAAGCTACTATAAAACAATACATATTTATTTTCTCTAACTTTTTTTAAAGTGCTATTGCTATTTTTGGTCAAGAGAAAGACAGAGCCCACTTCGATATCAGGCAGCAATCGAACACACGACCTCTTGCTCAGTGATCATTATTTGGACTATTGTCGCTTAAATCAAGAATTTTTTTTTTATGGAAACGCAACTGTTTCACAATAAAAATGTTTCTTTGATCAATGAATGTTAATTTGACAAACAAAAAACTATGAATATGAAAAGACTGATGTTGCCCCTAAATAAATAACATAACATAATTCATTCCCGCTTGTATTTCCCAAAGGGTTAGGCAGAGGAGTACTAATAGTTCACCCATATTTCAGCTGTTATGTTATGTCCCATGTAATAGGGACGAGCTTGTTGCCAACAACCGAGCACAGCACAAATCGAGACTCCGGGCTGCTACTGAGACATTCCAGATTGAAAAAATTAATATCACTTTGCCCGACTCGGTAATAGAACCCAGGACCTCATGCTCAACCGTAGCAGTAAAATCGCCACAACTGCCACCACACCACAGCACACTTCAACAAGTTTGTGACAATCGAAACTTGTCCCATCTCATGCCGTCCTACACAGAGCTGTCCTGCACGACTCACGCTTGACGTGAACGAATTAGTTTATAATTGGAATCCAATCAACAGAAAAGGGACGCCATTTTGAACTTTAATTCTGTCTCGCTGTCCCATCCTGTTCAGAATTTTTGGGACACTTTTAATCTGAGGAGTTTTTAAGTGATTTTTAAGTGGGTCGTAGACAATTATTATCATTTAAATTTGTATCTAAATATGCTATGTAATGGAAAATGAGGACTTTCATATTATGGACATCTACTCCTGCCTGCCGCCTGTTATGTAGTGTAAAACAGCTTAACGGTCTACATAATGGTACCCAACGGCCAACAGGTACGTCGCAACCCCAAACGGATTGCCAAATACTTTATAGATGACGTTAAAAAGACTCAGCCTGTAATCTCGACAGACGGCTTTTCTTCTCACAACTTCAAACGAGAATGTTGCTTGGCGGCAGAAATAAATATGGTGGAAGTACTTCCTCGGGAGGTTTCGACAAGGAGCTGCTACCGGGTTTCAGTATGATATTTTGAGGTAATCATTTATAGCCTGTGCTGTATAAGCATAATCCTATAATGTTCCCACTGCTGGGACACAGGCCACCACGCCGTAATCCACCACGCGGGCCAGGTGCGGGTTGGTAGATATCACATGTCTTAGAATTTTTTTGTTCTAGAACATGCCTGTCTGTGCTGACCAGAGATGAATTGAAAATCGCACCAATTTTTCCCGATATCAATCGGGGAAAATCCGAAATTAATCTAAACAAAAAATTGTGTCTATTTAAACCAAGAGATAAAAATTAAAAACTTCCTTCCATTTATTCCACAAAGAACGTCAAATTCCTGAAACTTTACTCTTAGAATACCGACCTCGATTTTCTTCAAACTTCCATGAAGTTGGTGGATTTATTTTTTTACAACCTCTTTGCGCGATGGAAGCTTTTGAAATACATAATTAAAGAAACAAGAGGATCACCGTGTTCTGAATTGTTTTAATAATTCACGAATGGTGTCATGTCCGTATTACTTTAAGGGCGAATTTCACCGAACTTTCCTAGATTAACCTAGATTAAGCCTTATTCTAAGAATAAATTTTGAATTTTTGACAGGTTTTCCACACTAGAACTGTCAGACGTCCATTTTATGCCACGGATAAAAGATATCTGACTTTGGTAAAATCAGCCCTTAGGGAGTACAATTTTAGAAGTGGAGGAACACGGAGTTCCTCCATTGAAAAGAAGTCCTCCCTTTGTGTGTGTTTCTGCGTACGTTTTTATCTCAGCTTGAGTAGTTTTCATTGTTTTTTGTTGTTATATTGGCTAGTGATAGCTGACATATGGCAAATAATTTAATTTAATCTTTAATCTTTCGTAATGTTAGTTATACAAATTCTTCTAATTGTACAGACTGCTGTGCTGCTGGGGAGATTGACGCGCCACTTTTTTTCAGTTAAAACACTAGGAAGTGGTAAAAGGCGGCCATTTTCGGGGACTGTTGTATGTAATGTGGACGTTCAAAAATTGCAAATTCTCAGGCTAGTTTGAAAAAATGACTTTTGATTTTGGTTATTGCTGATTTCTATGTAATACTAATTACCTCGTGGATCCAGTGATCGCAAGCTTGACGGTTGAGCATAGCGTCCTCAGGTTCGATTTCAGGGTCAAGCAAAGTGGTATTAGGTTTTCCCATGAATTAATTTTCAGTATCACCCCGGAGTATGATTTATACTCCTAGTTAATACTAAGAAATCTCGCCATAACAGGCGAAATGTGTACTATAAACACATCAGTTAAGCCTCTTCGGGTAATTTAGGCATTGTGTTATGTATCTCGGGTCAACCATTCATATTCTATTAAAATTGGCATCCTCAAAAGCTGTTGTTTCTCTATAACTTTACTAATTTGTGATTTAAATGAGATCCAACCAAGTTGTTAATCAAGCGACGACTGGAGACGATAATAGACTTAGCATACGTTACGCCACTCGAGTTGAAATTCAGTACATTATGAAATTCATTAGTACATATATGTAGTAATGGATTATGGTGATATACACAGCTCGATATTAGTTTTTAGCTTCAATGTGAAGGATGGTGATGATAAAATATTTTTTTAGAAAATATGCATTTAACGGTTTCATATCGCGGCACGGATGGATTTGGACATTTGGACATTTTAGCTTTGTTTCTGTGATGTTAGTGGGCCACCATCCATCACGCGGGCCCAGTGCGGGTTGGTATAGATGACACATGTCTTCGATTTTTGCTTCTGGGACATGCCGATTTCCTCACGATGTTTTAGTTCACTAGGTTTAACAGCATTGTATGTATGGATCAGAATGTTGGGCCACAAAAGGAATGAATGAAAGGCAATTGCATGCAGCTGAGATGAGAATGCTAAGAGGGATGTGTGGTGTTACACGAATGGATAGAATAAGAAATGATAAGAGGAAGTCTGAAAGTGGCACCGATAACTGAATAGTTGTGTGGAAATCGGTTGTCATGGTATGGGCATGTGTTACGGAGAAATGAGGAAAATGTCGTGAGGAGAGTTTTGACTATGAATGTCGATGGCTATAAGAGTAGGGGAAGACCAAAGAAACGATGGATGGAATGTGTGAATGATGATATGGTTAAAAAGGGGGTGGACTACCGAGATGATGACTAATAAAGAAGTATGGAAGAAAAAGACATGTTGCGCCGACCCCAAATAAATTGGGATAAGGGCAGGAGAATGATCACGTTTAACAGCATTGCTGATGAATAAATTACGAAAAGTCAAGTCTGCCAGGGTTCGGTACGTCGGGAGCGTTACCACTGAGCCACCACCACTCTTTATATGTTACTTGGTACCTATCTATTATCCAGAATAGTATAGAAGGCTTCATACTATTATGTGGTATTAGGGGTGAATACGGCCTCACTAGATAATCGTCTGCATGAATGAATATAACCTCTAAATGTATGAATATAATATGTGAATAGAAATGTAGACGAACGCCCTTCAGCAAGGTCTTGTGGCTTTTATAAATAATTGATGTATTTTTACTGTAGATCATTTATACATACAGAAACTAATGACGTTTATGTAACATTAGGTTAGGTATGGAGTAATAAATTAATTTATGAAATTAAATTTTATTCTAAAACATCCATCGGTTTTTAACTAGACTTCAACTATATCCGATGGCCCTGGTTACTTATCTCTTCTTTAGTGACCGTACACCTCTGCCTTATCCTTCGGAGAAAAACAGGCGCGATGTTAGGTGAAAGCTGAAGTGTATTCTTTTATTAGTTGAGTACACACCCTTCTAAGAGGAATTTACTCAAGTTAACAACATTTTTCGGTATTCTCATTACGACCAAAATATTTACGTTTATTGCTTTCCACGAAAAGACAATATTGCCAAAGTATTTCCTTCAGTGTGTTCACATAATCTTTTATAAAAATATTCCCCTCTATTGAACATTTCTAAAATCTTTTATAAAAATTTTCAATAGAGGTGAAGAATATTGTTTTTTTCGTGGAAAGCAATAAAGATATTAAAGAAAATAAGAACTTTTGTCTACTTACCTTATTTTAAAATTATGTATTTGTGTATTATAGGATGGCATAAAGCCCTGATCAAGTATCTGATCAGGAAATCTGCCATCAACATGATCGTAGCTGTAATTGGTGCATGACCAAAAAAGCAACATCAGTTCACAGTCGTTAAATTTGACTAAAAAAACCACTAAGCTTTTAAAAACCGTCTGCCATAGACAAGTCTTTGTATCTACAAATGCAATCTCCATGGCGTGACATAACCTAAGTATGTCCTCGTTTCATCACAATTATTCTTCTCAATTCTTATTCATATATTCACTGAGAGCCACTTGTTAGTCGCGCAGTAATGAGAAGATACCTTTTTACTGTATTTACCAGACAAGGAGATGTGGGGCAAGTTGATAATAATGTTATATTGTTACATACATAGGTAGAGCAGTGGTAGCCCAGTGGTATCGACCGCGACTTACGAGTTGTAGGTCGTAGGTTCGAACCCAGGCGCTTTACTTTGTGTAAATTATTTCATCACCACTGCTCTCAAAACGGTGAAGGAAAACATCGTGAGGAAACCGACATGTTCTAGAAGCAAAAGTTCGAAGACATGTGACATGTACCAACCCGCACTGGGCCCGCGTGGTGGGTTACGGCCCGCTCCCTCTCACCGAGAGGAGGCCTGTGTCCCTGTGGGAAATTATAGGCTGAATATGTATGTTACTGCATAGTGAATGATTGGCTAAGTTATGTAAGCTGGGCCCATTAGGTGCAGTGATTAAGGGGGGCTTCTGGGCTATGGATTATAGGTTCGATTCAGTGGAACAAATAATTATAGTAACACGATTTTACTACCACCAGGGCTCTTTAAACTAAGTAGCAAACCACAGATTTGCAATACTTATTTAATAAAAATCTTAAATTCATTAGCTCATTAATTGAGAGACAACGCACAGCCCATAAACTATTGAATCTAGAAGCATGTCAACAAGAGTTCCTTATGTAGTAAAAGTAAGCAAAAAAACAATAGTTTTATTTCCTTCCATTGTACAGACGCCAGCAGGTCAAGCTACCCGAAACTGTCAAAATTTTCCAATCAATCTTGAACCTTAATTGATAAAGTTGAAAATCTATTAAAGAAATTTGACAGATTCTAGTAGCTTGATGTGTTGGCGTCTGTACAAAAACACTTATAACAAACACTACGCAGCTTTACAACTAGGGAAACAGAGTGTTTTCGATGAGCTCTGGCACCCAATTTAAGATTTAACTTGTGTTTAGAGTGCCAGCGTCCTCGTGTAAGATTTTAACATGTAGCAGTGGCTATAAGCAATAAGGAAGGATGTTTGAAACAGCGGAATTGTCCGAAAGGGTTACCGCTACCCCGGAACATAAAGGGCGAAGGAAGGAACATGGGTGGGTTTTAGTCAGTAAGAGTCTGACACTCCCATCCGCTCCACCCAGAGCGGGAGGGGTCATTTGATGATTTCCCATCCGGAAAAAAAAGGATGTTTGAAATTCGTGTGAAAGTTAGTATGGAAGAAATCCCATGGGGCACACGTTTTGTACTATTATGAAGTAGATAAAAAGATAGAAAAGAGATAGAAAGCTGAATTTTTTTTTCTCGAGAAAAAATGTTCCCCGAAGAAGTTCCCCGAAGTTCCCCGGACAAAAAGGTTACAAGGAGTTCTATTACTTAAAGTGTATATAGTGTTATCATTTCTCGCTCGCTAGCTATTAAAACCAATTTTTTTTGTCTATTCATTTCCTCATAAGACCTACTGATAATACTCGTAAAACGGAAACCCATCTTCGAAATTGGGTTTTCTAATCTCACCCAAAACTGAACCTTATCGTCGCAACAGTAAAGTTAAGAATGGTAATTTATGGTTGTAGAACATTACAATCTGTCACTCAACTGCCCAGAGGTTGGTAATGCGTTACATCGATATTTTATGGCGGTTTGAAGTTAACACTTGGTTTATCGGAGTTAAGATGTTGTGTTGAATTAGTTTGGGAGAGAATTTTGTTCGTATTTATGTTGATTTAAGGCTTTACTCGCTCTTACCAAAGGGTGTCGTTTTACCCAGTAATTTTTTTCTAGAGTTCTGATAGGCATTCGCTTCACGTAAAGTACTGCCAATCGATTCTGTAACCATCTCACCGTGAAAACTTAGGTGAAGTGAGCTTAGAGTGAGCTGTCAATAGTGTCAATCCCCAGCATTAGTTAGAATGACAGCTCACTCCACGCTCACTTCACCTAAGTTTTCACGGTGAGATGGTTACAGAATCGCACTGCAGGTTTTCACAAAGTTGGGAAAAGGCTGGGCGGGAACAAACATCATCATCGATGTTTGTTTCGGGATATCGTGAATTATTTCAGACTCGAACCGAACCTCTTATAATTTACTAATCCCGCGACGAAATTCAAGCAATTTTATCTGTCAATTCTGTAATGAAGCTACGAGCGTACAAAACGAGAAGATGATCAATTGATACATAAGTTTAAAAACAATACCTAGCGCAGAAATGAAAATCTGTTCTTGCGTGGTCTCCAAGACTCAGGGGGTCTACTATGAAGTGCAAAGTGCGAATGTTCGGATCGGACCGACACATGGCCGAACCGAATATTATTGAAAAATGCGAAAAAAGTTCGGATCGGCTCAATTAGGTCGGGACCATTGTCAGTATTCGAAAGAGTGTAGGAGTGTAGGATCGGGACCGACCGAACCAAATAGTAACTTCGTAGCAGGACACGGCCGAACATTCAGCGGATACCACTTCGGAGTAGACCCCAGAATTTTCCACGGCCTGATAAAACGAAAATCCTACGATAATGTATTTTCAATTTCATTTTCATAGAATCTTGAACCAAACTGACAAACATCTCTAGCTTACCTATAGAGTTCCGTTTCTAAAAAAAGCAAAACTTTTCATCAAGACTTGAGCCTCCTTTTCATTCTCCTTAAAACTCATGAGTACCTATAAACGAAGGGTTTAAAGTCCGATACAACCTACATAACACTGTTTTCTTTTATCCCCGAACAAACGTAAAATAATAAGTTAGTACCCACTTTGAACTCGTTTCCAATTATTTTCAGGCACATTATTTATTGAATGTTTTTAACATAAAAGAAATGCTTCGGGCAAGGAGGCTTTGTTCAAATTGTCTGCATATTTCTAGATTTCTGTGCTATATGTAATTTGAACCTTCCGCGATGAATTAAATGTAAAATAAAGACCGCAGCGGCAGCGTCAACGTCGTCATCGTCATCAATCCATTGTGGAGTTTAAAAGAAAGCGGGCAGACAGACAGACACAATAACCGACTTTGTTTAATAGTATGTATATATATAGATGCCACAGCATTATATTTCTACCAGGAACGATTAAGGCATCAGCAACGCCACCTAATCGTAAACCTCAGCGGCAAAGTCGCCCAATCGCAAACATCAGAGCAACGTCGCCGCATCGCCATCCGCAGTGGCAAAATCGCCCAATTACAAACCGCAGCGGCCACATCGCCGCATAGCAATCCACAGCGACGACGTCACCTAATCGTGAACCTCAGCGGCAACATCACCTAATCGTGAACCTAAGCGGCAACATTGCTTTATCGTAAACAGCAGCGGCAACGTCACCCAATCGCAGACCGCTGCGTCAACATCGCCGCATCACAATCCGCAGCGGCAACGCCCCCTAATCGTAAACCTCAGCGGCAACATCGCCCAATCGCAAACCTTAGCGGCAATATCGCCCAATCGCAAACGGCAGCGGCATCGTCGCCGCATCGCAATCCACAGGGACGACGTCACCTAATCATGAACCTCAGCGGCAACGTCACGTAATCATAACCCTCAGCGGCAACGTCACGTCATCATCAACCTCACCGGCAAAGTCACGTAATCATAAACCTCAGCGGCAACGTCACCTAATCGTGAACCGCAGCGGCAACGTCACCTAATCATCGTGATCCTCAGCGGCAACATACATCCATCCATACAAACTTTCACATTCATAATATTAGTAGTATTCAAAACAAACTATAATTAAATAAACAAATTAAGTAACAAAACTACAGTCTAAGTCCTTAATCCTAGTCAAAATCCCTCACCTAATTCCGACCACAAGAAATAATATCATAAACCACAACACAACGGATCAACTATGTAAATACGATACGATACGAAGACGATGCGAATACGACAAACACAAACAACAAATGAGGAACGTCGTACTTAGATATTCTTTTGTTTTATTTTCTAGAGGTGGCTTAGATAGCCCTGAAGACAGAATTATTAACTGACTAGAAATATCTCGCTGTACCTATTAGTTTAAATTCTTGTTACTATAAACATCGGGTTTCTGAATTGTAGAGATTCCTTCAATAAAACCCGCAAAATTCAAAAACTTAGGACTTTTGCTAAAAAATAAAATAAAAATCTCCGGCTACATTGAAAGAATCTCCTGTAATTCTCAAATAAAACTCTCAATTTAGGAACCGGGTTAAAAAATAAAGTGAAATTATAAACCAATTATGAAAATATAGTACATTACTGCCGCGGCCTAAGAAAAAGGCATTGATGGACGAACGCGAAAACGTGGGCCGAGGCGAATCCGAGGCACACATACGTGAGTATATCAATGCCTGGTTGCGACCAACGCTTGTATAATATTTTTCTCAAATAATGAGCGGAAACCCAAACTAAGTAAATTAATCATAAATTCCAGAATCAATGAAGAACCACAATATTCTTTCACGCGCCATATTGTGTTCATTTGTTTCTAGTTTTAAATAGCTCTATTTGCAAGCCAGTTCGATATTTAAATACAATCTTTGACAAGTTACCTCCTTCGTTGCCATGTTTCGAAGTAAAAAGTTCGTTCCATTTGTTAATTACAAGATATATATGAGTTTTCATAGTAATTTATTCCGTCACTAAATACGATAGATATGGATTTTACTCTGCATTTATTTGAATAAAAAGTTGCCAAATAATGGTCGAATTTCGAAGTATGTTTGAGAAAATAACTTTTGCAGTATGACGTTGTGAATCCGCGATAATTTACTTTAAAAACAAATGAGTTCGCTTTCGAATTGTGTGCGCTCATTATAAGGTTCCAAGTGAACTTTACAGAATAACACTACTCGCGTCATATAATGAAATCAGATTACCTAAAAACTAAACTTCTATATTGGCTACTATGCGACCCAGAAACACTAACTACGTGTAAACGTCCTCCCAGAGGCCCCATAACTTCCCAACCCGGAAATCCCTCAACACCGCATGATAAGTCCTTCAAACGACCTTCAAAGCCTCCCATAATCCTATCATCCTATGATCGTTCTCAACCACGTGTTATCCTACGCATTTATGTACTTGTGATCCTGTTATCTTGAATAAAATATGTAACTTGGTTTATTTTTAGACATTACGTCTTTTGTACAGTCAGTGTCAAAAATAACGGGACGGAAAGACCACTAATTTGATTTTTAGGTGGATGAAATGTTATTATGTCCTTTATTTCATTTAAATACCTACAAATTACATTTTTAAATATTTTTATAAACAAAAAGATAAAAAAAAACATGTAAAAATATAAAAAATAGTAGCCCACCGGTATCGGGAACAGGGTCCAAGCCACCGGCGGTCGGGGCTCCAGAGAGAGGAACCTCCTGACAATGCGAGCCGTGTCCAGAAGTACCGCTTTCTGAATCAAGCCCTTGATCCAGCTGCCCAACGATAGCCTCCTCAGGTGTTGGTCGAGGCTCTTGGCTATGAAGCCATTGGCTGTCACGACTATCGGTACAATGACCGCTGAGTCCACATCCCACATGTCGACAACCTCGCGAGCCAAGTCAAGATACTTGATTTATGAAAAAAAAATGTTATTATTATTATGAGCCTGTGTTATCCCACTGCTGGGCATTGACTTCCTTTCCCTCTTTCCACTCTTCCCGGTCTATTGCGATTGTGGGCCGATCCTTTAAGGAGTCCAGCTCATCCCACCATTTTTTTCTGGACCTGCCACGCCGTTGGCTTCTGCCATTTGGGATCCACTGTGTGGTAGCTTTTGCATATTGCTGCTCCGACATGTGACAGACATGGCCAGCCCAGTTCCTCTTTAGACCAGCAGCTGTGCGGCCAGCGTTCGCTATTTGTGGTTTGGAACGAAGTACAGATGATGACATGTGACAAAAAAAAACTTGTTTTTTTTAACAATATACCAGCGCTTAGTAATGTAAGCACAATGTTGATGCTTGGACCTTTTGATTCCGGCATTATAGTTCTGTGTATTTCTAGGTATGTACAGACGCCAGCAGGTAAAGCTACCCGAAACTATCAAATTTTCCGAACCAACCTTGAACCTAAAGCTTTAGCGATAAAGTTTAAAATCTATTAAAGAAATTTGGCAGATTGTAGTAGCTTGATGTGCTGGCGTCTGTACTTCCTTCTAGCTGTTATTCAGGAGACAATAAACATTTGTTACTTGCTAGTCTGCCTATCCATTAGGGGAATACAGGTCTGTTGTTATGTAGGTCATCATTCTCTTGCCCTTTTAGAGGTATGAGGAACAGGGTGTAAAGTTCACTCATCCTCCATAGAAAAGGGAGGATCCTCCGACCAGACGGGTGTTGTGTCTGGCGGGCAATTGTCCAACGATTGATGTTGGGAAATTGTATCTATGCTAATTGCGCGGTAAACTCTGCTTGCGAGATGCAGGATTTGCGTGACGTCAGTATGACGCGTTGTTCGCATGTGGCGTTGTAGATACCGCTACACCCTTATTCCTACACCTTTTTTCTTCCATATTTATATTATTATTATATGGTATTGTTCTGACCTTATGTACCTAGGGATATATATAAAAAACATTTAATCCGATCATCTCGTACCTATCCAACCGAGTAATCCTTTTATATCGAAAACCGGATACTTTCCCGAGATTATTTCATAAATATTTAACTCATTCTCGCATAATAAATAATATTTAGTAAACATATGTATGTCGGCACACCTGAACTAATTCGTAGCACGCACGCCCAGCCGGAAATTATGAATAATTGATACCGCCCGACTTCCTGTGTTAGTACTACTGTATATACATGCTGTTTGATGTGCGTGTCATTCATTGATTCCTCGAGATCTACCACTGTTAAAGAAGTTAACATGACATAACATCCCGTTTGCTTTCCTCAAAAACATTGGAAGAGATGTATCTTATTACACCCTTTTTGTTTATTTTGTTCAAGAATATTATGTTGTGTGCCTTTTGAAAGACACTGTAAGTATGTCATGACGCCATTTTGTATTTTATACACATGTCCGATTATGTAGTCGGATTGTTTAACCGTGCAAAAACTGTGCTTTTATGTTCTGTAACATTTTAAAACTAAACATTACAAAAACTAATATTCCTTGCGAAAACAAAAACTTTAATATCGTACAGTACTACAAAGCTTAATAATTCCAATACATTTTATATCTCCTTTTATTAGTACCGCCGCCATCTTATTACCCCTATTTCCAGTTAGTTCTAATCTAATCTAGATCTAGGCAATGTACGGATGTACTAGGCTTGTAATAGGAATTCCTGGCGGTACTATCTAGTGAAGTAATTAGGGCAATATTCCCTGAAGACTATTTCATAGTAAAAGGCTAGAGAAGATGTTTATAAGGTGATAACAAATGATTGGATTATGCTGTCAATACATAAACTTGAATTTCAGCCTTCTTCGTGATTTGCAAATAATACATGCTAGAAGTAAAGTTCACTGCTCACCTCACTCAAGTGAGCGCACACAATTCGAAAGCGAACTCATTTGTTTTGGAAGTAAATAATCGCGGATTCACAACGAGACACCGTTCGAATTTCGAAGTGATGTTTTGCGAATGACACTACTCACCTGAAACATGAATGTTACGACAATTTTAGTTCACAAAGATTATTTTAATAGTGAAAGTACTGTGTGTGTGTGTGTGAGCAATGGGTAGCTCACCGCCCGATCAGGACCAGGCCCGTGCCGGACGGCGCGTAAGTGTTCCACGCGCGCCTCAAAGGGCCGAAGCCTGCCGGGTCAGCGGGATTGTCCGAAAGGGTTACCGCTACCCCGGAACATAAAGGGCGAAGGAAGGAACATGGGTGGGCTTTAGTCAGTAAGAGTCTGACACTGCCTTCCGCTCCACCCAGAGCGGGAGGGGTAATTTGATGATTTCCCACCAGAAAAAAAAAAATATACTGTGTGTGTGTGTGTATGTGTGTGTGTGTAGTAGTGTAGTGTGATAGTGAAATATGAATGTAGTCTAAAATGTACATAGCATTATACATCCGTGTTGTCGGGTCGAAACCGGAATGGTCGAACCCAACTATTTTTCATGCAGCACCATTTCAGCACGCTATTGTGGATTTTACACAACATGCGGTGGTTGTGTAAATTTCACGTCCATATCCTTATAGAGTTAGGCAGAAGTGTACTCCCACATTTGTTCAAATCCCATGTAAATTGTTATACATGGCGAGTCTGTTGCCAAATAATCCGGCACACAGTATGCATGAATACTAGAGCAAGATAAGGAAATCTATTCATTATTACACTATAGATAAATTTTCTCATTTTTATACATCGCATAGAATAGCATATTCTTTATTATGTACAATATAAATATTACAGATAAGAGTCTAGAATAAATATCATATTCGCCTTGTCTTTTCCCAACTACATCGAGGTCGTCTTCCAGTCTATGCGGAAGCAGCTGAATACCGGCTTTTTACGTGGAGCGACTGCTTATTGAACCTTCACAACCCTTTTGGTAACACGATACCCTTTGCTAAGACTGATGGTTGTTTGACTTTCGGGCTTCTGTCTACCCGTAATGACTGTTTGATATCACATCAATACAATGTTAAAATGTCTGTGCCAATACATTTCTAATAATATTTTATTTATTTATTTTTAATTAATTACAACGGCTTGCGCCAATGACAGTAGTTAACAGTTAAAACTAAATATATTACATAATTAACATAATTCAAAAACAAATAACAAGTCAGAGATCAAACATACTTAACAATAACTTTAAGAAGAACATACAACTTATTTACCTAACAAACATAGCTTTCACAGAACATGAGACATGATCACCCTGAGTGTGTCACTAAAGATGTCACATTCCGGGACTGTCTCCATTAAGGAGTTTATAGCACCATGCATGCGACACAACGGGGATTACGCGCGATATAGTGCGGCAATGGTAATAACAGTACCTAACGTCATACAGTCAGCCCCAGTCCTAAAAGGTTCTAATCTAGTCTTCATACTGATATCACAAGTTGAACACAAAACAATGTCATTTGATATTGATAGTGCAACGCTTCCACTCGAAGTTGTTAATAAGCTCACAATGTTTTCCGTTTGTGTTTTGCATATTAACTATGTTCAGAAACGCTTGAACTGAAGGACCAAAAAGATTTGACTGAAAGGCAAAAATAGATTTGACAAAAAGACTTTGAGATAAGAACAACACAGTTACAGACAGACGACACAGACTAGATTAGACGAACATAAAAATGCCACAAATGACCAAAGCGGTTTGCCTGAATAAACAAACTGCTTGACTAAAAAACTTGGTTATATGATATTGTTGCGCGCCACAATTAATGCCTGGTACATGGTGACATTAGTTACCACTAGCGCCATCTAGTATCGAGTAGCAGAACTAATAGAGTCAAGGTCTTTCCAGAAATTTCGATGCTAAAACTTTCTAGAACTATCGACTTCTGGTCAGTCGGAGCCGGTATGTACTCGAACATTCTAGATGTTTCTACAATAGAAGGTTCTAGAACTATCTGCGGCACTATATAAGGCCAGGAACGAGAGAGAGTTGGATAAGCTATACAAGTATACATCGAAAGCGATCTTCAAGTGCGAATTAAGTGCAATTGTGTTTTATAATGAGTGTGATGAGTTGTTATTAGTGTTGTTTAATTAAAATGTATTTTTTTGTAATTTATCTCGGCAGTTTTTATTGTCACGAACCCCGAAGCTCGTAAAAATAATATTATATGAATATTTGATTGAAAAAACGACAAAAAATTTACTGAAGATCCAAACGGCCCAAAATACGCCACCGAGGACTGAATTTAGTAACCGAATTGAAAAGCAAAAACTAGGGTAAAGAAAACCAAAAATTTATTTTAATTCAAGACTGTTTCACTCTACGTTTGGTCATAATATACATGTACGCTTAGCACTTTAATACATATGACACAGTATACTAAAGTTTAGGACAATCTACATTCAATAGGTTCTGCGTTGAGTTCTTAATCTGCCCAGTTATTTATACTCAAACCTAACCATTAACCTCGACCCGCGACCTCCAGCTTCAGATATTTCGGCTAAAGTTAGTATTCCAGTTAAAGTTATCTTTATATCGCCGTCGTATCTATGAAATTAGGCCACACTGAGTTTCCAGAGGGACGCGCACTGATTATATTAGATTTTGAACAGTTGTTGTTCAACTATTGTTTATTTAGTGTAGCAACACATGTGCCAAAAATTACGCGACGGAAATTCCCCGTTTTATCTTTTCTGTAGATGTCTTGCTTCATTATTATTTTTTCGGAAAACCTTGAAATAATCGGAAACTCAAAGGTCGCAGGCCAAAAGTATTGGACTTCAGTTCAGTTTTAATGATGCAAACCTACTGTTATTGATTTGTCATAATTACTGTCAAGCGATGAGACAAGAATAAAACACAATAAAAAAGGCGTAAAGTACAGACGCCAGCACATCAAGGTTGATTGGGAAAATTTGACAGTTTCAGGTAGCTTGATGTGCTGGCGTCTGTACATCATATTAAGAAATTCTATACATCACAAGCCAGGATGTTAGCCAACAAGAAGATATAAAACCTCTTTTTATATTTTAGTTTTATTGTTCTTAATCTAAAATATTATATACATCTTCTTTTGTTTTTTCTTCTATGTGACATCTCATGTATGTACAAAAGCTAAATAACTATTTTAATATTTCATTATTTTGTTTGCTTATGACTAACACTGGTACTTAGGTATGTGAACGATTGAACGAATTGATTAATTAAGCATTTCTTGATGCCATAATTTTGGCGTCGTACCTACAACTACAGCCTAAACTGGGCCATATTTTGTAAAGTGAAAGAAAATCACAGTCAGGGAATTGGTTTGGTACAGACGCCAGCAAGTCAAGCTACCCGAAACCGTCATATTTTCCCAATCAACCTTGAACCTTAATGCTTTCGCGATAAAGTTGAAAATCTATTAAAGAAATTTGACAGATTGTAGTAGCTTGATGTGCTGGCGTCTGTACATTCCTACATTACATCACCTAAAAGTGTAGATGAAGAAACTAAAGCTACATCCAATATACGAAAAGCGATATATAAATTACAATTACTATCACTTAACAACATTGCACATCGCTCCCTCACCTACACCACTGCATCAAAACAAAACAAAATTGCAAAAGTGGGTCACGCTATGAGAACATAAGGCAGATGTCAGTAACACCATGGTGTTAGGGTTTCGTTCGAGGCTCCCTTGACCTCTATGGCCTAATTTGTCATCCATGCTGATAGCACACCGGTACGTCAATAAACAGGTGGAAACAGTAGTGCCATTCTGTAAAGTTCAGTTGGAACCTCACTCAAGTAACAGGCTATTTGACAGTATTTTAGAATCCGATTAAAAATATTCCTTGTTGTACATTTTCAAATAGCTGTGAATGCTTCAGCAAAATACTTAATTTGTTAAAACGTCATTCATTCTGTCATGGCGGCTCGTGTGATGTCATGATTACTATGCTATCAAATCTGTGAGTTCTGTCAAATAAAATTCATTTTTCACATAGATGGTCGTATAGAAACTTCTTATTTATTGCTTACATCGGAATATTAAAATAATAGGTCGTCTTAATTTTTGGAATATTAAAATATTAGGTAACCATACCAACCCTAATTACACTTTGCGCCTCGTCCTCAAGGCAAGAATATAACACAAGTTACTACATGTGTTAGGTATATTCGGGCACATAGCTGGCTACGGCTCTGAACTGAGTTGAGAGGAAACATTTATTTGTTTTATATTTTTGTTTTGGATCTGTCACCTGCTGTGAAATAGTACCACATTGGCACTCAACGGCCCCAGCCTTGAAATTCCAATGTAGTGCTGTTCCACAAACCATCCATCCATCACAGCATTTTTGCAACGCCACATGCGAACAACAAATGTGGCGTTTTTTTATTAATTTTTGTTTTACTTCTTATTCTTTTCTTTTGTTTTGTATTAAACTAACCATACGGCTTGCTCCGGAAATCACTAGTGCTAGTGACACTAATCACTGTGTAACTCCAAATCTTGATTATATTATCTTGGCTAATGTTTAAAGAGAGAGCCCTGACACCCATAACACAAGTTTAATCTTAGCTTGGGTGCCAGAGGTTTAAACGCAATGGTATTCTTACAATTTTTAGGGTTATATAGTCTGTTCTACATAGTGCTATTCTGTTAAATTGTAAACTTGGAAATAAAGCATTATTATTATTATTATTAACGCGTCATACTGACGTCACGCAAATCCTGCATCTCGCAAGCAGAGTTTACGGCGCAATTAGCATAGATACAATTTCCCAACATCAATCGCTGGGCAGTTGCCCGCGAGACACAGCACCCGTCTGGTTGGAGGATCCTCCCTTTTCTATAGAGGATGAGTGGACTTTACACCCTGTTCCTCATACCTCTAAACTATTATTCATAGGTGACTCCCCTCTGGAATGCTGGCAAGGGATTATTCACCATCATCATCATAATTTCAGCCCGAAATCACCCACTGCCCTTTCTTCTGCCATACTTTCCGGTTCTGTGCGTCTCTCATCCAGGTGTTTCCCGCAACTTGGACGATGTCGTCAACCCAGCGCGCTTTTGGACGGCCCTGGTTGATTACTACAGATAGTAAACCTTCTGTATCTATATTTAGGGTGGCACCCCGGTACTGTCATGTGCTATGTATATCCAGGCGATCGATGGAACTAATGGAATTGCTCACAACATTGTAAGTTATTGTTCTGGCGAGCCATTAACACTGCTTAGCTTATGTTGGTTTTTATTATTAAAAAGTGTGCTTTAATTAATTTTTTTTTTTTTTGGGATAAAGACTTTCTGAGTTGGTTTAATAAGTTTTAATGTGACTGTTAATATCTCATTTCGAGTAATCGAAAAGTTAATTTAGAATCTATTTTAACTTTAAAAATAAATTAAGTTTAAGCTGTTTAAGATAGTCATGTACAGTAAATGTAAAAAAAAATGCAACTGAAAAACACCAAGTTTAAAAACCACTTTTTCTCGGAACGGAAACCAAAAAACACAATCATAAAGAACCTCTTGAAACAAACAAACTAATAACAATTCGTTCAAACTCCATTCTATCGTCGTTCACTCCGTGAAAACCTTTTCATGAGTTTCAGACACAAATATTTACGTTTTCAGGATATTCCGAGATGATGCCCACTTTATTTGGGCGGAGTAGTTTTGACAGCGGCTTTGTCTGCTTCGACTTCTTCCATTCAAACTTCAAAAGCCCATTAGGGGTTTTCTTTTTAACTTAAAGCGTCATTGTCATTCCTTTCGTTGGTTTAGTGGTCGTAAGCGTGAGAACTGACCATGAGGTGTTTGGGTTTGATTCCCAGGTTTTGAATGGAATGGATGTTTTAACCATGCAATAGGGGCGCGAGATCATGGAGTCTCGCCTCACTGTTACTGGTGAAATGCGATTCACATCTGCCCAATCCTTCAAGAATACATTTGTTCAGGCTTCCCTATTTACCTGGAAATCTATACTTTAGTTTATAGCCGTGAATTTTAACAAACACACAGACAGACAGAGACAATTTCGTGTTACTAAGATAGATAAGTATCTATTATAGATAAGTTTGCCTTTTTGATAGAATCAATATTGAGTTTTCTTTTGATATATTCTTGAGAGTATTTGTTTAGGTCTTTTTCTAGGGCTGCCTTACGAGTACAGAGCGGAAATCCGTTTTTATTGTTTTATTAGCCTATTTTATAATTATAAATAGACATGTCTGTTAAACACGAGCTAAAATGGCTATAATAATTATCGCCATTGAAAACTGAAGAAACTTTTTTCATAAAAAAGTTTAAGATTGAGCAATAATTGCATAAACAAATGTGTGTTGCCTGGGGATCCCTGTCAGAAACGAAGTTCCTTACGCGTTACTCACACGCAGATACTCAATCGTAATGTATAATAGAAAGAGACGGAGGGACAGAGAAAGTCGCATGGAGGGGCATATCGCTTTTTCCTTACGTGGCGATTCCAGCCACACAACTACCGCAACCCGCGTTAGTGAACTTCGTTCCAAAAACCGTGTTTTCAGTGTTCATCACACAATACATAGAATGCATTGAGTCTTACAAACATAAATATGCGTTTTAATATAAGAACAAAACAGTCTGGATACTCTATTTAGGTGCGCAAGTACAGATTTACTAATAGCCATTCTTAATTCTGTTGCCAGCCTGAGGAAAACCCAGCTTTCTCGCCACGATTATTGGTCCAATACTAACACAATTCCACAGTACCAATTACTCGAACATTACTGAAAGCAATTTTCCTAATTTCGTGGTAATTGCTGCCTTTCTAATCTAAATCGACATAAACGTGGCTAAAGTTTTAATCGTATATTACTAGGGCATACTGAGCAACTAGCTTGAGACACAGTTTGGCGACTTGTGGTCACAAAATGTGACTGAAATATTTCATACATATGTACATCATCGTCAGCCTGAAATAACCAACCAGTCTTGAGCAAGCCTGGTGAGCAACACTTTTTCTTTTTTTTTCTAGGTGGGAAATAATCATATGACTTCTCCCGCTCTGGGCGGAGCAGGAGGGCGTGTTTACTGACTAAAACCCACCCGTATTCCTTCAGTTGCCTATGCCAGGGGCCACGGTATCTCTTTCGAACTACCCGCGGCCCTGGCAGGCATCGGCCCTGACGGACCCCGTCAGTTCGTGCTGACATCTCTTTGAGGCGCGCGTGGAACACAACGCGCCGTCGACCCGGGCCTGGTCCTTGCCGGGCGGCGAGCTGCCCATTGCTCACCGCCCGCAAGTCCGCGCCTACGGTGGCCGGGAGTCGGCTGGTGACTCCCGACGTCCAGGGCGTCTCCTGCGGCGACTAGGGGCGTGAGGGCGCAGAGATTTGTTGACCAACCCTCTTGCCTCCTCTGTATGAAAAGAAGCCGTTGGCCTGCAGTGGGACAATTAGAGGCTGGTAATTCTATTTTTTATAGTCAGCCTCAGCGGCTAAAAACAGCATATCTAAATGCCGTTTCTGCCTTGCCAAGGAAAGGCCTTTATCTAGAAATTGGGTTATGGAGGTCAGACAGATAGTCACTTCATTTTAAAGTACTGGAATTCAGCTGCATACGGTAACACTAGCAGCAGAGTCCAACATAGCTGGGAAAAGTCAGGCAGATGATGAAAATGTTAGCCAGACAGCAAAGTAATTGCCAGCAGAGCTCACTGCACAGAGTGCGCCAGACGTATCTGTCCGCAGTATCGTCGCCTCGTGGAGGCTTTTTCACAGCTCTGCACTGATTACTCAATAGGTCAAATTTCATGAATAAACCAGAACCTGTACAGCACATATAAACCGCATTGAGTTTCATTAGTGAGAGCTCCGTGAAATCTGTTGTTATTTTTTTAAATAATCCCCAAGTTAATTATTATTACTTTGGCGGAAATTACTAATTTGTAATGAAATTACCTTGATTTTTTAGTAACATGCGTGTTATGTGATAACAAATACAACCCAGTACATATTAATAACAAGGAAATAATGAATGCCCACTTCAAAACAATCAACGCCAGATTTCTTCGCCCCTCTTACTCTAAAAAATACCGTGAAATAAATGTGAAACATAATAATAGACACTCCATCAGAATGAATGATTAAACTGTCAAAAACTGCCGCGGTAGTTTACACAGCTAGAAGGCTTCGCGGCAGACCCCGTAGAAGATAACAGGACTAGCTGGACAAAACAAACGACCAGTGGTCCCCTATTGCCCTGGATCGAAAAAGCTGGAAGTCATGGGAGGTCTAACAGTTTTAAAAGAGTAACCGTTGAGTTTCTTGCCGGCTCTTCTCCATAGGAAACGACCAATTGCAACCGTGCTCCTAGTTTCTGACGTTTCATAAGTGCCCATGCAGGTTTATGTGAAATAAAATATTTTGATTCTGAGGTACTTTACTCAATCAAGTCAGCATATCGCAGTCCACTGCTGAACATAGGCATTGGCGATATTTGTAGTGCTATTTAATTGGCTTAACCCTATTTACATCGGACTTACTATACAGGGTGGCCGGAACATTGACGTCCAAAAATAAAATTTAGGTCCCTCGTATCGTGGGGTATCCGAATCACCCCCATGTATGTTCCGCGACTTTTCATAGTTTTCGAGTTACGAATTTTTTTCTGATTTTTTGAGAATGATCGGCTTCGGTTGCGCGCCTTACTATCTCTCTCACTCTCGGTGGCGAGAGGGGCATTCCTCGCCACCGAGAGTGAGAGAGATAGCAATAATTCGGTCTCTTATCCTCTCAGCCCATTGTTATTGCAGGTAAAAGAGTAGCGCCTTCGTTTACAACCCATGGTGCACGGGAAAAGATCGCGCGAAATTTTTGAATCTTAGCTTTTCTTGCAGTCATTTTTGGTTAGCAAAGTATTCGTCAGATGACTAATTTTAAGAATTTTCTACCTCGCAGTTTTTGAAGGCCGATTTAAGCCAAAGTAGCCCCATTAAGTACTAATTTTTTTATGATTATGAAAGCTGAGAGTCTAGCGCATTCTTGAAGCCTACTTAGGAACCATGAAGTTTCCTGTTTAAATTTTTTATTTAATGTTGAAATGCTAAGCCATAATTTACCGAACGTAATTTTTTCACTTTACACCAACTTTTTCATAACTTTCATCACAGTTACGAAGCTGATTATTTTATGCATAAAAGTACTACTCACGAAGATTCAGTTGCAAAAAAAAAATCTCGACAAAGCCATGTACTTTTTTTTTTAATTTTTTTTAGATTGGTCAGGTCGATCATTCTCAAAAAATCAGAAAAAAATTCGTAACTCGAAAACTATGAAAAGTCGCGGAACATACATGGGGGTGATTCGGATACCCCACGATACGAGGGACCTAAATTTTATTTTTGGACGTCAATGTTCCGGCCACCCTGTAGATCTCGACCTACCACTTCAGGCGAAACACGGACCTGCACCCGAATTGCGTAACACATTTTCAATCACAATACAAGGATTTTGAAGAAAATTACTAATGCATTGCTGCATAGGTTTGAAAAGATCGTATGCTCAACAACGTAAATAACACAATGAACGTGTCTGAACTGTCAAAATGAAAGGAATTGCGATTAATTATTGATCGCAATTCCTTTCATTTTGACAGTTCATAGACAGTATAATTGTCATTTTAGAGCAGTGGTGGCCCAGTGGTCACGGTCGTTACGAGTTGTAAGTCGTAGGTTCAAACACAGTCAGGCGCTTTACTTCGTGTAAATTATATTATCACCACTGCTCTCAAAACGGTGAAGGAAAACAAAGTGAGGACACGGCATGTCCTAAAACTAAAAATTCGAACACACGTGACATCTACTAATCCGTACTGGGTCCACGTGGTGGATTACGGCTCCCTCTCTGTTATAGGGTCACAGAGAGGAGGCCTGTGTCCCAGCAGTGGGAACGCTATAGGCCGATTATGTAATTGCCATTTTATGGGTGTTGTTACGAAATTACCCCACTGTATTGAAACAATGCATTATTACGAGTACCTACAATTAATTATTGTTTTGTTTTCCAAACATTGCGTGCTTGGTGACCGTTGCTGTGGCTAGCAATTTACTTTTACGTGAATATAGTATGAAATAGCTCATATGGATATGGTTTCCCTTTTAAACCGAAAGGAAGTATTGAAAACCTTTCACATACTAACAACCGTAGAACTTTAACAGTGGTTACGCGGCGGGTAGTCAGTATTTTATGTGGAGCGACTGCCTATCTGACCTCCACAACCCAGTACTGGGTAATTTAGTCCATTAAACCAGTCTTACCAAGGGCTATCGGCCCTTGGTAAGACTGGTTGTCAGACTTTCGGGCTTCTGACGACCCGTAACGACTGTCAAAGATCCACGAATGACAGCCGGGACCAACGGCTTAACCGTAGCAAGCGTAACTTAACCTGATTGATCGACCCGTGCGGATGTTATTACTTAGACACAAGCCCCTCAAAAAAAAAAACATAATTACAAAAATCTGGTTATTGAAGCCATATAATTTTGTTTCTACATGAAGAAAACCATCCTATAATTAATTTTCCCTCCCGTCCATAATACACAGTAATATTTTACAGAATAATCGTCGGAATTCTTTCTCCGTTTCAAGTCTATTGTCTGTTGAGCTCCTTCCTTCAAATATAAGTCAAGGAAAAAACAAACCTTGTGAATTTGCCGGAGTTTTATGTGTTTTTTTGTTCATGAGCTTACCGGGAAAGCTCAGCTGTGTGGTGCGCAAATTACACCACATAGAGTGCGTAAAATAGCCTCCACAAAAGGCGATATTCAAATGTACCTCTGACTGGCTAATATTAATATAACGGCTTGAGCTATAGGTACTTATTTTGTGCCCATATATGAAACCAAGAATGAAACCTCCCAAGTGTGATATTCTCTAAACATCACTTCGAAATTCTAACGGTGTCTCGTTGTGAATCCGCGATGATTTACTTTAAAAACAAATGAGTTCGCTTTCGAATCGTGTGCGCTCACTTGAGTGAGTTGAGATGTGAACTTTACAGACTTGCAGTACTACAGAAAAACTCAAACTCAAACTCAAAGTATTTATTTCAATTAAACCAATTACAGGCACTTTTGAATTGTCAAGGGGTCGGTCAGTCAGAAAAATGAAGCTAGTTGCCCATTCCAAAGCGTAGTAGGTACCTATGGAGAAGAACGGGCAAGAAACTCCATGGACACTCTTTTAACAGTAGTTGTTTACTAGATAGCCGTTATAAATAGTGCGATCGATTGCGAGTAATCTATTAATAACTGTCTGAAGACATTGGTGTTCACAATTACAAAATTTAAACTGACGCTTGTTAAGCTTAAAATGAAATTAACTTAGTTTGAGCCAAATCTAATTAAAATTACCAAAATTTAGGATAAATTTTGATATTCATAGGCTTAAATATTAATCTGAAGAACATGCTTCTTATTGAATTTGCTAGAAAAGCAATAAGGTTTTAACTAACATTTTGAATATTCAAATAACGTTTTAGTACCTACTGTAAGTTTTACGGCGTTAAAGCAAGATCGATAATATTAGTTCTTTAAAAGAATCATAAATTGAAAACTTTAAGTTTATGAAACAGCTATAAAATAAGCGCTTTTATTTCCTAAGGAGTATTCTGGGTTTGATTCTCGGGTTAGTCAAAGTGCTACGAGTATTTGGGTATTTCTGTTAGGGACCTCTCAATAGTAGCCTATATTTTGGTGAAGGTTTATGGCAATAGGATGGTCCAGTAATAAATAGGACTTGAACATAACAGTACCTCTGCCCACCCCGACAGAAATACAAGCAAGATGTTGTGTTTTGCAAAAAAAAATACATTATATTGGATAGACTGGAAGCCAACTCAAATATTGAGAATAACCCGCGGAACAACATGACGCTTTCAACGATACCTCGTTTGTCAAGATACGACGAGGAGTTTAGGAGTTATGAGGGAACAGATGAACATAATTATGTACAGACGCCAGCACATCAAGCTACTACAATCTGTCAAATTTCTTTAATAGATTTTCAACTTTATTGCTAAAGCATTAAGGTTCAAGGTTGATTGGGAAAATTTGACATTTTCGGGTAGCTTGACCTGCTGGCGTCTGTACATACATCATACATAGCCTGTTATTATCACAACCACCTTTGGCTTGTTCGTAGTCGGGTAAAAATTCCAGATTTATAATAATTTCCTATTTTCTTTCTCTGTAAGAAATATGATCTTCTTAATAACATATTATAGTAACATATTGCTGTATTATAGAACGGGCTCAGAATTGAGGTCGAAAGGGGATGACCCGTGTTTCTGATGCGACCATACGTTCCGATTTCTGAGGATAGGAGCGAAATGAAGATCGTGTATTGTCGAATATATTTCTGGAATGTGCCATGCCTATAATAGATTTTTTTTTAAGATAAAACGAATGCCTTGTTTATATAATATGAAGAAAAATACTAATATAAGAAAATGATGAAGCTATTTTATTTTTGTAAAATTGATCGTTACAAACACTTTACACATCATAAGAAATAACAGTATTTTGAACCGAGGTCGCTGAATAGAGCTGTTTGTCCTAGAATGGGAATTTTGCAAGTTGTTATGTTGTTTATTATTATGATTACTTTTATATGAAAATGGTGTCAAAATCATTCAATTCACACAAGAAAAGCTTTCCTTAATATTTCTTATAATCTTTTTCATAAAATATTGGCAAATAAAAACTCAATGGAAGGTTTTCCTTTGAAATTACAAAAAGTTCGACTTGTGTTTAAATGACAGGGCTTAACAAATTATAAGCCAATCATTGGCTCCTGAAATACGAAGTACAAAAGGAAAACTGTTTTCCTTCGACATAAAATTAGCGTCCGAAAATGCTGTTACATTTTTTTATTTGTTTATTTAACAATATTTTACTACAGTGGTGTTCCTTAATTCTAAACTCGCCAAACTTTTACGTTTGATGGCGAAGCGTTCTTATACATAACAATGTACCACATTACATACATATCTACTACTTATTTATTTTACTGTTACGGTTTAATCTTATACAATGTATTTAGTTCCGTTTGCTATCAAATCAAATCAAATCTTTATTTGCATAAAACAGGTTCAGTGGATGTTACAAAAGGTCCAGATGGTACAATGTTAATAACCATTTATAAGGTGTGCAAATATAAAACAAGAATCTTAACTGATAATTTCACAATTCAATAAAGTACAATGTCGTTGAAAATAAAATTATCGTAAATACAGATCAGTCAACAGAATAAGGAATTAAAAATAATAATGTCGTGCAAATTAAAAATGAAAAACGAAAAATAAAAAACAAAAATGAAAAATAAAATGAAATATAATCCTGTATAATATTTTATAATTTTGTCTTAAGTGATACTTTACTAATTTTTACATTTTCTCTTAATAAATCTATTTTGTTAAACACTTTAGGTACCAAATACTTAGATATTCTCTTACCATGAGAGATTAATGAGGTTTAGTTTAGGTAGAAATATAGTCAAAGGCAAATCAAACTTCTTTAAATTAAAACAACATGCAATGATCAAACTAAATCAATGATGAATGAATTCTTAAGAAACCAATGCATTATTTTAAAAAAATACTGTATTTGAAACATAATTATGTTTTATTCTGTAAAGTTCACTTGGAACCTCACTCAAGTGAGCGCACACACATCGAACGCAAACTCATTTGTTTTGAAAGTAAATCTTCGCGGATTCACAACGAGACACCGTTCAATTTACAATGTGATGTTTAAAAAATAAACCTACTGGAATGAATGTTCTGAAAGTACCATCACACAGTTAGCAGATATTATACATCAATCCCTATTCATTGTCTGTTTTTATAAATGTTAAATGGAAATTCAACCATCACGTACTAAATAAACAAACAATGAACAAATTCTTCCTAAAATTCCCCTCACATTTTTCAAAGAAAAGATTTGTTCACTGTTTTCGCACCAAATTACTTACAAAACCTTTCAATATTCCTGTCAGGTCGGTCACAGATGGTTAGTCTACAATCTATAAAATTTATGACTCGGTGTCAATCATGAATTTACTTGTAAGCAAAATTTTGGCCCCGAATTCACAAGAAAAAGCAACAAAAAGCTGCCTGTTTATACAATCTTGAGCTTGTCACATTTGGGAAATGAGTAGTAAAAAAGGGCCGTAGTTTTTATTAACATATGAGACCAATAGCGTTTGTGTACAAGAACACACTTGGTAAACTCAAGTGAATTGATAACCTTCTCTGCGTTCCAGAAAAACCCAGTGAAGGTTCATTTAAAAAACTACTGAACATTAACATTTATTCATTCATTCATTCATTCATTCATTCATTTCATTTATTCATTCATTCATTCATTCATTTCATTCATTCATTTCATTCATGCATTCATTCATTTCATTCATTCATTTTTCATTCATTATTTTATTCATTCATTGTTCTTTTCATTAACATTAATAGACAATTCGAAAGCGAACTCATTTAATAAATACAAAACATCACACATCAAAAAATACAAACGAATAAACACAACATCAATAAATAAATGAGCACTCATTTACATAATTTAATTACAATCAATTTAAACATTACGTACAAAAACATAAGGACAAGAACAACCCGGCGCAAAAGTGCCCAAAACGCTTGCTGCATTGCCACGTTGGATGGCTAAATAAATAAATACATAAATTAGATAAAACAAATTCAAATTCATACTGAATCATAATTAATTTACATTTACCACAGTATTCTCTTACGAGCGACACTATATGTAACTTGTCTGTCACAGCAGTGTCGCACAAAAGAACATTAAAGTAAATCATCGCGGAGTCGCAACGAGACACCGTTTGAATTTCAAAGTAATGACACTACTAAAGATGAGCAATGAGCGACTAAAGAGAAATTGCTGTTATTAATAACCATGATTAATAGATTGCTCACCGTTGTATGTTGTTATTAGTATTAGCATTTATAACATTTGTAACTATACCTTCACATAGGAAAGAGTACAAGTTTCACAAGTACCTTTTCTTTTCTTTCTTCCTTTTTAAAAAAACATTGCCCCACACTAGGAATCTCTCCTGTATCGTGGGTGCGTTTACAAACATTTAAACTCACATACACAAACAGCCAGACCCGGAACAACTACCTGTAGGCAATACAAATATTTGTTCCGTGTGCGAATCAAACTCGCGACACGCAGCGCAGCAGTCGATCGCTCAGCCACTGCGCCAACCGTGTCGTCAGTTATATCATAAGTCTCAAATAGTATGAGATGCGCCTATTGCCTTTTGCGGGGCTGCTACTCAGCATTTCTTGGACCACCTAATGTTGCTGTTTAACCCCAGGTTTAAACCCAAGGCCACTCGTGATTGTGTGACAATAAACTAAGGAGAAAGATAGAGACAATTTAGTTTATTTGATAGGATGAAGTCAAAAAATAATTACAAAAAAAACAATTGCACTCCGGGAGTGCCGGCAGAAGTGAAAACTTACCGTCTTACGAATTTTCGATCAGGTCACGTGTCCTGACTCGAGTTTAACATTTTTTACCCATTACAAAAAAAGTGTTCAAAGACGCTAAAGAAGTTTTCACTTCCTTCAAAAAAAATTCTATATTTGTGAAACGAATTGGCCACCGTACTACGTAATACTCGAAAACTATTGAGAACGGAATTCTTACGGAACTTTGCGGTGCTCAGAGAATTTTCTAGATTCCTATACTTTTAAGTATTTGCCTTAGATCTTGAAACGGAAGAATTGAAGAACGCATTCCATTTTATATTATGTAAGGGGATCTAGCTTGAGCTTATTCGGAGTTTTAATATTATTTCGTGTCGGTGACATATCTATATGATAGCTATGTATTTTATTGGTAATTGTCTCTCGTGGATATACTTTTATACCGACTCAAAAAATGACGAGCTTTTCAATTCAAATGCAATTGTTTAACATCAAATACAAAACAAAATGCAGTTCAGAGACACCATCGTCAATATTATGAATCGATTTTAATGGATTGTTTGTAAGATTATTCGCCCGAGGTGGTCCCGTTTGTTTTATATTTGTTTCAAGCAGGAATCAAACCCACGATTCGCAGCGCGGCATCCAATCGTTTTACCATAATGCCTAACATGTTTTATTTTATTAACCGACTTCAAAAAAGGAGGAGGTTCTCAATTCGACGGTATGTTTTTTTTTGTGTATTTGTTACGCGATTACTCCGCCAATTGTGGACCGATTTTCAAAATTCTTTGTCTTGTTCGAAAGGAGATACTTCTGAAGTGGTCCCATAGTCACCAAGACAGGATCTGATGATTGGATCCTGGAGAAATCGAGGGCAACCCTCAAATTTTATGGGCCCACACATCGTTTTTTTAAACCAAAATTACTTGTGAAAATTACAACTTAAAAGTGAAAAATAAAAACTTTTTTGCAAAAAAAAACCGACTTCCAAAAAAGACACTACAAAGTAAAAAATAACTTTAATTTTGGAAGTCGGTGGCAAACAACGAAAATGCGAACCCAACGACACCGACTTCCGAAATTAAAGTTATTTTTCACTTTGTAGTGTCTTTTTGGAAGTCGGTTTTTTTTTTGCGTAAAAGTTTTTTTTATAACTCATGTTTTGACAAATGCGATGTTACAAGCGAGATTCGAACTAGCGACCCGCAATCAACGTTCAGCCACTGCGCCTATCGAGTGGTTTTGTCTACTCAAAGGTACATAACACACATGAAAAGAAACCATATCATTCGCTATAAAAATACATACGTAATACATGAAAAGTAACCATAAAAATTACCCAAACAAATATTCATAATGTAAACAAGAAGGCCATATATAAATTATCCGTTAGAATAACAAAGAAAAATTACATACTTACTCTATATTTTTTACGACAAAATGACCTTGAAATAAAATAAATTACGCGACACTGTTTTGATAAATTCCAAGGTCACGTCGGCTTTAAATGTTGTGTCCCTGGAGGCACAAAATGTTATAACAACTAGTGACGGGCGGAGTGAAAAGTTACAGTTCAAAAAGTAAGATAACAAGTAAAAACGGAACAGAAAAAATAGGTCCATAGGTATTTACCTATGGACCTATTTTTTCTGTTCCGTTTTTTCTTGTTTGTTTATATATATGTGTGTACAGAAATGGTTAAATCCTACTTCCTACTAATAATTATTATAAATGCGAAAGTTTGTATGGATGCATGGATGTATGTTTGTTACTCTTTCACGCAAAAACTGCTGAACGGATTTGGATGAAATTTGGCACACAGATAGTTTATAACCAGGATTAACATATAGGATACTTTTATCCCGATACTCCCAAGGAATCGAAACTTAAATTAAATAAGTAAGTCTAATTATTACCCCTAAGTTTTCAAAGGGCAATCAGGGTAATATATCTGATATTTGTATCTGTCGCAGTACAGGGTAGGTAATTAAAATTACCCTCAGTTTTGTAAAGAAACCTGAGATACGGTTCACTAATTCGTATATCTCATGTTAACTGTTATTATTCCTCTTATAATGATCCCAGTACTGGGAAACAGGCTTTCTCTCTGTGAGAGAGAGTGCGTTGTGATCCACCACGTGGGCCTAGTGCTGGTTGGTGGGATCTCACATGTCCTTGGATTTTTGCTTCTAGGCCATGCCAATTTCCTCGCAATGTTTTCCTGCACCGTTTTGAGAACAGCGGGGTAGTTGAGTAAAACACTAACAGTAGGTATGGCTTTCATTTTGACAATTTAACAACATTCATCGCATTATTATTATTTTTTTTCACACGTTTAAGGTTGATATGGCGGCAGGTCACGGGAACAATCTGCGACTTCCGCATTCCCCTTAAACTTAAGGGGAAGATATATAAAACCATGATAAGACCTGCTGTCTTGTATGGATCAGAATGTTGAGCCACAAAAGGGATGAATGAAAGGCAATTGCATGCAGCTGAGATGAGAATGCTAAGAGGGATGTGTGGTGTTACACGAATGGATAGAATAAGAAATGAGTACATAAGAGGAAGTCTGAAAGTGGCACCGATAACTGAAAAGTTGTGTGGAAATCGGTTGTCATGGTATGGGCATGTGTTACGGAGAAATGAGGAAAACGTCGTGAGGAGAGTTTTGAGTATGAATGTCGATGGGTATAAGAGAAGGGGAAGACCAAAGAAACGATGGATGGAATGTGTGAATGATGATATGGTTAGAAAGGGGGTGACTACCGAGATGACGACTAATAGAGAAGTATGGAAGAAAAAGACATGTTGCGCCGACCACAAATAAATTGGGATAAGGGCAGGAGAATAATGTTTAGCAATATCCTTGAAAATGGAGTTTGACAAGTTTTCCCCTTCAAATTCTCAATCCAGAGACCGGATATGTTTGCGTTTTACATGTAGGTACCTATTCTTATGTTTATGCTTTACAGAAGCCTCAGGAAACCGAAACATTTATGAGGATATAATCTCAAAACCCTTTATATCAAGTACAAATGGCTTTACCTACTGAAGTGCATCTAATCGGATTTACCAAACCGGCTCCCGAAAGCCGGAACCCTTTTAGTGTACAAAAAAGGTAAAATCTTCTCAACACCTCTTACACGTCGAGAGACATTCTGCGGTAAACTCGTCTTTATATTTTCACCCTGGATCAAGTTACATAACATAAAGTGTTGAAAATACGGATACTATTTCAGCTTTCTTTCTCTGAATTTATTTTGATATTTCTACTAGATACATTGATGTTTTGTCAAGGCTTGTGAACCTATTGTGTTGAAAGGATTACTGAGCAAAGAGAAGCTCCCAAGATAATGGGCCTTTTACTGAAGAATAGCTTCCTAAAAGTATGATTTTCCTTTCATTCAAACCTGAAATTATCTTGCACATATAGCGATCGTGCTTCGTAAGTTTTTTTTTACGATTTAACAAAACATCGTGATTACTTATTTATAATAAATGTATAAGTTTAAACACATAAACCTTCCCGAGTAAATTCTCTAAATTATGGTGAAAACCACAGACACGAAAAGTAACTTTGTTTATACTAATTGTAGAAAATTTAAGGACATGTGTAATTGGAACTGCGAATTGGCAAATTGTGGGTGTAATATACATAGGCACACCTCTGCCTAACCCTTCGGAAAATACAGGCGTGATGTTGCGTGTAATTTGCACCCTAATACAATGTCGTGACTTCTACCAATTAAAAAACATGTATGTTTTCGTGTGGTAAAGAACCGCCACTTAACCAAAAACAAATTATTTTCCCGTCTCTATCGATCCACACGACACACATGTAAATTACACTTGAGTATATAACCTTGGGTTGACACTACGATAACACTTGTGTCCTTGGGGAGTTGGCGAAGGGTTATTTAAAATGAAATTACAGTCAGCTGTCACATTATGACGAAAAAAATATGAGGGAGTAGAGTTTAAAATGTGGTGGTTTCAGAACCGTGTTAGATGGGCAAACTCCTTTTCATCTGAGTACAGGCTTGAGTGTGGGGTGAGGCAGGGCGGGCTATCCTCGCCCGCGCTGTTTAATCTGTATATGAATAATCTGATCGATGAACTTAGCAGAACCGGAATCGGGTGTCATATTGATGGTGTATGCATTAATAATATAAGCTATGCCGACGATATGGTTCTGCTGAGCCCATCGATCAGGGCATTAAGGAAATTGATTAACATGTGTGAATCTTACGCTGAGACCCATGGGCTCAAATATAATGCAACAAAGAGCGAACTCATGGTATTTAAAGCGGGTAGTAAATGTTATAGCACAATCCCACCAGTCATGCTGTGCGGCAGACCTCTAAAAAGAATTGCTAACTTTAAGTACCTGGGTCATTGGGTCTCAGAAGATTTGAAAGATAATACTGATATCGAACGAGAGCGCAGGTCGCTGGCTGTTCGATGTGGGATGTTGGCCCACAGGTTTGCACGTTGTTCGGCACAGGCTAAGGTGACGCTTTTCAGAGCCTATTGCCAATCCTTTTACACGTGCAGCCTGTGGGTGAACTTTACGCAAAGGGCATATAGTGGCCTGCGCACCCAATATAACAACACGTTCCGGGTGTTGATGGGGCTGCCGCGTTTTTGTAGCGCGTCCGGCATGTTTGCCGACGCGGACGTTGATAGTTTTTCGGCCATCATGCGCAAGAGATGTGCATCTCTGCTACGCCGTGTTCGCGGCAGCCCCAACACCATTCTCGGAACGTTGGCTGATAGGTGGGACTCTCCGATCTTGGGGCGGTGGATACGGCTGCATGCAGTCAAGTAGACATTCCCAGGGTCGGTGTGCCTCACGCTTACCATTACAATAAATAAATAAATAAATAATGTTACTAACACTAGTTTATAAGCTTACACTGTTACTAACAAATATGGATTGTTTTCCGAAATAAATGTTTATTATTATTATTAAAAGTGCCTTGAGTAGCCGTTCGTCCAGCGATTTATCCAGGGCAGTCAGCCTCGCTACCGCCCTACGGCCGACTGGCTAATATTTTTACAAATAAATTTTTACAACAAAAAATTCAAAGACACTAACCCGCGCTGAGCTCGCGTTGCAAATACACAAGCTCAGTGCACTGCGTGCGGGTTGCGGGGCATCAGTCTTGTTCTTCTTGTGTATCCATCACAGCAAGAAAAAGAAGAATAAGTATACTTACATCGTTCTTCTTATGAAAGCGTCCGCACATACACTATGTCTCTGATTCAGTCGCCAAGCAGAATTAGTGCGTTAAGTGCAGGCCACACTGAGCACAAAGCCAAGTTCGTTTAGCTTCGCTCATTAGCTACCGCGACTTTTCGTACTTCGGTTCATAGTTCGCGGTGTGAACCGAAGTACTGCTTCGTTCCCAGTGTGGCCTGCGCTTTACTGTGTTGGAACCAACTCAACAATTGCTTAGGTAGATAAAAAATGAAAATTTATTAAAACATCTGATTGGATTTGCTTGTATCGGTTGTTTGTCCGGCGCAACAGAAACTGACAGTCCTGATACGAACCCCATTGTCTACCTAATCTTCAAACCATGACATGAGCTATTTTTGTACACCGTTAGGTGAACCAGGGCGGCGAATTTGTCCCACTCAGAATTAAAGTTCACAAACACGGCTAGCGATAAACCCACTCACAGATAATACCCCACACTATTGTCTTCACTTTTCATTTTTGCGCCTACCTTTGAACCCTAAACAAAGAGATTTTGCACAAAGGAATATCTGTAATCTAGATAAACATGACATGTCATATATTTGATGTTTGAGGCAACCAAAATAAACGTTGGTATGACTGTCAAGCGATTAAATGTGTGTGATAAAATTGACAAAATGCTGACGTAAATATATTTCTCTTTTGTTTCCTTATTTTTGATTGAAAGGTGGAATGAGATAAACAATGGATTATGTGAAATTCTCAAAACATCAATTCGAAATTCTGGTGTGGTGGTGGTGTCTCTTTATGAATTCGCGAAAAAAATTACTTTAAAAACAAATGATTTCGCTTTCGTATTTTAAGTATGCGCTCACTTACATAAATGAGGTTCCAAGTGAACTTTACAGAACATTGCTACTGTTACTACCTAGTTACTTTACGGCTTATAACCAGCCAAGCCTGCCCGGCTACTGACGTCAGACAGATAAGACAAAAGCCACTGATAACAAATGGGGTAGATAAGATAAACGTTGACTGTATTCATTATAATTGGGACTACTTGTTCTTGTTAATTACCACGGTATTCAGGCTTATGAAGTTACCAGAATTCCAAGCATGAATACAACGGATCTATGTTTCGTAATAGCTAGCCACCCTAAAATGTATTATGTTATTGGGTGGCTTATTAGCCAACAACCCATCCGATGGTTAACGGTCACCGCCACCTGTATACATCTGCAATGCCAGAGACATCAAATTGCGCTGCTATCCCAGAGACAAAGCTGGAATGTCTCATGTGGTTGTAATTACACATTCACCCATACCCTTCAAGCCGGAAAACAGTTACGCTGCTTGACGACAGAAAGAAAAAGAAAGAAAATACGTTTATTTCCGGCCAACATGACGCATAAAAAAGAACATAAACACACAAAAAAAAAGTAACAAGTTGGGGGTAAACATGCGTCACATTCACGCAAAACGGCCATCGCTCAGCATAATGCTAAGACTATAGGAGACAGAGCCCCAGCGCTGGTTTTCAGCGGCACCCGGCAACAGATATTGGTATGGTGGTAGTAGGTACTTCGCCGAACGAACTTCTTCGCAAAGATTTATTACTATTCTTATACTACAACTATATTTCATACCTTGTCAATTAATTAACATAACAATTCGTTTTCAATATAGGAACCAAACAGAACGACTGCCTAGTCTAGTGGTCACAAGCGCAACTGCTGAGCGTCAGATCCTGGGTTCGATTCCCAGGTCGGAAGAGTGTTACTGGGTGTCTCCATTAGCAGCCCGTAGGTTGGATATATGCCCGGTTGATGGCAATAAGTTCGCCCCCTATCATATGGGACTTAAAAATAACTGTCGAAATGTGGCTATGATACTCGTAATTATGTTCACCTCTGCCCACCCCTTCGGCGAATTTAGACGTGATGTCATATTAATATGAACCGAACACAATTCAGCGGGATTGTCCGAAAGGGTTACCGCTACCGCGGAACATAAAGGGCAAAGGAAGGAACATGGGTGGGTTTTGGTCAGTAAGAGTCTGACACATGGGAAATCATCAAATGACCCCTCCCGCTCTGGGTGGAGCGGAAGGGATCCGCTCCACCCAGAGCGGGAGGGGTTATTTGATGATTTCCCATCCGAAAAAAAAAAAACCGAACACAATAATGATATTTCTCATCTCCACGTAACAGATGTTACCGAAGCTATTTCTAAAGAACGATAGATGTATGAAAGTATTTTTATAGTAAATATAATAAGTGTGGATGTTACTTTTGATCGTTCGGTCGTATTTTTCCACTACATTAGCTCTGATAGCCAGTTGAACGGAAGGCTGTCAGTTCATTTCTAAGTGGTTTACTTCTGAAGAAATATTGCTATGTGATCTTTTAAAGCTATATTTGCAGTTAAATATTAGTTTTGTTGAGTTTTCTAAGCATTTTTACTGAGAAACTTTCAGAATAATAAAAATATTTTTAATGTAACCTATTTAGTTTGGCATAGCAGTTCTCTAAACTCACACTTCGAATTTTGTGATTCCGCGAAGATTTACTTTAAAAACAAATGAGTATCGCTTTCGAATTGTGTGCGCTCACTTGAGTGAGGTGAGCAGTGAACTTTACAGAATAGCACAGCTGATGCTCATTTATTTTATAAATTAATTTTGAATATATTCGAAAAATAAAGACAAATGGAACATGACGTAACTAAAAGCAATCCCTATGGAACTCGAATAAAAAAAACTATTTCGTTTGAATCGCAGTAGTGCCAAATTTTTTATTCAGTCTCCCCAGAGAGAGTCCAGAGTGAAAGGTATAATATATTCAAGTAGAAGTCTGAACGTGTCGTGAAAAATCCCAAATCTATTTCCAAAGCGAAAGAAATAGTGCTGAAGTCTTCTTATTTATTCATACGTAGACTGGCGCATTTTTTGTTACAGACCTTTTACTACAAACTGCTGAAAATGACCCTCTTCAGAGACCTATAAAAGAAGACGTCAAAATCGATTGCATTATTCCCTACACTAGACAAACGAATTGGTGATACTTTCATACATAAAATCACTTCTAAATAGGCACATTCCCTGGAGGGATAGGCAGTGGTATAAAGTACAGTCTTATTCCGTGGGGTTTTAAGTTCTATTATATTAAAAGGCAAGTATCGTGCCAGTAACTAAATAAAACATCTTGGCACTCCTGGAATGGAAAAACTCAAAAACACTGCCCAACCGAGAAATTATAATATACAGTAAGTACCAGAGGAATTTTCGGCAGCTAAGGTAGCAACCCGTGGTTCAGCAATTAAATTAATAGGTACACCTACAGAATAAGCATAACCATAGTTAGCCTATAAACGTTCACACTGCTGGGACACAGACACAGGCCTCCTCTTTGTGAGAGGGAGCGGGCTGTTATACAGGGTGGCAGGGAAACCGACGCGCAACCGCTTCCCATGGATTCAGTACATGATTCTGGACCTCCCTGCGTTGAAATTATTCGTCGGCTTTTTCTTAATTTTTACGTTTTTTTCTGCATTTTTTTTTCCTGTAAACTGTATAAAATCATTATTTCTATCTATCCCAATGAGATTTATAATTAAAAAAATAGTAAATTCACTTGTTTCACTTAAAACAGCAATTTAAATAAAACTCGAAAGGGCAGCGCGCGGTATCGCGGTAGGTAGCGCGCGCGCGCGCGCCATCCACGGAGCGTTTTGATCGCGTTGTTTGCAATACATTGCGCACTCAAAAATGACAATTTTTTTTAACCGGTCATTTCCGAGATGAATGACTTCGTAATTTTATTTATGGCATCAGATGTAACCTTTTCACGACGTTTGCGCGTGGATGTCCCTGCCACCCTGTATAGCACGTGGGCCCAGTGCGGGTTGGTGGGCGTCGCAAGTCTTAATTCTTTTTTCTATTCACCTGTTTTTACTAGCTATCGATTAGGTCGTTCTTAATCGGTCTTTTAATATTTTTTCTATTAATTACAGCCATTCGTTTCAACCTCCTTATTTATTATTCCACACAAGTTTTAATCAGCATGTAATACATCTTTGTGATTTATTCAACTCGCGAAGAATTCCGAGGGGTGATTTAATTTTGCCTAACATAAAATATTCGACCTGTAATTTATTAATTAGTAGGAAATAATAGCAAAGGGAAATTGAAGGTAATGTATTAGAATTAAATATAATTGAAGTATGATTTTGTAATTAATACCTTTGTTGGTTTAATATTGGTCAACGGGAATGAAGAAAAATCCTGAATTATTTTATCAGTCCGCGAAAAAAAAATTACAATAGACTTAATGGCACTGAAAACAAAGCTTACTTTTAACTGACATTGATGAGCTTAAATGCAACATTTATACTAATTTTACCATACGTTACGAGGAATAGAAGCCGAGTTAGCAAATCTATCATTGAAAATAAGCATATATCGCCTCTTTGCGAGAATACTGTAACATCTCAAAAAAGGCAATTTTACAGGACGCGTATTTTAAACTTTCGAAATGTTATAAAATCTAAAATAATAGAGCTAAAGCAACAAAACCTTCTAGTGATTTATAATTTAACTATTAATTCATCTAAAACTATAGTAATTGTTGCGCTATTGGCTATTTTTCGGTATAAATTAACAGGATTAAAAAAAAAGGGATATTTTGTCACACTATTACTGAAAAAGTTTTCAAGGATCGATGTGACATATGAACTTGTCACATTGTTGATAATATATTTTTTTGTGTTGTGTTAGGTTATATGATAAAAACACATTTTAGAAATAAAAATGTTTATTAAATCAATGAAAAATTTGTAGGAAAAGAAAATCAAGCATAAACATTAGTCATTATAACGTAGGTAGGATATACAGTTACCTACTTAAATACAGTAATTCAACAGTTAACAATCAACAAAGTTAACAAAATGAAACTATAGCTATCAGTTCTTAATTAAAAGTATACTGTTATTACTAAATTTGTTATTATTATTTTAGATCTAGCTAACCAATCAGTCTCTTCGTAACATTAGTCTTTGTAAATAATCACTAGGTTTATTCTAAACCTACTTTAGGTGGACCATAATCTATATTTTAACTAAAACAAAACCATCTCAATAAGAATAATAATACATACTAAAAATATTTTTATTCATATTGAGATAGGTTTTAAAAATAAGTATCTAAAATTATAAGTATTATATACTTGCAAAATGTATTAAAAACTTGAGTATTTATCATTAAGTACTATAAAATTACGACTTAGGAACTTTTCATTATAAAATATCACATAGGTATTGTACTTAAAGGAACCGACGTTTCACTTATCTCACATAAAGTAATAAAAAATAATTGTTATAAAAATTACAAAAATAGTATAAAAAATAAAATAAAAACATTCTTAGAGCGATTCGTAAAAGCTCCTATGAACTCCGGGAATTAATTTCTTATTAATCAAATCCATTAGGTCCGATTTTTTTCGTTCAGCTATCCCGGGTTTATTATTATAGACATTTTTTATTTCTATATTTTTGACTTCTCCTCTTGATAATTGGGATCCTTTACGGAATCATCACTATCTGGGGAAAAGTTAAAAGAAAATTAGTCCCAAATAATTACGTTGCAAACGTTCGGCATCCGAAATGCACAGAATTGAACACAAATTATTACATAAATTGAATAAGTGCATTTATTAAGAAATAGTTGTCTCTGCCTACCCCAATGGGAAAAAGGCGTGACAATAATAATGTATGTATGTATTAAGAAATATAATAAATGCATTTATATAAAAACTTACTACCTTCATAAAAAGATGGTCCACTGCTTGAGGAGGAACTCGAAGAAGAACTCGAAGAGCTACTTGAAGAGCTACCGGTACTACTAGTTGACTCACGTCGACGATGTTTTGAGTCATCGTTACTTTTGTCTAAAAGAAATATAAATAATAATAACTTAAACAATAGAAAAACTTTATGAAACATAAGTACCTAATAGTTTAAATTTTTGTTTTAAATTCTTAATTTAAAACAAAAATTTAAACTAAAATCGAGGTGTTTACATAATTATCTGTAGAAAACACACTAAGACTCCTTATAATGTTGCTCAATTTGTTTCTTCTTCTCAGCCGATGGACGTCCACTGCTGGGCATAGGCCTCATGTATGGATTTCCAATATTGGAAATCCAATTTGTTTAAAATCTATGAAAATGTAAGCACCTAAGTTCGTTTCGTATTAATAGGTACTCATTTTAAATAACTACATGACAACAGGCTCGCCCTTTGTTACATGGGACCGAACATAGGTGGCATGTAGTCTTTACAAAAATATTCTTTAAAAAACAAAATTATTAAGTCTTACCTTCTGGAATCATTGCGTTTATATTAGAGTCATCAACTTCCTCGGCTTGGATACTGGAACTATCATTTAAGTTACTATCAACTACGTTTTGCATAGTTGCTAATTGTACTAATTTTCTGGACCGCGATCCCATCTGAAAAAATAAATATTTATAATTCATTTGTTTTAGTATTTACAACGTGACATAACGATTTAATTTACAAAAAAACTTATAATTTATCTAGAAAAAAGTAACATTACAAAATACTCCGAATCCATTTTATGGTTTGTAAAATATTTCATTGTCAACAACGCGTCATCTTATGATGTTACAAAACAAAAACGATATCTTTTCAACGAAAACGTGATATCAAAAGTAATAACAAGTTAAAATTGCATACTATTTTCAACAAAACTGTGTCAATTCAACATATCACATTACTTAATAAAAAAATATCAAAGAGTTCAAACTTACCTTAGCAATCGTAATGTGGTATCTTCGTGATGTCACGTTTTTGCACAAATACGAGAGCGCCCTTCCCTCCAAATGGCACGCGCCGACTGATGGGACACGTTGTCGAAACAAATCACGAGGCAGAAAGAGACAGCGCGACAACACAAAATATTGCAGTTGTCTTGTCTCTTTCGCTCATAGACGCACCGTTATTGTCGAAAAAATACCTCGTTTTTATCGAAAATAAAGTTCAATACGGCGGTTTTGATTATGGAATAAAAAAAAAATCGATTTTTCTGAAATATCACAGTATTCTTGCAAAGAGGCGATATTATACGACAAAAATTATCAACTATATTTTAAAGAAAAAAGTCACCGAATGCCTATCCTCCTACATTTTTTATGAAAACGGCACTTAGTTCACTTCAACGTTTTTTTAATCTGAGAAATAATATTTCCCAGAACTCGCACAAACCTAAATCAATTTGCAATTCCATTCGTCATTAAGTTCTTATCAGGTGATTTTTCTCGAGAAACGAAAATCTAACTCAATGAATTATTACTCTTCTTCTCCATAATACTGAGCTTCAAATTCTCTCGAACGAGGAATGAAAAAAGTGAACGGTATACTTGAAAGTATTTAATACCAATATTTTTTTCAATTTCCAATTTTCACCGAGAAATTCTCTTTGAACATTGTAATTTGAGATCAGTGAGGGGATTGCACGATGATTTGTATAATGTACCTAAAAGGAAACAGTGGCACCGATTCCCATGTTCACAGACTAAACTAAATTTAAGTTCAGTGCATCTTTTTCTTTCTATTTCATTAAGAAAAGGACAGAAGATAAATATTAGTTTAGTCCTGTCAAATTTAGATACTCCATAGCAAGTTTAGACGTGATTAAAAACATGGCTACTAAAAATACGTCAATTTACGTCAGGCGCTGGCTAATTTGACAGGACTAAACTAATATTTATCTTCTGTCCTTTTCTTAATGAAATGGAAGGAAAAAGATGCACTGAACTTAAATTTAGTTTAGTTTGTGAACAAGGGAATCGGCGCCAATAACAAAGTAAACTTTATTTTAATGTGTGAAAAACCAAACCAATTTCAGTATGCAATGGTGATTGTGAGATTTCATTTTTTTTTTTTGCCACTAATTTAGGACCGAAAGGCTGTTCATTTATTATGTAAGACAATTTTGACTACTTTCTGACCCCCGCTCCCCCTACGTAAGAAAAACTAAGACTTGGATGAACCCCTTCCCCCCTTTTTAATCTTACGCAAGATCAGCATCAGTACAGTACCAACATTGCACAGAAAAAGTAGCAAAAAATTTAAAAAATTTCAAGTTTTGCTCACTTTTGTGATCTTACGTAAGAACAGTCTAGACCACAAGTCTTGTTTTTACCCCAAGTTTTATCTTTTCTTTTTTTAGTCCTTCTTTTTTGTCTTTTTTTTTAGTCTTATTTTTTTTAGTCTTTTTTAAGTCTTTTTTTTTAGTCTTTTTTTTTTCTTTCGTGTGGTGGCCCTCCCACCCCCAGGTAAGAAAAAATAAGGCTTGTTTGGACCCCCTCACCCTCAAATCGTTTTACGTAATAAATGAACAGCCCCCTATCAGATCTTTTGCAAATACTACGTCCATTGTTAAAACCCGCATCTAATACATTTAGATCGGTTCCCATCTAACCAAAACCGGTCGACTACCAGTATTTTATACGAAACGACTGCCATTCTTCGCCATTTTAGTAGGGTTACCAGTGAGAAGAAAACAATTGTTAATGAGGGTAGAAACAGTTTTGTTTAGTAAATGGGAACCTTTGTTCTGCCTGTTACACCTGTAAATGTACAGGTTCTTATCTACCTTTGTCCGATATAAGTTTACTATAATAAGGAAATTATGTACTAACAGCATTTAAAAATAAAACTGTACTAGGAACAATAATTATCCAGCGTACCCCCAAAATCAAATGGCTCCTGCTGTATCATCATCTGCCGAGCCTTTTCCCAACTATGTTGGGGTCGGCTTCCAGGCTAACAGGATGCAGCTGAATACTAGTATTTTACATGGAGCGACTGCCTATCTGACCTCCACAACCCAGTTTCTGGGTAATACGATACCCCTTGGTAAGACTGGTTGTCAGACTTTCGGGCTACTGACGACCCGTAACGACTGTCAAAAATCCACGAATGACAGCCGGGACCAACGGCTTAACGTGCTTTCCGAGGCACGGAGGGGTCTTGGTATGTAAAGATGGTCACCCATCCACGGACCAATCGCGGCAAACGTAGCTTAACCTGATCGATCGACCCGTGTGGCGGTTATTACTTAGCCTTGGGTCCTGCTGTATACCACGCAAAATAGAAAAAAATGATTAAAAAAAAAAAATTATGAAAGAAAGAATTGCAAAACTGTTTTTAAGTGGTGTTTCGTAGTCACACTTTTCGACATCCGACGCATTCAAAGGATCAAACACAAAATATTGATGAATTAATTGAAATTAAATTTGGACCTTGAAACGTGTTGTTGATAAACAACATGCATTACAAACATGCAGGCAATAGGCACGCCAAAATGTTAATTAAATAAAAAATAAAATCAGCAAATTTTCCATGAAACTATAAACACTCACTTATCCAATTTAAAGATCCTTTTGATAATCTAAAAATTAGCATAGGACGTACACTCGAAACCAATATGATTCGCACCTTCTTTGATTAAAATCCGTTCTAACTTTGAACATCGTAAGTTATCGTAACGACCGCGAAGACGAGATAGGTAATGTGAGAAGTTGCCACAAACGAAAATTGTGAGCCACAAACTTTAATCATCTTGGGGTTGCAAGTTTTTGGAGCAACTTATTTTAAGTTGGTAACATTTGCGGAAAATGGTGGTGCGCATGTTTTTTTTTTTCGAAATTGAATAGGACTTGAATGTTGAAATATTGTGATAAGTTATTTTATAATGGGAAAAGTCTTTGTTAGACTTGGTCCACAGCAACAGTTTATCGGGGTCATGAGTAGATACCTACCTGACAACCTACTAATCATCTGATAAATAACCTCTTCCCAACTATGTTCGGGTCGACTTCCAGTGTAACCGAATACAGCTGAAAATTTTATAGTCTATGGCGCCGATTCCCTTGTTCATAAACTAAACTAAATTTAAGTTCAGTGCATCTTTTTATTTCTATTTCATTAAGAAAAGGACAGAAGAGAAATATTAGTTTAGTCCTGTCAAATTAGTCAGCACCTGACGTAAATTGACGTAGTAGCCAATTTTATAATCACGTCTAAACTTGTCTATTGAGTATCTTAATTTGACAGGACTAAACTGAACTTAAATTTAGTTTAGTTTATGAACTTGGGAATTGGCACCATTGAGTACTACCACACTTAAAAATATTTCACTTTTTTGTCAGACTTTATCACGTATATTCAGCAAATAACATTGCAACACCGTAAAAATGCACAAGAACTAGATGTGATAAATATAATAATTAATATAAATGAAATATATTAGTGATATTATTGATATTATTGATATTATTATTATTATTGAGTGATTTTTTTTATATTTTATGATGGTGTTCAGCCTTATGGATAGAGAAATCTAATCTTACATAGATAATTACACAAAGGAATTACAAAATTACATAAGGAAAGGAACCCTACAACAAGTAGCGGCTCCTGCAACACCAGGAGACGAGGGAATGTGTAGCGCAGTTGAAAATCTTGAATGTGATTCTCAACAACATTCTTCTTGGTGAATGAGATTACAGCACGGCCTTTAGTGTCCAAGTAGGTTTAGTGCAGGCTGTCAGGCAGTCTCGTAACCAAATAAGGCAGGTTTACTTTCACACTTATTGAACCTTTTTTTTTTTTCTGGTGGGAAGTCATCAAATGACCGCTCCCGCTCTGGGTGGACCGGAAGGGAGTGTCAGACTCTTACTGACTAGAACCCACCCATGTTCCTTCCTTCGCCCTTTATGTTCCGGGGTAGCGGTAACCCTTTCGGACAATCCCGCTGACCCGGCAGGCTTCGGCCCTAAGGGGCCCCTCGTTATGCTGACATCTCTTTGAGGCGCGCGTGGAACACTTACGCGCCGTCCGGCACGGGCCTGGTCCTGATCGGGCGGTGAGCTACTCATTGCTCTCCGCCCGACACTTGTTGAACCTTCAGGCAAGATAATCTTGGTGACCACCTCATCAACTTGCATATCATCATAGATGTGATCAATGACCCTCATCTTCAACAGATAATCGTTACCGGATTGGATTATACTAAAATTCACTCATTCTAGTTTATGTAAGTACCCTCACCAAGTATTTGAAGTGCTTTCATAACTTGGCAAATTGTTTAAAGAATCTTATAAGTTACAAGTTACCGTGGTAAATCAATAAAGATTTTCAAGAGTATCAAGTTTCTGAAGCAGACTAACTTTTCTTTGAATAAATTGCTACAAAGTGTTGGAGAAGATATTTTTTAACGCTTCGAGTTGTCAAGTGGATTATTATTTTTGGTAAAAGAAGTCTGTAAACTCTCCTACTGAAATATTAAGGCAGGCGGTCACTTGGTGGCACGTGGCGGCATGGCTTGCCGGTTTTTCGTAAGCGGAAATGATTTTGAATCTTAATTTCCTGCCGTTAGCACTGACATTTCGTTGATATCGTCACATGAGGACTTGCACAAAGGGGCTCGAAGTTGAACATACCGCAGTAAGTATACCTTGGAAGGCAGTACATACTTATTTAGTGCGAATTCCGTCTTGATGTTTTTTCAAACTCATGTCGCAAGCGGGACTGAAGTCATTTATTCAAATTAGGCTGAGAGTCGAGTTGTATGTCGTGGGTTCGGACCCAGACTGGCGCTTTACTTTGTGTAAATTATTTCATCACCACTGCTCTCAAAACGGTGAAGGAAAACATCGTGAGGAAACCGGCATGTCCTAGAACAAAAAATTCGAAGACATGTGACATTTACCAACCCGCACTGGGCCCGCGTGGTGGATTACGGCCCACTCCCTCTCACAGAGAGGAAGCCTGTTTCCCAGCAGTGGGAACGTTATAGTCTGATTATAAAGACAGTACCCCAAAACGCCCGCCCTTCACCATTTCCTAATGCTTTCGCCGGGAAGTGGCGCAACAAATTCCCCAGCAGCTTAACTTAGGCTGGGGTTCTGAGTTCGATTCCTAAATCTTTCAGTGAAATTGAGTATTTCCATTGGGAAAATCTAAGTACCAGCCCGGAGCCTGGATTTGTGTCCAATTGATGGCAGTACCGCCGCGCCTCGCTCTAATTCAAATGGGACTCGCAAAAAGCTTGCTCTTTACAAAATTCGACTTAAAAAAAACTGGTGAAACATCGTTACAGGAACCATTCAGTATTCGTTCACCTCTGCCTACACCTTTAGAGAATACAGGCGTTCTGTTTTGTTTTAAATCCATTAAAGTATGTTATTACTTTAGTCCACTTCGTGAATCTAGTTCCACGAGGTCACCCACTCATGTCAATTATCTAGATAATTCAAGTCTAACGTGTCAGCTTGTTAATCGATCTAGCAATTAGTGTCAAACCACATTGGAGCTAGGTTCGGCTAATAAGGGCGCGAGGAATCGATAAAAGTTGTTACATTACGACTGTATTTCTAATGGACTAGGGAGAAGTATTATATTAAACATTTCACCTGTTCTGTATAGGTCCCAGGTTAGTAAACGGGGGCAAGCAGATTGACATTAACACAAGCATTGACAACCTAATATATACCCACTGCTGAGAAGGAGTAGGCCATAATCCACCACGCGGGCCCAGGGCGGAGTGGTGGATAGAAAATGCCGGTTTCCTCACGATGTTTTTCTTCACCGTTTTGAGAGCAGTGGTGATGAAATTAAATACACAAAGTAAAGCCTGCCTGGGTTCGAACTCATGACCTACAACTCGTTATTCGGGGCCAATACCACTAGGCCATCACTGCTCTATTCTCACTGGGTCATCATTGCCATTAACCGGGCACAATTCCAGACACCGCGGGTTGCTACAGAGAAATTCCTATACGAAAATCCGAATAATACTTTACCCAACTTGGAGATCCACCCAAACGACTGCACTCACATCGGTCGCATTCTCAACCACTAGACATACGAGGTAGTCATTATTTTAAATAATCACATTATTTCTTGGTAGGACTTTGGTCCCTAAAGCCTAACTACCAACCTACTATACTTGTTTCTATACAAGCACACGAGCAGAGAGCTGTTCTGTAAAGTTCACTTGTAACCTCACTCAAATTACCGCAGACAATTCGAAAACGAATTCATTTGTTTTTTTTTTATGTATATCATCGCGGATTCACAAGACAACGTTGGAATTTCGAAATGATGTTTAGAGACCAGGCACATAATAAATAGGGGTTTGCAGAAAAAGCTAAATTCTCGCTCCCAGTTGGTGAGGTTCTAATAACAGCCGAACATACCTACTGTACAGCTGATAAGATACGCGCGATAACGTTCATTAAGTAAGTGCAACACGCTGTTATGAAAGTTCTTATCATTGATTACGGCTTTTTTGTTCAGTGATGCAAGCTCTCGTGGTAGGTAGGTACTGGCTTTTATTTTGTCTAAAACAGGATTTATTTCACTTATACTTTGTAGCGGTATCTACAACGCCACATGCGAACAACGCGTCATACTGACGTCACGCAAATCCTGCATCTCGCAAGCAGAGTTTACCGCGCAATTAGCATAGATACAATTTCCCAACATCAATCGTTGGGCAATTGCCCGTAAGACACAACACCCGTCTGGTCGAAGGATCCTCCCTTTTCTATGGAGGATGAGTGAACTTTACACCCTGTTCCTCATACCTCTAAACTTGATTTAGCATTTGAACGGTCAAGAGGTCTTATAAATATATTATCATATTGTTCTCACTGCTGGGTCACAGGCCTCCTCTCTTCGAGAGGGAATCGGCTGTAACCTACCACGCAGACCCATTGCGGATTGATAGATGTCACATGTCTACAGCGTATGTACTAGTAACGTTTTTAGACCAAAACATTAATCATTAATCAGTCTGTTAACTTAACCGGCGATTTTGAAAGTCATTCAACCCGGCCCTGTTTCGCACGGGCACATGGTGACATACAAAAACATCTATATTTCTGTGCTAAATATAACTCAGGTAAATAATAATGGATTATACACGTAAACCTTCTAGACTAGCGAAAGCACTAGAAAGTGGTGAAGGGCGGGCGTTTTGGGGGACTGTGATTTGTAATTTTGACGTTCGAAAAGTGCTAATTCTCAGCCTAGTTTGAATAAATGAATTTTGATTTTGACTAAATGCTCTAACTGGTGGTAAAAACAGCATTAAATCATTTTATAGTTCAGAATATTATAGCGGTCACACAGGCAAACATATAAAGCGATTTATACTATGTGAAGATAACAAAGAGACCTTTAACTCCTCGGAGTCCATTCTAAATCACAATACCATGAAAACATCAAACCATATCTGCCATCGCCACTGATTCGCTAAACTTCCCTAACTCACCGACCTTTAGGGTAACGTTCATAATAAGGGCAATTCAACTACGAACAAGTTTCCAACAGACCGCTCTGATTGACCTAATAGATAATATGATGGAAAAGCGAGATTTACTAAACTAAGGATCTTGGCAACTTTGGTTAATAAGTACAGGTGGAACTCCAGGAGAGGTCGCCCTAGTTATAATGACATACACTGACCTTATTGGCAGAGAGGTTGTGCCTAAATAATAACAGCTGTACGAGAAGTTTAAGCTACACTTGCCGCGGTCGGTTCGTCCATTACCAAGGGGGCGTGGCGCGTGCGAACAATGTATGCACAAAACAGAAACAAACGCGGGCGCCGTTGATTTGTCAATAAGAATTGTCAATATAGTTGTGTGTCTCAACGTTGCGATCTGCGTTACGCGATTGGCTCGCGTTGAGTGTGGTGACTGTTATAGTGTGAGTGAGCGCGTGTTCGTATTGTAGTGCATATGTAGTTGAAGGCGACAGCCGGACTCGAACAGTTGGGCAGCCACACCATATCTCCCTTTAGTTTATAAATCTGTGGTCCATTACATATCGAATTTCCTCCGTACCTCGGAAAGTACGTTAAGCCGTTGGGCCCGGTTATCATTCGAAGATATTTTACAGTAGTTATGGGTAGTCAGAAGCCCAAAAAGCAACCAGTCTTCCAAGGGAGATCGTGTTACTCAGTAACTGGGTTGTGGGCGGTTGGTGTTCAGATAGACAGTCACTCCATGTAAAATACTGGTATTTAGCTGCATCCGATTAGACTAGAAGCTGACCCTAACATAGTTAGAAAAGTTTGGCTTGACAGATGATGACTCTTTACGTGTTTTGTTTACGAGGCGGATGCCTCGTTGGTTTGTGGCAAATTTCTTAATAAGTCAATATTATTAATGATTTCCATTAGGGATTCCTGAATAGGCGGCCCCTTTGGCTGGTTAATTAACGAAATGTGGGTGTACTACACACATCTGCCTACCCCTTCGGAGAATATATTTATGTGGTCACTCATGCATCACTTATGAGACTAAGTTTAGAGAATGCTTTTGAAGCCAACTATACTATACAATAGTTTTCCAAGTATTCCGTAGTTCACTCAAATTCTGTGAAAGTTAACTAATTGTTCTTGTGCGAATTCAATATGACTTTCAGCCTTATTGTACCTTAGTTTTGTTCTGAGTAATGTAGGCTTCTCTATTATAATTACGAATAGAAAAGTCAGCATCATGAATGTAAATTCAAGCTGTAGAATTTTACTCTTAACATCACTTCGAAATTCGAATGGTGTCTCATTGTGAATCCGCGATGATTTACTTTGAAAACAAATGAGTTCGCTTTTAAATTGTGTGCGCTCATTTGCGTGACGTTTCAAGTTTATATAATAGCTCTGATACCTATAGAGAAATGAGCCTTCATATAGAATTCTTTTTTTCTAAGAGGTAAAAGTTATCACCAATTTATTTGACCGGAATGGTCGGTCGTTTATCTAACAAATAGGGGGCGTGACAATCGTCTTCAGAACGGCAGGTTCGTGCCAACATCTTTGAACGATTACTTAAAATATAGTGCCTATGATCGGCTGTGAAATGGACCAGACAGGTAGGTAATAGCCGGGATAACGATAGGGAGACAGATGTTTTTATACCGCTGTAATAGTTAGGCTTGTTAGCCAAACTATTACATTCGATTACTCACCTGATAAAAAATTATTCCGTCACCCATATTTATGTATATTATAATGTATGACAAGTTTATACAGGGTTATTTTAAATTGGCTAGCAAAAGTCGGCAGACGCGACGAGTATCACGTCTGGAGCGTTTAGCTAGCCAATTTAAAATAACCCTGTATTGTTTCTGACAAGTGTGCCTGTCAGTGATGGCGGGCTGTCACCGCGGACTGTATTGTCATGGCTGCCGGAACAAACCGCGTCACACACACATTGTTATACTTAGGGCTGATTTTTCAATCATCTGATAACTTTATATAAATAATTTTGACATTTTGACAGGTATTTCATACAAAAACTGTCAAACGTCAATTTTATTCTACGACTAAAAGTTTACTGGTGATGGAAAAATCAGCCCTTACATATCTAGTGCTATTCTGTAAAGTGCACTTGGCGTTGTGTGAAGTGAAGTTTAGAGAATTACACTACGGAACCTCCGTAGTGTAATTCTCTACAAGATTCAACCATAAAAATATTACACGAAAGATGTTAAGTTTCATTGAACATCTAAACCGAACAATATTCTAGACATTCTCAACAACAAAAAGTTTAGACGATATTAAAACAGGAAGTTCCTTCCTCTTCCGTAATAACTTTATATTGTTTACGCGATCGTGCTATTCTGTAAAGTGCACTTGACGTTGTGTGAAGTGAAGTTTAGAGAATTACACTACGGAACCTCCGTAGTGTAATTCTCTACAAGATTCAACCATAAAAATATTGCACGAAAGATGTTAAGTTTCATTGAACATCTAAACCGAACAATATTCCAGACATTCTCAACAACAAAAAGTTTAGACGATATTAAAACAGGAAGTTCCTTTCTCTTCCGTAATAACTTTATATTGTTTACGCGATCATAATGAAGATTGATGCCAAGTAAATCCCATCGGTAATACTGGCATGTTTCTATGTTAGTCAGGTTATTAGCGTCAAGAACATCACTATATTAATACGATGTTCTTGACGCTAATGCTAAACTAACTTTCTTGTGGTGTATTGCGGTTCCAACAGCTTTCAAAAAGTACTAGTATTATTTTATCGTTTTACTAATTTGTTTTTGCATTCTTATTTTACGCTTTATACTCGTATGTAGAATAGAATAGAATACACACACACACACACACACACATACTTCTTCAATTGAAGCTGAAGAATTTAGCTGGTGCGTCGATTTTTTTTCGACTCCATTTTGTTTCATGCTAAATCCTTTCTTTCTTTACCTCAAGTCCACTTTCACATTCATAACAATAGCGACGATCTAGAAATAGCTTAACCCGATTTTTTTTTATCAGTTTCATAGTATACAAACTTGAAGGATATAATGTTACAAAAGGGTATGTAAACGTGTTGTCCTTGTCACAGAAAAAAACACAGGACCGAGGAATCCCAGCACCGAATTATAATATTAAGCTCTTGTATAAAACTAACAGCAAAACCCACTAGGACAAGTCTGAGTTATGATTTCCGCTCACATATTCAGCAGCCCCACCGTGGGGGTGGGGTCGACGCTGTCGTAATAATATTAAACTGGTTTTTGTTTACTTCGCAGACAAATTTTGCCTTCAACTTGTAGTTTTGTGGCTGCCGAATGATAATGTGATGGTTGAATGTGACACCAAAGCGTATCAAGGTAGTTATAGTCTGGAATGAGACACCAGAGGGGCTCGTGGCTAAATAAAAATAGCCACACGGGTCGATCGAAGGTTATGCTACGCTTGCCGAGATTCGCCCTTGCCGAAATTAAAGCCCCGTTGAACTTGATATTTTATTGACAACTTAACTTATTTTTCGTTACGCGTTACAATTTATATATATCATGAGGCAACCCTCAGTGGAGGGATGAAAGGGACTGCGTAGCTATCGCCCTTCAGACCTCCCCTAGCTGGCTAGTTTCCTGAAGACTGCTAGGCTATCGAAGCAGGGAACTAGTCGTACTAAGGATCAGAGTTGGCTGCGTGGCTGGCGAGCTCAGAAACCTCTAGCTAGTGAATGACGATTTATTCGAAGACAGCTCTGCTTATAAAGGCGGATTGGTTGTACATATGTGCACAATCTCTAACTAATTGCCGAATTTGTGACTAAGATCTGTGTGTGGATGGGTTATCATCCATTACATATGAAGACCTCTCCGTGTCTCGGAAAGCACGTTAAACCATTGGTCCCAGCTATCATTTGTGGATCTCTGACAGTCGTTACGAGTGGTCAGAAATTCTGGCACCAGATGATTACCCGATTACTGGGTTGTGGAGGTCAGATAAGCAGTCGCACCATGTAAAATACTGGTATTCAGCTGCATTCAGTTAGAATGAAAGCCGACCCCAATATAGTGTGGAAAAAGCTAGGCAGGTTATGATTCTGGAATTAGACGGCTGATAGAGCTGTAGGGAAGAAAAAGACATGCTGCGCTGAAGACAAATAGGTATAAAAGGGTGACTTAGTAATTGAACGTTTCGACCTTCCAGGACGTGATAGTGGTCTCACTGGGTGCTTAATTATTGCAATACGTCTGTATTGCAATAATTAAGCACCCTGAAAAGTCTCGGCGAAAATCCATGGGATTCGAGAAAGGGTTGTCTCGAATCCTATAAAGTTTTATTTTTGTTTCTGTTCCAAATTACATAAATTTAACTGCAAAATCAAATGTTTCTATGATCGTAATTTTATTGTGATTTAATACAAGACAGCTTGCACACATCGTTACACCGTACCCAACTCAACCTCACCAACCCTACTAGAAGAGATAATTGCATAAAAATAAATTTAGCGACCTTTTGCAGATACTTATATCGGTGTCACTAACTATATCAAAGTAGATAAAAAAGATAAAACCAAAACAAGTGTATGTTCACAATTTCATGAGAAACTTAGTGAAAGGATTAAATGAACCCGCTCAAGTTAGTAAGGGCAGGGATTAAGTAACAAACTTAACCCAGTTTAGAAAATCCTGAACGTTTTTCTACAGTTTTTTGTTCAGGTAAGCTTATATAGAGTGTAGCTCTTTTGTTTAAAAAGTACTGCAGTAATTGCGCGAAGTTGCTTCGTAATGTCGTGGTGGGACTCGTGGCCAAATAATAACAGCCGCACGGGCCGATCGAAGGATCGTGGATGGCTCACCATCCATTACATATCGAGATCCCTCAGTACCTTGGAAAACACATTAGGCCGTTGGTTCCGGCTGTCTTTCATAGATCTTTGACAGTCCTTACAGGTAGTCAAGGGCTCAAAAGTCTGACAACCAATCTGACCAAGGGGTATCGTGTTACCCAGTAACTGGGTTGTGGAGGTCAGATAGGTAGTCGCTCCATGTAAGATGGTATGAAGGTATGGTATGAAGCTGCATCCAGTAAGATTGGAAGCCGACCCCAACATAGTTGGAAAAAGCTAGACAGATTCATTTGCTTAATAATGTAGATAGTATTTATATAAAGTTTGAGAGAATGCTTTTTCTTAGTAATCTTAGCTCTACTGCTTAGTTCGGTTGTTTGAATCCCGAGAAATTGCTATGAATGAAAATAAGTACCTAATCAACATTGAACACGAAAGTAAGAACAAGAACAAAGGATTCTTTAGGGTTTCCTAATAATTTTCTTTTATCTCAGCTGAGGGAGTTTGAGAAAACTTGATATTATAAAAGTCGAGTAATGCTATTCTGTAAAGTTCACTTGAAACCTCACTCTAGTGAAAGTGAAAGTCAAAGGTTTCATTAAAAAACACAGGTGGGTTAAAAACAGGTATTGTACATAAAATATGTAAAGAGGTCACTATGTTTTGCCGGTGACGGTGTACAAATATTAATAAATAAATAAATTTATTTATTTCAGGTAAATAACACCCATTCATAGTACACGTAATAATCAAATCTAAATAAATCATCAAAAATAATAAAATCAATATCAAAATAGAAAAAGAATTAATTAATAAATAGTCACAAAATAAAATCAATAAATAATCACAATAAAATCAATAAAAATCACAACATTAAATTAATACATAATCCCAAAATAAAATCAATAAATAATCATAAAATAAAATCAATTCATAATCACAAAATAAAATCAACAAAATCAATACCCTCTCTCTTAATAAAGTAGCCATCTAAAATTACACTTAAGTAATAGCATTAAAAGTTAAAATGAAATGACAAAACATGACTATCAACGCACACAATTCTAAAGCGAACTCATTTGTTTTTAAAGTAAATCATCGCGGATTCACAACGAGACACCATTCGTATTTCAAAGTGATGTTTATAGAATAGCGCTATAGATACTTTAAATCCTAATATTACACCAAGGCGTAACATACAACCGCGATATCCCAGCACAAACATTTGAAGTAGCGATCGTCTTTTATTAGTCTCTCATGACATCCGCGCCTATCCCTTATTTATACGTCTGCAGGATATTGGGGATCTTTGCGAGATTATTTTGTACCACAAACCTCGGCAAATGACATACATTGACTGTGGTTTGAAGGGTTTCTGGTTAAGTCCCCATTCGAGGCTAACAAGTACCACAAATGTGGCTTTGACAATTTCACAATGTACAGGACCTACTGTCTAAGTTACATAATTATAAAACCGCGCCTACAATTGCCGTAGGAATAAACAGAGATGTATTGATACATTCACTCTATTTGAAGAGCCCCATTGGAGCGAGCCTTTTTCCATTAACTGGGCACAAATTCCGACTAAGAAAGCTACTGAAAATATCCAATAAAAACAAGAAATAATGCCTGACCCAGGGATCGAACCAACAACGTGAAAAAACTGGCCTTTTAACTGTCTGAAATTGCCATCACGGAGTGAGCATCGTCATCCATGGTCGTTCTTCTCAGTCATAACATGGACAAGGCCCAACAAAATCTTTTGCCAATTTACTTTCGACTTCATGTCCAAAGTTCCGGACATCGGGAAAGAACAAAGCCCAAAACAACATAAAGTTATCCAATAAAAAACGTGGCTGAGGAAAAAGTAAATGAAAAACGTTTTCATTATTTTTGCAGCCAGTTCTCTTTAAATTGGAAACTTTTATGTTTGTACTTGGGTGTTATATTTTTATACCAACGTATCCGACACGAGTTTCCTACTTGTGACAGCTCCTTTCATAACAGCTATGTTATATGTATTTTTCGAGACCCATTTCATAAACATTTATCAAAATAAAATTAATAACAAAATTTTATTTTTCATGGATATTTTGGGATGCTTCAGGCAAATTAGTTACAGGAATGTTTTTCAATAACTGTGAAAATTCAATATTATAAAAGTTAAAATGAAGAAGTATGAAGCATCGCAGTTTCTAAAAAGTTAAAAATCAATATTAATTAAGCTGTTTTTATTCGCTGTAGTTATTTTTGTCCAGTTACATAATGGTGATTTTATGTAAGTTTGAATCTGACAGCAGATTAACTGATCGGAGTCAGAGGGTTGAGTAGGCTTTTAAAACTCAAGGAATTAGATCCTTTCCTACCCTAAGTAAACTACGGACTCATGTGAAGCCGCGGTTACAGCTTTTTTTGCAGGTTACAGGTTTTAATTATTCATTTTGTAATTATTACAATATCTGTAACAGGCCCATAAAAATATTAACTTCCATGTAAGTTACGACTGTTGCAAAAATATAATTTTAGGTTTTGAACAACAATTTCTAACAGAGTTGACAGAGTGAGTGAGTTTTAGAGGTATGAGGGACAGGGTGTAAAGTTCACTCATCCTCCATAGAAAAGGGAGGATCCTCCAACCAGACGAGTGTTGTGTCTGGCGGGCAATTGCCCAACGATTGATGTTGGGAAGTTGTATCTATGCTAATTGCGCGGTAAACTCTGCTTGCGAGATGCAGGATTTGCGTGACGTCAGTATGACGCGTTGTTCGCATGTGGCGTTGTAGATACCGCTACAAGTTTAACAGAGTTTTAATTAGTTATGAAATGTAACTTTTTACCCATTGGGGAGCAAACATATTACCCCTTGTGAATATTTTATTTTACAGAAACACCACGCCTGTTCTCGCCGGAGAGATAGGCAGAGTCTTATATTGTACATCCACATTTTGCTAGTTATGTTTAAGGTCCTTGTAACAGGGGGCGAGCCTATCACCATGAACGAAGCACAAATCCGGACTCCGAGACACTACTGGTAATTACATAAAGAAAAACCGACTAACACTCTGTCCTACCGCGGGACATCGAACCCAAACTGCGGCAGTCACGTCTGCGACCATTAGACCAACGAGGTAGTCTATAAAATGGACTAAAATTGCTTAGATTCATTTCAATTAGGCAATTTTTATTCTTTACGTGCTTTGAAAACCTAAGGTCGGTTGTCTAGAACGAATGCTACATCATCAATCTAGTTTTAAAACTAGATTAAAGTCGAGAGTAATATCAAAACTGACAGTTTTTAATCTTGATTTTTAGCTGAGTATTCGTCTAGGATATTATGAGTTAAGATCTAAGACCCAGGAGTGGATTTTAATATAAGTTTTAAACCTACTTTACGATTGACGTTAGAGTGTGTAGCAGGGATGTCCACACTGTTCCGAACCAATTAATGAGAAATCAATCTTCTCCTATGTCCATACATAGTTTAAAACATAGTCGCTTCTCGTGTCTGTGTATCTTCGAAACTACATAATGTATTTTAATGCAGTTTCCATCACCATTTAAAGCATTTGTTTCGGAAGATTTATGTGTTTAATACATTAATATTTATAATAGATATAGCACAAACGTCTCAATGTTTTCACATGACGGCGTCACGATGTCGCTAGTTTAACATAAAAAGTTAACGATAAAACTTGACACGGACTTGAATGAAAACCTCTGACCAATGTTTATACCCAAATTGGCTGAAATACCATCTGAAAAGTCTACCTATCAATACTCCTAAAGCTTGCCAAGACTTGAGTTTCAAGTCACGTTCTTTCTGTGCTGAGAATATCAATCTATTTTCTTTGAAAATAAATGACATGAGAACAGGATTTAATAGTGATTCCCTGTTTCATCATCAGAATAAATTAGCGAGGTTCTTCAACCAATCTAATTTATTCACATTAATAATGCGTCAGGTCAGATTCACAATATCTCCTTCACCAATCACAACACCCTAACCATTTGGCGATCACCACCCGCCGTCACTTACCTTAATGAACACAGCGCAGTACAGTTTATCTACTTGAGTGATCATTAGTAAAGCAAACATCCTTTAGTCTTCGTTTTTTACGTGGTGCCTCCGTTATAATAAATAAACTAAAAAAGTATTATCAGCCTGCAAAAGATTGCCATAGTGATATTTTAAACATCACTTTGAAATTTGAACGGTGTCTCATTGTGAATCCGCGATGATTTACTTTAAAAACAAATGAGTTCGCTTTCGAATTGTATGCGCTCACATAAATGAGGTTCTAAGTGAACTTTAAATAATTCTACTGATGACTTTCCAGCCAGTAATTTATACTTGGTTATAACGATAAAGTTATATTTTTCTTCTCTCGTGACGTCACAATTATTCTCGCAAAGCTCATTCCGTTGTTAAAATATTGCCTGCATGGCAACAAGATTGTTAGCGGGACTGACAGCACAGGATGCGCCGAACGTATATGCATGGTCTGTTCCAAAGGTATCAAATGAACGTGTAAACAAATCCTGTTCAGGTTAAATTCTTACGCAATCACTTACTAAAGGAAATTAGTAATATTTTTATCTGTATTTAGAAGGTTTCAACTGTATCGCACCAGTTTTTCCAACAATTATTGTTTAAATAACATTATTATACAGTAATTGAAGAATCATCTACGACAATTGAGGTTATAAAATTCAAATCCATTGTCCCATGGAAAATATCTTTAAAATAATTCCAAATGAATAAGTATTCAAACAATAAAGTTAAAATACTCAAATTGTAAGTGTCACTACAAATTGGCATCCACAGTTACGTTTTCTGATACTTCCTATGTCCTACCAATATTATAAATGTGAAAGTTTGTATTGATGGATAAATGGATGGATGTTTGTTACTCTTTCGTGCAAAAACCACTGAACTGATTTAGATGAAATTTAGCACACAGATGGTTTATAACTAGAATTAACATATAGGATACTTTTTATCCCGACATTCCCACGGGATTGAAACTTATGCGGGTGAAACCGCGGGGCGCAGCTGGTTTGTTTATATTTTCATCAGATACTTTTGAAACAGATTATAAGTGTTAGGTATCACTTCTGAAGTTATTTTAATATAATCTCAAAATCATTCCTTAGTTAATTAGCCAAGAAATACCTACCCATATTTGATAATTAAATTTCTGGGGGTCTACTCCGAAGTGGTAAATGTATCTTACCGGCCGACTGTTTCGCCGTTTCCTGCTACGAAGTTACTATTTGGTTTGATCGGTCCCGATCGTACACTCCTACAATCTTTCGAATTGACTATGGTTGGTCCGTGGATCTTTGACAGTCGTTACGGGTCGTCAGAAGCCCGAAAATCTGCCAACCAGTCTTACCAAGGGGTATCGTAGACAGATAGGCAGTCGCTCCATGTAAAATACTGGGGGTCTACTCCGAATTGGTATCGGCCGAATGTTCGGCCGTTTCCTGCTACTAAGTTAATATTTGGTTCGGTCGGTCCCGATCCTACACTCCTACACTCTTTCGAATTGACTATGGTCCCGTCCCAACTGAGCCGATTCGAACTTTTTTCGCATTTTTCAATAATATTCGGTTCGGCCATGTATCGGTCCGATCCGAACATTCAGCCGATACGATACATTTACCACTTGAGTAGACAACTGTATCATTCGCAATGCATGTTTAGCATGTAACCTCAATTGGCTGACCTTTTTAGCGTCAACGACCTTTACCATCTCGAAGGTTAGTGACCCGGTCCATCCTGTGAAGTCCCTTGTCAAACTTGATAGATTTTCGGGTCACGTCATGCCTCACGTTTTTTGCTCCTAGATCTAATAGACAAAACATTTCTAGGAGATGGAGGTTAGAATTTGGACTACGTTAGCTATTCAGTTCTGTGAGATGACTAGAGGAATAAAGATGGAAGAAATAGGTAAAATTAATGGCCGTCGCGTACCGAAACAACTGAACATCAACTACACTAAAAAAAAGCATAGAAATATGAGCTTTATATCCTGTCACGTAAAGTAATATTTCCAAAATGTATTATTTGATTTTGTGGTGTCTGTTTGCTTTACAGCAACAAATTAAATTATGACAAGCAAGATTTGATTAGGTAGTTGTGGCCCAGTGATAACGGCTGCAACACACGACTTGTAGATCATAAGTTCGAACCTGTACGGGTTCGAACTTTGTAAATGTAAATTATTTAATCGCCATTGCTCTCACAGCGGTGAAGGAAAACATCGTGAGGAAACCGGCATACAACCAAAACGAAATCTATCAACCCGAACTGGGCCCACGTGGTGGATTATGGCCCACTCCCTCTGACAGAGAGGAGGCCTGTGTCCCAGCAGTGGGAATATTATAGACTGATTATGTGTGGTTTACAGCAAAAAATTGCATATGTAACAACAAATAAAATTATGAAAAGCAAAATACCAAAAGAGCTGGAGAAGTTATAACGTGAATATCTTATGTGACAATGGTTGACGACGCTATGAGGAGCCTACCTGCCACTGCTCTAGATGGGCACAAACCAGACACTGAATTTCACAGTACTGCAAATTTCCTGACGGAAAACCCAATAGAATTTTTGCACGACCTGGGTATCGCACACTGGCCCCCCCAAACCCTGCAGCCTCACTGACAAATACTAGACCAACGCAGCAGCCAAATGCTAAAGACGTGCTCAGCATAAAGGTAAAGTAGAACAAATTCCTCCCCTCGACGTCCTAATTTCATACAAATTGAATTGTAAATGCCAGAATGTTTGTATAAAACCCAGGTGTCACGCGACGCTTTCTAGGCAATTTTCGGGAAGTTCGAGAAATGTTACACGAGGCGCTAAGACGTGATAAGAATGCCTGTCATAATTACGCGTTGATAACGAATAGTATTGTTACCCGAGGTTTGACTCGTGTACTAAGGGAATCACTAGGAAATTCTCATTGGCAGCCTGGAGTTTAGATTTGTGCCCAATTCATGGCTTTAGGCTTGCCCTGTACTAAATGATTACATCATCTTAGTCAGCCTATAACGTGCCCACTGCTGGGACACAGGTCTCCTCTCCGTGAGAGGGAGTGCGCTATAACCCACCACGCTGGCCCAGTGCGGGTTGGCGGATAACACATGTCTGTTCTAGGACATGCGGTTTCCTCACGATGGTTTCCTTCACCATTTTGAGAGCACTGCACATGATTACATGGGACATAAATGTAACTGGTGATGCGGATAAAGTTTTTGATGCCTAATAAGCTCTTCCCGCCTTTTTTATAACCACTTCTACATACTGTGGTATAAAAATTCATAAAAACACTACACTAGTACTAACTGGCGAAAGGTTGGTGTAATAATATGTACAGACGCCAGCACATCAAGCTACTACAATCTGTCAAATTTCTTTAATAGATTTTCAACTTTATCGTTAAAGCATTAAGGTTCAAGATTGATTGGGAAAATTTGACAGTTTCGGGTAGCTTGACCTGCTGGCGTCTGTACACAGCTATTACAATCGTTTACAGTTGATGTTATGTTATGTGTTGAGTTATAAGAGAGTTGACATGTATCGAATAACATGCTTCTTGTTCTGAGAGAATTGGCTCTGAAAACTATGAAAATACTTACGTCATAGCCAACAAGTCAGCTAGCTAGGTGCTTACGGGGATGACTGCAAAGCTACACATTCAAATCTTACTGAGATGGCAATATTATGCCCCAGTTTGCGAAAAAAACATTGAATCCACGAAATAAAAATATTACACAACGAATTTCTCCTGCAGATGAACAGAATTTAAAGCAACGTGAAGCTGTACCACCGAATAGTACAGATACAGAAGGTTGGCACTATACAACGAGGGGGAACAGGCGCACACAAACATAGACGTGTACGTACGGCGACTTCAAACAAATGCCCGTCGCGAGTGCGCTTGCACTCGCCGTACGTGAAGCGTGTCTAATGTGTGCGTGCGTTTTAGTTCGTTGTATGGAGCTGACCTTCTGTACCTATCTGTTTTGTAACTGTACCGTGCCAGGCCATTTACGTGCTGTGTTTAAATCAGTAGCTCCACGGATTAATTGATAAGGGAAGCAAGCACGTACGAGGTTGCAGAGAGATTGAAACAAAATGGCTGGAGCAGAGAGAGAGCCAATTTTTTTATTTGAAATTCTGTGTCGATGTGCTTTTGTTTAATGCAGAGAAAATTTTGATGTAGCGTTGTGTTACTAGAAATATATAAGTAAAAATGAATGTAAATACTTAAAATGGTAAATGTACAGACGCCAGCACATCAAGCTACTACAATCTGTCAAATTTGTTTAATAGATTTTCAACTTTATCGATAACGCATATAAGTTCAAGGTTGATTGGGAAAATTTGACAGTTTCGGGTAGCTTGACCTGCTGGCATCTGTACCTTTATTTTTCAAACGTATTTGAACTTCAGCCAGATTTTGATTAGAATAATAACTGACCATAATCAGCATGCTTGACCAAAATATTGGTGATCGCTGTGTGTTTGAAATAACGTGCATACGAACCGTACGGACCGTAGCTCTTCAATATAACCCATATTAATGACAAGCTTCTCCCCGCGACTTTGTCCATGTGGAAATCTACTAGATACGTACCTATATAGAGTATATACTCGTACATACTACTCGTATATAGACTAGCTTTTAGCGGTGACAGAATTTTTGTAATCGGGTCAGAACTTCATCATCATCTGCCTAGCCTATTCCCAACTATGTTGGGGTCGACTTCCAATCTAACCGGATGCAGCTGAATACCAGTATTTTTTTGGTAAGACTGGTGTCATACTTTCGAGCTTCTGACTACCCGTAACGACTGTAGAAGATCTACGAATGACAGCAGGGACCAACGCCGTAACGTGCTTTCCGAGACACGGAGGGGTTTCGGTATGTAAAGATGGTCACCCATCCACAGACCAACCACGCCAGGCGTAGCTTAACCTGATCGACTACATCCAAAGAATACCTCGAATAAAATTGCAATATTAAGATTTAGTGATGGATGTAGACATTTTATAAATACATACTCTTTTGATTCCCAGTTAATTTATCCCAAACGCAGGTAATAGAACATTACAGCACCCTTTTCCTTAGGGCGGTATTACACTAACGCGATCAGTGTCAATCAAACGTATGTCTCAACATCGAATATCGTTCAACATCGAAACACATCTAGTAAAGTAAATCGATCACACATGTCAACATCAATCATTGATTAAACAACGATCAAGAATGGTTTTGACGACCATTTTTGAGTAATTTATAGATTAATCATAGAAAGACCACACGACGCGACAGTTGTAACGGTAGCCGTTTGATAAAAACGTTTAACCTTTTATAATTAAAGACCGATCAATGATCGCTCATGTTTTTCTCAAGTATCTACTTGGAGCATAACACCCGTTTAAAGTTTTCAAGTGACTAGAGGCTATGTGACTGAAGTACACTAGAGAATAGTTCGGCTGAAAATCGGATGGCTGTGAAGTTTGACAAAGTGTTTTTGGCTTCGGAAAATAAATTGATTGGACGTTCGCGTTTCAAACGGATTCTAACAAATAGTCTAACATAACATCACGCTTGTATTCCGCGAAGGGATAGGCTGAGGTATATTGTACAGACGCCAGCACATCAAGCTACTACAATCTGTCAAATTTCTTTAATAGATTTTCAACTTTATCGCTAAAACATTAAGGTCCAAGGCTGATGGGGAAAATTTTACAGATTCGGGTAGGTTGACCTGCTGGCGTCTGTACATCCATACCTCACCAGTTCATAATTATATTATTATTCCGCCAATTTATAATAATAACAACAGATGGGCTTGTGGTTAAGTAATAACAGCCGCACGGGTCGATTGATCAGGTTAAGCTACGCTTGCCGCGGTTGGTCCGTGGATGGGTCCCTTGGAAAGCAAGTTAAGCCCTTGGTCCCGGCTGTCATTCGTGGATATTTGACAGTCGTTACGGGTCGTCAGAAGCCCGAAAGTCTGACAACCAGTCTTATCAAGGGGTAGTATTACCCAGTAGCTGGGTTGTGGAGTTTAGATAGGCAGTCGCTCCATGTAAAATACTGGTTCTCAGCTGCATCCGGTTAGACTGGAAGCTGATCCTAACATAGGAAAAGGCTAGGTAGATGACGATGATGACTAAGGAGTTGAATTCTAAGACAGAGTCTTGCTTCCTGATCGACCGATAGGTCTGGGAGTCTTGTATTGTCCTGGGAGTTTCAAGTAAAAATTACTATCGTCAACCGCATCATTGCTTACCATCACATGAGAAAGTGGTCAAAAGCGAGCCTATAAAACTCTGTCAACGTTGATCAATCAAATCGAGGCATCGTCGTTGGCGTTAGTGTAATACAACCCTCACGGTGAGTTATTTTGAACCGCATCATTGCTTACCATCACATGAGAAAGTGGTCAAAAGCAAGCCTATAAAATTATATCGACGTTGATCAATAAATCCGAGGCATCGTCGATCGCGTTAGGGTAATACCACCCTTACTGTGAGTTATTTTGAACAAGTCTGTACTAGCGACCTTTAAATTGAATTCCATGCTGGCTTCTTTATTGCAGTCGAGATGACAAATTAAATAGACTTGGTTTATAAACATCAGTTGTAGAGTTATGGTAAAATCAACTATTCAGAAGTTTGTAATCTTTAAAGTTGATAATGGCGTTCTAGTGGTTAAAAGAAATGTCATGTTAATAAGAGATTAACGAGAGAGAATAAATTCAAAATTATTTCTCGGATAAAAATTATCTGGCGTTGGAAAAATCAGCCCTAAACTTGTCATTATGTACGAGATTATATCGTTTTTTTCGTCAGTGGCACGCCTTCGCCAAATTATAATGACGTCTTTCAGTTAGGGGATTACCATAATTGACAAATTACGGTGTCAATGATTGGCCATTCCGACACCATTGTGCTAGCAGACTTGGCCCCCAGGTGTGCTATTTTGATTAGACTACCTGTAGATACATAATATTGCGTAACAATGGTAAAGTTATGAAAAGAAGGGTGAATTTACCAACAAAAGATGCCTTTTGTTAGTAAATTATATACCCTCCTTTTATGTATGTATGCATATACAAGACCTAAAATTACATTCTAATTACAGTCGCACTTAACTTGGCCAGAGTCTTGAGTCGTTTTTCTTCTTTGTTTTACTTTTTCACAACAGATATGTTTAAAAATAAATTATGGCAGTGACCATAGAGTAATAATAACAAGTAATAAAAGTGAGAATTTTTTTTATGAGCCGGTTTTTTGATCCGTTGTTAAACTCAACCAACTGTTAAAAATAGTAAATAATGGTGAAAATTTATGCAAAATGTGTTTTTGATTAATTTTTACTTTATCTAATAGTTAATTATTTGACCATTAGCAATGATATTATATCATTAGAACTATTAGGGCCGGTTTTTTCTTAGCTCTTTGTTAGCAAAAGAAAAAGCTTGTTTTTTTGATCAATTGTTAGTTTATCTAATGGTCACTAATGGTTATTTTTTTTAACTAATAGTTAATTATTTGATCACTTGCTTTTGCTTGCGACTTCGCCCGCGTGGATGTTGGAAATTATTCCACGGAAACGTTAAACCGAAACTCTAAACTCTAAAGTTTCTAATATAATTCAACCATGGTTCGAAAGACACGTGGCGTCATCTATTATTATAATAACGTTATTGTTGTTTTCCTCGGGACCAGCACTTTTTTTCGAGATGAAAGGTACCCTATGTCCGTTTCTGTACACCTGATAACGTATATGCAAAATTTCAGGATGATCGGTACAGTGGCTTAGGCGTGAAAGGTAACAAACAAAAAAAACCTAATTTCACATTAATTTATAATATTATAGTTAGGATTAGCAATGATATTATATCATTGCTAATGGTCAAATAATTAACTAAAAATATACCAAAAAATTTGAAAGAAAGAAAAATTATAAAATAAATAATTAATAAACCAACCAACCAATACCAACCAACCACCAGTACCAAACCACCAGGACCACCAGGTACCAGTACCAATTTCACCATTAGTTACTATTTTTAACAGTTGGTTGAGTTTAACTACGGATCAAAAAACCGGCTCTAAGTATACATACGCAAACTTACTCCCAGTACGCTGAAACCTGGCCAAGTTACGTGCCTGTGACTGTAATGGATTTCAATACATTTCCTCGCAAGTCATTCTATATGAATCGTCAGTTGCGGCGTAGCGGGCGAGAAAAATAACATTATCTGCTACGACATTTTAGCCGGCGTAGCGTGACAGCTACGCCGTAGCCGCGTAGCCCCTTTATTGTACCGAGTATGGTTTTTGCTTTTTTTATGAATGTACTGTCACCAAAAGAGATAAGTAACCTGGGGGTCTACTACGAAGTGCAAAGTGCGAATGTTCGGATCGGACCAACACATGGCCGATCCGAATATTATTGAAAAATGCGAAAAAGTTCGGATCGGCTCAGTTGGGTCGGGACCATAGTCAATATTCGAAACAGTGTAGGAGTGTTGGATCGGAACCGACCGAACCAAGTAGTAACTTCGTAGCAGGAAACGGCCGAACATTCGGCCGATACCACTTCGGAGTAGACCCCCAGGGTCGTCGGATATAGTTGAAGTTTAGTAAGAAACCAATGGGTGTTTTCGAATGAAATTAATTTGATAAATTGAACTGTTTGTTTTTTTTTTCTATTAACCCTGGGTAAATGACGTGGAATCAAATGATCTGGGCACATCTAAATCTGGCATGCATTACAAGTATTAGATGTCTTCCTTTGAGACGATCATATTTGACATCTTCTGTGAGTTCCTGGAACCTTCCTAGGTGGGGTCACTCGCAAAACCTGTGATTCTTTTGCGCAACTGTCGAAGCAGCATTTGACCCTTCTTCGTCGGACCCCGACTCTTCTAACACCGCAAACATTCTCTCAGGGTGGTGTATCAGTGCCATATTTAACAAAAACTTTAAAAATAACAAGGTGAATTGACAACAAATACTAAATGATCTAATAAAAGTACGAGTATGTCACAAAAATACTACGCCAGCGATGACGCTGGGTCATATTTACCCGTTTTGAGTTGATGCACGTATATCTCGCTGTGTATGCGGCGTTGCACTTAGCATACCTGCGATTCGGTTAGAAGGAGGTCGTATCTCCAGCTGCACAAACGCTAAAATTGCACGATCGGCGTAAAAAAGAATAATGACAGATTTAAGTCGCCTCGGGTCAATATGACCCAGCGTCATTGGCGCAGGGTTAATTGAATTAGATTTTATTCAAAAACATCCTTCAGTTTCTTACTAAACTTCAACTATATCCGACGACCCTGCATACTTATATCTTTTGTTGACTGTACGTAGGTAATAAAAAGAGTTGCGACTTGTAATGTTTTGTTAAAAGGTTTTACTCAGCAAAGTAACTGGTACGGCGGAGGAAACTATAAAAACTAGTATTTAATTACCATTTCGAGGGCAAAATCTGCCATTTTTCATGTTATTGAATAGCAATCAAGTAAGACTCTGTAGGGAATCTGGGCCCTATTTGATACAACTGACAGTGCGACATCGTAATCCTACTAATATTAAAAACGCGAACATTTGTATGGATGGATGGTTGGATGGATGGATATTTCTTACTCTTTCACGCAAAAATGGATTTGGTTGAAATTTGGCACACAAATAGTTTATAACCAGGAATAACACATAGGAAACTTTATATCCCGATATTCTCACGGGGTCGAAACCACGGGGCGCAGCCAGTCAGCCTATAATGTTCTCACTCCTGGGACCCAAGCTTCCTCTCGATGAGAGAGAGTAGGTCATAATCCACCACGCCACCACGTTGGTAGACGTCACATGTCTTCAAATTATTGGTTCTAGGTCAAGCCGGTTTACTCACGATGTTATTCTTCGCCGTTTTGAGAGCTGCCGACGTGGTGAAATAAATTACACAAACTAAAGCACCTGGGTTCGAACCTACGACCTACAACTCGTAAGTCGCGGCCGTATTTCAGCCGAAACACGTCCACTGCTGGACATAGGCCTCCTTCATTCTGACATTTACTATAGGTATATCGACAGAATAGATTCGACTCATGGAAATATTTGCTATCACCGTAAGATAAGATAAGATAAGATAAGATAAGATATATTTATTTGCCCAAACATGTGTACACGTACAAGAATAAAAATAAAAACTTGCATGCAGGATAACACGAAATCAAAGAAACAGTTCAGAGACATGTTTGCCACATAATATGGCGTGCAAATATTATGTTTGTTAAAAATTAATAACACATGAACATAAAAACATGATACTTAGTTACAAAATATGCTCATAGTACAAAAAAAAGTGAAAATAAAATAACGTCAAAAATATGCCCGATTTAGATTATAAAAACATTAGTCAAATTAATTTCATAATTACAATAAAATATAAATGTCAAAATTAGGGCTTACACTTTAATACAGCCATTTTGAATTAAAATTATCGTTGTCCAGGCGTATCGAATGTCATATAAGTTATCGTGAGGAAAACCTCACGATAACTTATCTGACATGCGATAGCCTCCTCCCACGCTTGCTCTCCTAGATTAAAAAATCTAGGAACTGTTAGTAATTATTACGCAGTGCGACTGTAGTCTATATATCTATAACATACGATACATGCGCTAGTTAGTTTTTAGTGTAATTATAATGTTGTATGCATTTATAGTATTTTTAAGTTATGTTAATATTGTGTTGCATGTGTTTATATGGGCCTTGATGCCGGAACTAAATGGATAAATAAGAAAGAAAGAAAGAAAAGAAAGAAAATGCATTTATTTGGCACAAACTAATAGACACACAATACACCAGATACATACATCAAATAAACACACACAATAAAATAAATAAAATAAAAATAAAATAAAAGATTAAAATAAAAAGTGTGAAGTCCGATGTAAGAAATTAGCAGGAAAAGTGTGCCTCACGGCTGCGCCAAAAAGGCCCAGTTCAGCAAAAAATGCCAGACAACTAGTGCCTGGCGCTGGTTAAATAAATAAACCCACACGCTTTCTTCCCAAGTGGGTAGGCAGAAACAACAGAACGCCACCTGCTATGATCCTTACGTACTCCTTTGGTTTTGTTTGCGTTCATACATCTGGTCATACACTCACGCCATTGCGAATACTATGCACCTGATCATTTTGAAGAACTTCACATGTCCTTTTGTAATCCAACATTTCACCCAATAACCGAGCAATACAAAACATCACGCTTTTATTGCTCAGAGAAGTCGACAGAATATCTACAGTACCTAGATTATGAAGTGAAAACTACTTTGGGTCTACTTTGTGTAAATAATTTCATCCCCACTGTCTCACGACGGTGAAGGAAAACATTGTGCGGAAACCGGCACATCCTGGAACCAAAAATTCGAAGACATGTGACATCTACCAACCCACACTAGGCCCGCGTGGTAGACGTAGAGGAGGCCTGTGTCCCAGCAGAGGGAACTGTTACGGGGCAGGTTCAAGTCTCCTTTTTTAAAAAAAACTATTTTGAACCCTTAAAAGAATTTTAATGAAATTATTAATAGGTTTTCCGCAGATATGATTATAATGCGTCCGCCACGAAGTTCAAGGTATGACTGCCTCAAAAAACAACAACCACGGGAAATGTGGTGTAAAACGTTACATGACGCCTATGAGGCGTCAGCGTTTATATTTTATATGGTTAGGGCTGTCTTACAATTTATAACAACCCCCCCGATAAGATTGATCATTACGATTAAGAGTGATGAGAAATCTAAGATGAAAACGTTGAACTTCGTCTTGGTTACAAACTAGGTTTAGATATCTAAACATAAGAGACATAGTAATTAAAATCATTAGTATAAACTTAAGACTAATCTATAATTAGGCATAGGAAATAGTATTAATATTTAGTCATTTTTTTTTCTTCTCTTATTTTGAGAATAAGTATTACAATTGACAAGGTCAAAACTAAGGCATAACATTGCGTCTTAGAGAAGTAGGCAAGGATTTGCATGAGCTTTGGACATCTTCGTCAGAAAGCTCTGTAAGTTCATTATTTATGGATTGAACGGACTGAACAGTTTGTTTCTTTTTAGTGTAACATTGATTGAACACTTGGATACAATACCGAGGTTTTTTATTTGAACACAATAATTTCCTAGATCTATACAAGAGATAAATGAGGACAATAGTTGAGATAACATACGTTAACGAGAGATAGTGAGTACCATATTTATGTAAGTGAGATGGTTGTTCAATTTTATTTAATTCTTTTTCAAATTCATTTAAATGCACACTTGCTTGTAATAGAGAATTGAAATCGTTAACATTAGATAACTTTACAAAGGGAAGATGTCGTACTGTTTTATTTATTCTCTGATTGTCGCAGCAATCATCCTTTATAATATTAAAATTTGATATATGATTAATAACATTAGAAATAACATTGTCACTAGGCGTAAACTTTAATGTTTTAAAGAAAGCTATACAATATTTTGGCAAGGCCAACATGCCTGTGCCGAAAAAGACCTCATCATAATTGCTAGGATCGTTTTCACATGTAATATGTGCTTTTCCTGGCTCTGACTGTACAAATAGCCATTTATTGTTATTTAACTTGAAAAATACATCGATTGAACCATGTAACAACTTAGTATTACAAGAATCTGGCAACGAACTTATAGCCTCGGTTAAGATTATTGTTTCACACGTTGGATTCGCAATTGTAGAGTACACATTTCCTAAAGGACACACATAACACTCATTTTGAATCACTTCACACTTATCCACTGACTCTAAAAGTGAATAAAACATACGATCTATTGTTACAGCCACATAAGGTTTACTAGGGGCAATGAGTATATAAGTGTCAGGTTTGGTAACGTCGTAAGGAGCTGGAAGAGGAACGTTGTGATAGAGGTTGTATGTCTGTGGGAGGACGAGCGGTATTTTAGTAATAATAACAATCTTATTAAGATGATAATAACAAACTAAATCAGATATGTCTATAATAACGTGTATATTTTCTAAAGATAGACTTGTAGGAAGTTCGCAGTGTTTAGGAAGCTTATCTTTATGTAGATCAAGTTCTTGGAACAATTGATAGGGACTAAGTACGGTTGGATGAAGAATGTTGAGCTTGCTAAATAAGATAGCATTGTTGACGTCATCAATGTCAAAGGACAAGGCTATAGTAATGCTTTCTAAGGAATTCAATAACATTATTAAATGGTTTTTTATTTCCAACTTATCACTTGAATTAGATAATTGTTCCAATGCTATTTTAATACTATTTAAATTTTGATTCAATTGGTTTTGATTATTGTTTACCTTCGACATTGTGTTATTAAAGTTTGAAATAGTAGATTGGATAACATGAATATTCTCTTTCATTAGGTGAGTTAGCTGTTTTTCGTCCGACTGTACTTTAGTGATAGCGTCTGAGAACTTTAAGGCATCTTCAGAGTCTAAGGTTCCGAAGATTGATTTCAAAACTGAACCGCCAGCATCAATGAGGCCGCGTTTGAAACGGTTTGGTTTTTGGTCTTGCACAAGGTAAGAAATCGACAAGAACTTGCGAACATTGTTAAGATGTTGATTTTGTAAGGGCGATAGTAGATTAGTACATTCTAGTTGAATTTTACTAGAAGAGCTAGTAACACAGAAATTGGAAACTTCTTTGATTAGAGCTTCGACTTCGTCTAAATGCGGTTTTATATGGCCAATGTCCAAATACGTTACAACATTCCAGTGGTCGTTTGTGAACTTAACGTTCAATAATTGATCGAAGTATAGGCCTGGACTATCTATGATTCGAGTAACGAATTTGTGGCTCGAAGACGGCTGAAGTAATAACCTGAAATAGAAAAGATTAAGCTAATCATCTGTTGCAATTTTTATTTCGTCGTAGTGATGACGAACGTACTTTCTATTAATTAAAAGGGTGACCGTATGGTTACCATTGACTTTGACAATTTTGAAAGGCCCTTTCCATATAGGAGACATCGCTTTATTTTGTTTATGATGACACCGTAGATATACCATGTCACCTATTTTATACGTCACTGGTTTGGCATGAACATCAAAACGTTGCTTAGATTTTTCTTTGGACGATTGTATGTTTTGCAAGGCCTTTTGTCTGCTATAATATAATCTATGATTAAGAGCACGAATATAGTCTGTATAGGTATTTAATTCTAAGTTGTCAGCACTTTGGGGCATGTAAGGTTTAAATCCGAACAATAATTCCATCGGTTGAAATCCGGTAGTGGAGTGTATATTAGTATTGTATGCTATCATGGCAGTTTGTAAATATAAGCTCCAGGTATGTTGATTATCTTCAACGTATGATCGCAAGTACTCTTTTAAAGTCGCATGGCTTCTTTCGAGAGCCCCACATGTTTGTGGATGATAAGGGGAGGCGAAGATATGCTTAATGCTAAATAACTTTTCTAACTGTTTTAAAACGTCGGATGTAAAGTTGGTTCCTTGATCGGTTACGATCATTCTGGGAATACCCAGATGAGAAATGAAATGTACGAGTTTTTGTGCTGTTTCCTCAGCGGAACACGTTATCATTGCATATGCTTGTGAATACTTAGTTAAGTCATCTTGCAACGTAAGTATAAACTTAAAACCATAATCGTGAGTTTCGGGTAATGGTCCCACAACGTCGAGGAATACTTTTTCCATAGGTTTCGTAGCTGTGGATGTGATTATCATAGGAGCACGGTTCGTTTGACGTAGTGGTTTGTTTATTTGGCAGGACTTACAACTCTTGACATAGTTTTCTATGTCTTGACGCATATTTTTCCACCAATAAAGAGTTTTTAACCTGTCGTACATGCGAGAAATACCCGGGTGTCCTGCAGAAGGTAAGTCGTGGTTATCTTTTAATATACGAGGGACTTCTGCGGGAGTAGGGAATAGGATATTATTATGGTAGATATGAACTTTGACACCCGTGTTATGAAATAGAAATCCTATAATATTGTATATTTTTGTAAACGATAACTTCGTGAAAGGATCTTGGAAATCGGAAATAGCAAATTCCTTTTCCTCTGAATACCACGCGGTAATCATTTCTCGATAATCTCTTAACATATTGAAAATGTCTTTATAAGTCATTTCGTCATAATGGTGGACGCGTAAGAATAAATGTGTAAAAACGTGTTTTTCATTGGACGTACTTTGAAACGTATATAGTTCTCTTTCTAAATTTCGTATGTCAGGTAAGTCTTCATCGAACTTGGACATTTGAATAATTTCAGAACAGTATGGAATCGAGTCGTCTAAGTCGATGGCAGAAGGGTAGGTAACCATTTTACATTTTGTTTTAAGTAACGAATGGTTATGTTCTTCTATGACAGTGTCATATACACTATTAGGTTGTTGGCTAATTTGTAAATATTTTTCGTAAGTTTCGGAAGTAGAAGGGACACCAGGATCTATGGTAAGTATTGGATTTCGAGACAAGGAATCGGCATTACAATTCATCTTACCCTTTTTATGAACTATTTCATAATCAAATTCTTCTAGTTTTAAGCGCCAGCGAACTAATTTAGAACTAGGATCTTTGCAATTGAATAACCATTGAAGTGGTTTGTGGTCAGTGACTACGATGAACTTGTTACCGTATAAATAAGGTCTGAAGACTTTTGTGCCGAAGATAATGGCTAAACATTCCTTTTCGGTAGTGGAATAGTTTCCTTCTGCTTTGTTAAGAGTTCTAGACGCGTATGCAACTGGTAAATCTTGACCAATTTTCCCTTGAGACAGGATGGCGGAAACAGCGAAATTAGAAGCGTCGGTGGTTAGTACGAAAGGTTTGGAGAAATCGGGGTATTGAAGAATAGGAGCAGTAGTTATTTTATGTTTTAGCTCATCGAAGGAATGTTGTTGTTCAGGAGACCAAACGAAGTTAGTATTTTTCTTTAGAAGGCTTGTGAGGGGTTTTGTGATATGGGAGAAGTTTTCTATGAACCGGCGGTAATACCCCACTAACCCGAGGAACGATTTAATATCGCGAGGCGATTTAGGAATTGGGAAATTTTGAACACAAGCAACCTTTTTTGGATCAGGCTTCACGCCTCGATCTGATATTATATGCCCTAGGTATTGTACTTCTTTTCGTAAAAACTCACATTTGGCAGGCTGTATTTTTAGTCTATGTTCGCGTAGCTTCCCAAAAACTGATTCCAAATTTCGACAATGTGATTCGAGGTCATGCCCGAATAGTACAATGTCATCCATATACGTAAAACAGTGAGTCCCTTGAAGGCCACTTAGGACAATATTCATAAGCCTTTGGAACGTAGATGGCGCATTACGGAGTCCGAAGGGCATTCTTGTAAATTCATAATGACCCGATGGGACACTAAACGCAGTTTTTTCTGTGTCTTTGACCTTAACTTGATGGAACGAAGATACAAGATCGAGTGTAGTGAAGTACTTGCTGTGGCCAAGCTGATCTAGGATATCAGGGATATTTGGAATCGGATATGCATCACCGATTGTGATTTCATTTAGTTTGCGATAATCGATAACGATCCGCCACTTGGGTTTACCCGATGCGTCTTGTTTTTTTGGGACAACCCAAATTGGAGCTGACCACGGAGATATTGAAGGTCGAATTATATTTTGATCTAGCATATCTTTAATTTGTTTATTGACCTCTTCTTTGTGACATTCGGGAAACCTATAACTTTTAACGGCAATAGGAGTTTCGGAACTAACACGGATTTCGTGTTCTAGAGTGTCAGTATGTGTGAGTTTGTCTCCTTCTAAATAGAATACGTCTTGGAATTTAGAGCATATGCTACGTAAGCGATCATCTTCTTCCGAGTTAAGGTGATCGCTTCTAATTAAGTTTTGAACTTTAGAATCCCGGTCAGATGTGTACGGGTATGTTGAGTCAGAATAAGACGTAGTTGCATCGGTTGTATTGAGAGAAACAGTGTTTTCCTTAGTCTCCATTATCTGCGAGATAGGTTCTAGTGTTACTTCAAGGTTCTTTAAGATTATTTCTTGATCTGACGCGTTAAGCACTGAAATAGTGGTCTGGTTATTAGAGTCAACACGGACTAAACACCTGGAAAAATATAAGCGAGGATGTTCCTGTAATTTGACATCTAGCAGAATTCCTTCTTGAATGTCGGGGTTAGTGACGTTGCAACGAATAAACATTTCGCTTCTAGGGGGAATAACCTTTACTATAGGATTTGTTTTTAAATTGAAGTAGTATAAGGGATTCCCTTGGACGATTAATTTAGACTCACCGTAACTAATGAGGGCTTTATACCACTCTAGAAAGTTTGAACCTAGGATGCCATCATACTCTAAATTAATTTTGTCTACGATATGGAAATAGTATGGAACTTGAATTTCATTTTCTAATCCCAAAGATAATATAAACTTGCCTTTAGTTTCAGAGAACGAGTCGATATCGTTAATACCTTTGAATTTTAAAATATCTTTCTCAACTTTAGGTAATTCGGGTAGGCATTGTTCTTTAATGATACATATGGAACTGCCAGAGTCGACTAAAAGACGAATAGCTTCCTTCGTATGAGAGGTTTTTACAACAATATATGGTAAGGAGGAACTTGAATTAGGGAAAACGTCGTAAATATTGGAATAGCCACCTGGATTTTGGATAAAACTATCTAGTATTCTTTCAGGCGAACTATTATTTTCCACGGAATTAGTTTTTGATTTAGTAGAGCTACTAGAGTCATTATTTTTTAAGGAGTTAGTAATTGACTTAGTATTACTAGAAAGGATAGAGTCGTTATTTATTTTAGAGTTAGTATGTTCAGATTTAGCAATTGAATTAGTAATTGGGGAATTGGAATTATTAGCGGCTTCAGAATTAGTAGTGCATTTGTACTTGGAAGTAGAATTAGATTTAGAAATAGAAGCCTCTAAGAAAACTTTCCCACGGTTAGTGCCTATAGTAACAGAATTACGACGGCACCGGCTCGTAATCTGATTATTCAGTTTAAATCATCGTCATCATCGGCAGGTATTGAAATCTGATTACACTCAACGTTCTTTACGCGTTCGTTTGCCGCGTTCCCAGGGTTTCCGCGATCGAAGCGGGAATTGTTGAACATTCTTTTGCGACATTGCGAAATGTCATGCCCGATATTTTTGCAATAGCGGCATATTAACGGCTGAGAACTAGAGGTTGAGGGTTTTTCCGTGTTGTTTGGTTGTCTTGACTTAGATGGAATTTGGGTTTTATTTTGATTGTTTTTGAATCTACATTCGAACTCGGATACAAACATACATACTTTATAATAATAATAATAATAATAATTTTTATTTCAAGTAACAAGACTCATAGCGTTAGTAACAATATACTTACAAACTATGTTAGTAATACACTCACAAAACAAAAACAAAAATAGAAAACAGATTGTGACATCACTGCTGCACGGTGACAGGCCCAGCCGAAACCCTGCAGCAGTGGTTCACAAACGCACAATCAAGCCTGCTCGCTATCATAGACAGGATGCTGTTGGCGCTGCCCCGCACCCTACGGACCAAGGATGCGCACCGCTTCCGCATCACGGTGTAAAAACAGTCCACGTGAGCTTCAGCGAACATCCCTGACGCGCTGCAGTACCGAGGCAACCCCATCAACACCCTGAATGCATTATTGTACTGGATGCGAAGGGCGCCGTGTGATTTTTGAGTATAATGAACCCACAGACTGCAAGTATAAAAGGACGTACAGTAAGCACTAAATATAGTGCGCTTGACCTCTTTAGAGGCACGCCTGAATCTGCGGGCAATCATGTTAGCTCTCACACACAGCGCCCTCCGCTCCCTGTCAATATCCTCATCGTCTTTGAGGCCAGTGGTCAATAAGTGACCCAGATATTTAAATCGGTCTACCCTCACAAGGGGTATACCGTTCAGCTTAACTGAAGGTACTGCTTCCGGGTATTTACCACTGGCCCCAAAGACCATGACCACACTCTTCTTAACATTATATGCCAAACCATGTAGTCTGGCATATTGCTCGCAAGTGGCTACGAGTGTCCTAAGCCCGCAGATTGACGCGCTCAGCAGCACCATGTCGTCTGCGTAGCTAATGTTATTACAACACACGCCATCAATATGACACCCGACACGCATGCTGCTAAGCGCGCCAACCAGATCATTCACATATAGGTTGAATAGCGTAGGCGAGCATAACCCCCCCTGCCTCACCCCGCACTCCAACCCATACGGCCTAGATAGGGCACCAGCCCACCTCACACTATTGACTTGGTTTCCATACCAGTATTTTAGAGTATTTGTCACCGCTGGTGGCAAATTAACCTCTTCCATTTTCCTCCATAAAATGTCGTAGGAAACCAAGTCAAAAGCCTTGCTCAAATCAAGGAAACATGCGTAAACTGGAGTGTGGCGATCCGTGTAGTACTTCACAGTGTGCTTCACACTCAATATAGCGCTGTCAGTGGATAATCCAGACCTGAAACCGAATTGGTTATCGTGAACATGTATATGACTACTAAGTTGAGCGTTGAGCACACCGTCAAACACTTTCGACATGACTGTGGCAAGAGATATTGGCCTGTAATTGTTCTTATCGCCCATGTCACCAGTCTTATTTTTGACGATAGGCACCACTGTTGTCTTGATCATGTCACTCGGCATATAAGCATGACCCAGACAAAAGGTAAAAAGCATAGCCAACACTCTTGGCAAATGTGGACCAGCAAATCGGAGATGCTCAATGCTGAGACCATCATGACCAGGAGATTTTCCTCGACGCATCGCGTTAATTCTGTTCAAGAGCATTTTAGCTGTAATTTTAACTCCTAGGTCTTTCCGTGGCTCAACATTGAGCGTCGACTTAGATGGGCCCAATGGTGACTGCACACTAAAATGGTCCACAAAAAGGTCAGCTATTTGTCTAGCATCACTCACACCATCAACGCAAACAGGGAGGCTAGGTTTGCCCTTCAGTCTATTTGTATGTTTCCAAAAAGATCGGAAATCGTTCTTTGAATGCTGTGAAGCCAGAATATCCATTTTAATTTGAGTCTCGTGATCTTGACACCACTTCAACCGAGACTTAAATATCCTTCTAGCTTCACGCATTTCATCAAATAACAAAAATTTTTTCAAAAATACGTCCCGATGTCGGCATACCGTTATCTAGCCAGCATAAAAAATTACGCCTAGCCTCCCTATGCGCATCGCTCACATGCATGTTCCAGCCCACGACTGTTCCTTGCTTTCTAGGACTTCCCCCATACGTTATTGTCTCGGTAGCCGACTCGCACAATGCACTAACAATTTTACCATACAATGATTCTATTACCCGAAAGTGGCGAGGGTCATTACAAGTCTGACCACTACACTCTCTAAAGTCATCCGGGAAGTCAATAAGTCGCAATTTCTCATGACATTTTTTGTTATAAGCCTGAATCTGTTCTTGACTTCTTTCTCCCCAGATCACCCCATTCACTTCAATGGTAACATTTGGTTGCTGAATTTGAACAAAACTAAGGTCACACACAATAATCAACGGAAAGTGGTCAGACCACTGCACGTCATATTTTACATAAGCATGCATAACAGTAGGCACAGCCGCCGTTGTGACTAAACAATGATCAAGCCACCTTTGCGATCCATGAGCATCACTAATAAAAGTGTGGGTATCTGAACTAAGACCCAACAACTCAGTGTCAATGCATGTCCATTGTTGTTCGAGACAAAAACTTGAGAGTTCCGTATAAAATAGTTCCGTTGGGTGCGAATTGAAATCACCTAAGACATAACAACATTCTAAGTTACAACCGTCAATAATTGCACTCACCGAGCCAAGACAGTCCGCGAACTCCGCCAGGTTAATAACGTCATCAGTCGGCATGTACACACTCACCACTAGTATAGATTTATTACTTAGTGCAATCTTCACAGCACAAACGCGTGGATTATGACACTCGATAACCGACACATTACTAAACATTACTTTTCGCCATAGAATAGCCACACCACCGTAGGGCCTCCCACGTATTAGTCTTGACGCTGAATCCATGCCTGACGTACCCGTCGAACTGAACTCACTACTAATAGTGTCCAAATATGACTGTTCCTCAGTCAGCAACCAGGTTTCTTGAAGTGCTATTATGTCCGCACTGCTGCACAAGTCTCTGATGTAATCTGCCGAACGTTTTACATTTTTACAAAAATGACAAACTTTGCAAGATGATCTAATTGAGAAGTTATAGATTTTTTCTTCCTCTGTGGCGGAATTTATAGCATCATTAAGGTTTCGAGGGTCTCGACACCGAACAATGGTACTTAGTCTAGGGTGAAGTCCCAGACAAAATGTGTAAAGAGCTAGGTCTTCTGTCATAGCAATACGACCCGGGAGTTCCTTTTTTAAGGAATCTGAATTGTGAATTTCGGATTGCAGATCTGTCAGGCAGGTCTCAATCCTGAGGGCATATTGTGCAACGGACTCGTTTGTCATTTGTTTACATGATTGCAGCTCTAATAAAAGGTGGTTATAATGCTTTCGCTCTCCGAAATTTTGCCTTAAGAATGTTCGCAATTCGTCGAAGCTGTCGAATATTTTATTTGAACACGCTACTTGCGCTTTCCCTTGTAATTTCGATATGATGTATTTAAATAGCAGCACCTTTTGACCCCTAGATGCTAGGTCGAGAGCATTTTGGCAATTTGTTAAAAACGCCGATAAGGTTTCACGCTCCCCTTGGTATGGGTTTATGAAACTACATAAGACTTGGATAGGGTATGGCTCAGAAATAGTGGGAGTTAGTTGTTTTTCTTCACTTGAGTTTGCCATTATTACGAGTTTTTTGTAGTTATGCGAGGCTCAAGGAATGAGAGGATTTGGGAAACCAAGGAGACTTATGGGCAACAATGAAAATAGTATGTTCTACTCACAACAACGCGACGGCTTGGTAAACGGGAAGCATCACGCAGACCTTGGCGAGTAGCGCGCTCGGCAGCAGCGCAGACGTGCAGTAGCAGCAATTAGCAGCAAATACGGTAGTATCTGGACGATCCGTTGACGGCGTGGTAAGGGGTTAGCTTACCCCTTAAGCTCACTCAGGTACGCGATGAAGGATTTGGCAGATTCGTTGGCTGCCTTAGCCAACTTGATGGAATTTGGCGTAATCGCGGTCGGATGCCGCGGTAAAACGTGTTTCTGACGTCGCAGAGGCACACACGTACTGGATAGAGTCAAATTGGACTGACACCGGGTAGGGTCACACTGTGTTTAGCGGTTAACACTGGATAGAGACAAGATAGAGTCGTACAGAAGATAGAGTCAAAGCGAGTCACACTTGATGCGATTTTGCGGTTGATGTTGAAACGGGCAGGCGGCGGACGCGAAACGCGACGAACTTGGTTTTATATAGTTTTATGGATAGCCAGTGACGACCTATACTGACTATCCCACTTCTGACACCACTGTTACGGGGCAGGTTCAAGTCTCCTTTTTAAAAAAAACTATTTTGAACCCTTAAAAGAATTTTAATGAAATTATTAATAGGTTTTCCGCAGATATGATTATAATGCGTCCGCCACGAAGTTCAAGGTATGACTGCCTCAAAAAACAACAACCACGGGAAATGTGGTGTAAAACGTTACATGACGCCTATGAGGCGTCAGCGCTTATATTTTATATGGTTAGGGCTGTCTTACAATTTATAACAGAACATTATAGGATAAATTATGCCATATATGTTGTATCATGTTTTTCGTTATATTAGTGTACAATAATTAAATTATCTATCTTTTCACACCAATTTGCCATGTGTGCAAATGGAAGAAAACCATGTCACAAGATTCCACTGCTCGTAAGGTGGCTAAGACCCTGCATAAACCATGTGACTGAGAACTTAGTATTATTAGATTTATCCGTAAGGCTCGTTACGTACATATCTGCGCCCTCACGCCTCACGCCCTCACCCCCCTAGTCGCGGCAGGAGACGCCCTGGACGTCGGGAGTCACCAGCCGAGTCCCGGCCACCGTAGGCGCGGGCTTGCGGGCGGCGAGCAATGGGCAGCTCGCCGCCCGGCAAGGACCAGGCCCGAGTCGACGGCGCGTTGTGTTCCACGCGCGCCTCAAAGAGATGTCAGCACAAACTGACGGGATCCGCTAGGGCCAATGCCTGCCAAGGCCGCGGGTTGTTCAAAAGAGATACCGTGGTCCCTGGCATAGGCAACTGAAGGAACACGGGTGGGTTTTAGTCAGTAAAAGTCTGACACGCCTTCCTGCTCCGCCCAGAGCGGGAGAAGTCATATGATGATTTCCCACCCAGAAAAAAAAAAAGGCTCGGTACGTACTCGCAGGTGGCTTGCATAGCGCCTATATAGAGCCTAGTGGCTTAACATCCTTCGATAAAGTCCTCCAGACCGTACTTCGGCCACGGCGGTCAATCAAATACACACTCACAAGACTAGCTTTCGTCGCGGGAGATATTATAGAACAAAGTGTGCGCGCAAGCACAGGTGCACTCCCTCGTCCCTCACTCTCATAGTCCGATGAGACGGCAATCCGACACGGCCGGAGAGAGATCAGGCGCAGGACCAACGGCTTAACGTGCTTTCCGAGGCACGGGGGTATCAAACCGTCAACTTCCAAACTCCGGGCTGTTACTAAGAATTCCAATCCTAATTCCAATTCCTAATGGGAAAACTTACCTTAATAACACTTTGCCTGACCCAGGAATCGAACCCAGGACTCCAAGCTCAGCAGTCGCGCTTGCGACCACGAGACCAACGGGGCAGTCATCCTTCGATACACGCTAGGCGACTAGCGAAAGCGCCAAGCGCGCAGTGCGGCCGGTTGCGAAGATTCTAGAGCGTTCGTTCAAAGTGACTTGCTAGGCTCTAGGCGCTAACCAAGCTACCTGCCAGTGTGTACGTAGCCTTCACTCTCTGACAACAGGCTGCCGATAACTGGCGAGATAATAAATCATCATCTGCCTAGCCTTTTCCCACCTATGTTGGGGTCGGCTTCCAGTCTAACCGGATGCAGCTGAGTATCTAGTCCTACTCAGCTGCATCCGGTTAGACTCATCACAGTGGTGATGGAGCGACTGCCTATCTGACCTTCACAACCCAGTTACTGGATGACCCCTTACTACGTACTGGAAACCCTTTGGTAAGACTGGTTGTCAGACTTTCGGGCTTCTGACGACCCGTAACGCCTGTCAAAGATCCGCGAATGACAGCCGGGACCAACGGCTTAACGTGCTTTCCGGGGCACGGAGGGATCTTGTTATGTAAAGATGGTGACCCGTCCACGGACCAACCACGGCAAGCATAGCTTAACCTGATCGATCGACCCGTGCGGCTGATATTACTAAAAATAGTAATTAATCAGTGTATGTTAAATAAATAAATCCGTATTACTTTAAAAAAAATAAAAATAATGAAAAAAAAAATTACCGTTGTGAACTTTAACTGCCAGCTTCTGGTGAACTTTAACTTTAAAGGATAATCAGTTGGTTGCCATCGTGATTTCCTGTACTTTTTATTTTGTTTTTATTCAAGAGGAACAACAAACAGCTACAATATAAAACATAGAAACAAGATAAACAAAAGCCAACAGATAGACAATATTGCAGGCCACAACGCTGTTCACAGATTAACAATAGAATACAATATAGTGAAAATAATCGCTAAGGTTACAAATACATACAATAAAAATGAATATATAATGTAATGTATATAAAATATATGTATATATAATACTCAAAACATGGCACAATAAAAGAAAAAAAATAAATAAAGAATAACGTTCATGAAAGCTCCTTAAGTATAAGACTTTTGAACCTATAGACATTTTGAAAAATGTCTATATGTTCAAAAGTCCTATTGTAGGAATCGACCATTCTGCGAACAGGCGAGCGCAAGCCAGAGTTGGTCTTGCAAGTGCCCACTGAAAATAATCTGCCAGCGCGCACCTTTCGCTTGTTGAATATACTACTTGCTGTATATTCTACAATGCACCTCAGCTTATCCCCTCGGGGAATACAAGCGTGATGTTATGTTAGACTATTTGTTAGAATCGGTGTGACACGCGAACGTCCAATCAATTTATTTTCCATAGCCAAAAACACTTTGTCAAACTCCACAGCCGTCCGATTTCCATCGGAACTATTCTCTAGTGTGACGTGTCCGGTTTACTAACGGACCGGATATCAGGCATCCGGTTAATTTGTGTTTCCACGGAATTCAGCTATTCAAAGGAGCTAATAATCGGTTCTATATAGCGATAATGGCGATTTTGCTAAAGTGTTTCTTTTTTGGTTAGAAATGATTGTTGAAATGAGTCCCCCGTAAACTTTTGTCAACTTCGGCTGAATTTCCTTATGGGTTAAATCCATCGATAACAAAGATTGTTTATCTCCACACGATATTCATGTTTAACGAAAAATACGCAAGACGTTTACTGCAAAAAATCGTGTAAACAAACTACTTGAGAGAAAAAGTTGAAACATGTCATATGAACTAAATGATACGTACACCCAGGCGGGAAACACATTTTTGCTGACTGACTGATTGATTTGTTTTTTTTTATAACATAAAAAAAAAACACATAAATGAATTTCAGATCTTAGTCTAAAAGCATTAAACATTATGATTGGGTGTTTTGTGCAGACTGTGGCGCCTATAAAAAAAATTTATGAATACACCAATATGTTTCGATTGGAGCGCCATCTCTGTGTCGGGCCGAGAACTTTTCACTTCCTTACCCTAGAAGTAATTAAACTTTTTTCCCTACTTTTTAACTTAGGTAATCTAACAAACCGCTGATTTACAGAGAAAGAAAACATTATAGTGAGCGATGGCCGTTTTGCGTGAATTTGGCGCATGTTTTCCCCCAACTTGTTATTTTTTGTGTTTGTGTTCTTTTTATGCGTCATGTTTACCGCAAACAAACGTATTTTCATTCTTTTCTAAGTTCTTTCTAACACGTCCAAAATAAAACAGGGAAATTTAAGTAAATATTAACGAAATAAAGAAATCTAAGAACCCCAAAAAATCTGCCAGCGGACCTTCCAAATGATATACGTGTCCCTTTAAAAAAAAACAAATTATGTATCTCTTCTTGTTCGTGGCGCTGGCACGACTGAATTTCAGATCATGTTGAAACTTTGCCACTTCTACGGCGTTGTCGGTAGCAGCGCAGAGGTCACTTTGACTACATGTTTGCATGTCAACCGGACACAAGTGGGAAGATGTAAGTCCAACCTGGTAAAGTGAGGCGTATGTTTGGCGGAACGGCAGTAGGGTGTGATTGGGGAGCTATGTCGCAAACTATGCTCCACGTCCTATCCTGCCCTCTTGTGTCCCAAAACATGCAGTCAAACGTTACGAAGCTAATATACCTACGAAGTTGTTTGTGTGACCTAAAAACGTTGGGGTAAAACTAGCATAACAAGCATATATTTTGCATAACTTAGCCGCAATATTTTAACACTTTTAACCCAAAAATTATCCCACGAAAAACAGGAATAAAACAGGAAAATATTGGAATTTATAAAAATGTTGCTCTACATTCTCATGACAGATTCATGATCTGACTAAGATTATATCTGGACTTTAAAAGAGACTGTGACCTCTGAGTTTGGTTCGTCCTTTCTTCTCAGAGTAGTCGGAGAGAAACGCCGACCTCATCTAGTTTTTTTTAAAATATGATTGACGTGTAAAAGTGTTTGTACAAACCTACATGCAGAAATAGAATCATTTATCATTCGTATTGCAAATTAAAGTGCTGTGGGTATAAGAAATGCTGAGCAAAGCGTCCTGAACTCTATTCCCAGGTTGACCAAATTAACATTGAGTTTTTCAATGAGAAAATTCTTAGTAGCAGACTGGAGTGGCTATATTCTCGAATCCTATTACATGGGACTAACAGCATATTGTATATAGCTCTTGAAACGTGGGTGTAGCACAACTGTTAACCCCTTTACGAAATACAAGCGTGGTGGTATACTTTATGTTTATAAAGTTACGAAAGAGTTATTGGCTTTACAACCTCATCATCTGCCTGCCTTTTCCCAACTATGTTGGGTTCGGCTTCCAGTCTAACCGGATGCAGCTAAATACCAGTATTTTACATAGAGCGACTGCCTATCTGACCTCCACAACCTAGAACTACTGTTTAATACGATAATCCTTGTTATCAGATTTTCGGGCTTCTGACGACCCGTAACGACTGTCAAAGATACACGAATGACAGCCGGGACCAACGGCTTAACGTGCTTTCCGAAGCACGGAGGGTATGTAAAGATGGTCACCCATCCACGGACCAACCGCGGTAAGCGTAGCTTAACCTGATCGATCGACCTGTGCGGCTGTTATCACAACAGCCTGCCAGCAACTTTACAACCCATGTAAGTGCCACTCAATTTCAAAAAACAAATGAATCCGGCAAGCTTTCCCGAAGTCAGCCGATGGAACAATGGCCGATGAACCTGGCCCAATGTAGGCCATTGTGTACAGGGATGAGTACTCCAACAAAATCTGTATTACATCATCAATGAATACAACGCGATACACATTGTTATGTAACGTGCTTACGGAGTTAAAGCTTATAGAAAATTTACTATTTTTCACTTTTTTGACTAAGTATCTTGTCTGAAACAAATCTGTTCTAATAATAAAGCTGAAGAGTATGTTTGTTTGAACGCGCTAATCTCTGGAACAATCAGTCAGATTTGATATATTTTCTTTTTTCATTTGATAGCTTAAGTCTTGAGAAAAGCTATTTGTAGGACCCTTAGGAGCCGAGGAAATAGCTAGAAAGTCAGTAAAAATGCTAAACGAAAACGAATATTACTTCGTTTTCGCTTAGCTTAGCGCATATAGCGCAGACAGGCGATGCGATGCGACGCCATGGGGAACAAGAAAATTCACGCGGACGAACTCCCGGGCAGAAGCTAGTGTCAATATAAGTCTGAAATAGCCAATCCGCCTTGAGCAAGCGTCGTGATCGATATGCATAACTTCTCTACGGCTTTTTTATGCAGAAGGTCACTAATAGACCGGTACTATTTTTAGGTTTTCTGACAACCAGCCTTACCAAGGAATACCGTGTTACCCAATAACTGAGGGGCAATTCTCGTAATTTTAAAAACATTCGCAGTCTGATCTCAGTCTCAATCTGTCAAAAATACTTCTAATTTCCGTACATTTTGACAAGTTTTTGACATTTGTTTGTCGCCGAGATGAGACTGCGACTAGATTTTGAACGTTTTAAATTAAGAGAATTGGTCTTCTGGTATGTGAAGGTTAAATGGGCAGTTGCTCCATGTAAATTACTGGTATTCAGCTGCACCTAGATAGACTGAAAGCCGACCTCAACATAGTTAGGGAAAGGATAGGTAGACGATCATGAGGACAATCGATAAACGTAGAAAAGATACAAAATAATTTATGTGTGAATGTTACCAAAGCAAAATATATTAATTTCTCTAATTACAAAATGACAAATGAAGCAATGAAAATTACTCATCATCTGCCGAGCCTTTTCCCAACTATGTTGGGGTCGGCTTCTAGTCTAACCGGATGCAGCTGAATACCAGTATTTTACATGGAGCGACTGCCTATCTGACCTCCACAACACAGTTACTGGATAACACGATACCCCTTGGTAAGACTGGTTGTCAGAATTTCGGGCCTGACTACCCGTAACGACTGTCAAAGATCCACGAATGACAGCCGGGACCAACGGCTTAACGTGCTTTCCGAGGCACGGAGTGGTCTTTATATGTGAAGATGGTCACCCATCCACGGACCAAACCGCGGCAAGCGTAGCTTAACCTGATCGATCGACCCATGCGGCGGTTATGATCAATAAAGATTATTATTATTATTATGATAATGAAGAGGCAAAGGAAATTGTACGAGAAAACGTGGAACAATTTAGTACCTATAGAATTATTTGGGTTTTAACCTAACTTTTGCCTAAAAGCATAATTTGTATGCTACTTTTAATTGATTAAAATAAAGGAAAATAGTAATTTCCTGTCCATGTTTTTCTAGATAAAATTGTGTTTTAGGATTTTATCTTATCTTATCAGCAATATTATCGATAAGTGCAATACCTATCTAAAAGTTTGATAGTATTGTTTTTACAAAAAAGTTCGGATTCAAATTCTAAGTAAAATCAAAATTAATATTTGCATACCAAAATATGGCGAAATGTGTCATTGCACAAGACCATTTTTGCCCGACTACGACAAGGCAAAAGCAGGGTCATGATTAAAATCATAAATAATAAATTAAATTTAAATTAAACCATCAAATAAATTACTTTGGTTTGTCCCAGAGTTTCTGTAAACAAAGGGGTGCAGATTTGTTTTTCTACGATGCTTAAGTTCTTTTAGACAAAAGGAATAAGCCTTTCACAAAGATTCTGTTGGCCCCGAAATCCTTTCACAAAAACCTCAATCAATTAATTAACTAAGTCTATCGTAGTCCAACAACCCTTCGGGGATTTAGGCATGATGTTATGTTAGAATGGTGCAGAATTGCTTTTCTAGTTTTATTTGCGAAATCCGTTGAACATCCGGCTTTAGTTTGTATAAAATAGTTTATTATAATAACCTGCATTTAACTATAAAACATTTGAGAATAGTATTTTAAGAAAGTAGCTACCTAGTAACAATAATAGAAATATTTGTATTATTGTTAGAAACTTTTTATGCGAACGTAATTACTTATTCAGTTTCATGTAGTATTTTATTTTGAGTTTCTACTATTTTATATATAATGTATCAAACAATGGTTTTTGCTGTGCCCTGACAGGGTCTACAACAGCTCTTAGCTCGAAGCTTTTGGTGAACATCTAGTTATACCTTGTAGAACGCAAATAAACGAAGAATATGAACTTTTTAACGGTGGAAATTTTAAGTGTCTATAGAGGTATGAGGAACAGGGTGTAAAGTTCACTCATCCTCCATAGAAAAGGGAGGATCATCCAACCAGCCGGTGTTGTGTCTGGCGGGCAACTGCCCAGCGATTAATGTTGGGAAGTTTGTATATATGCTAATTGCGCGGTAAACTTTGCTTGCGAGATGCAGGATTTGCGTGACGTCAGTATGACGCGTTGTTCGCATGTGGCGTTGTAGATACCGCTACATGTCTTATCAACTCAGCCTATCGCAGTCCACTGCTGAACTAGGCCTCTACCAGGCTGCGCTAGAACACCCTGTCCTCCGCCCTCCATATCCAGTCTATCTCAGCCACTTTCTTAAGGTCACAAAAACCTACCGTATATAAAAAGCTTTTTGACAGCAATGTGAACGAGTACTCGGATGTCTAAGTGTCCTTTTATTTTTGTATATATTTGTGTAGTTAGTAATTTTTTTGTCGCTGGTATAAATAGTTAGTTGTACTATACATATACTGTATAGAAGCATTTTAATTTAACGTAAATATGACGAAATGTGTCGTCAAAATCAAAATATTCTATTTCACGTAAACCTACATGGACACTTATGAAACGTCAGAAGTTATGTGCACGGTTCCAATTGGTCAATTTCTATAGTAAAGAGTAGGTAAGAAACTCCACGGTTACTGTTTTAAAAATTAAAGGGCTTTTTTAATATTTTTTTTTTTTATTACAGTGCTAACGTGATATGGGAGGATAGTGTAGGCCTGTCAATAAGTATCAGGTACTTCCTACTAATTCTATAAACGTGAAAGTTTGTATGGATGGATGGATGGATTTTTGTTACTCTTTCACGCAAAAACTACTGAACGGATTTGGATGAAATTTGGCACACGGATGGTTTATAACCAGGGTAGGGGCCGAAGGGGTAACGGCCGAATGTTCGGCCGTTTCTTGCTACGAAGTTACTATTTGGTTCAGTAGGTCCCAATCCTACACTCCTACACTCTTTCGAATATTGACTATGGTCCCGACCCAACTGAGCCGATCCGAACTTTTTTCGCATTTTTCAATAATATTCGGTTCGGCCATGTGTCGGTCCGATCCGATCATTCGCACTTCGTAGTAGACCCCCAGGATTAACTTATAGGATACTTTTTATCCCACAGGATCGAAACTTATGCGGGTTAAACCGCGGGGCGCAGCTAGTACTTAATAAAAAAGAAAATGGTCTGAGTCCCTCAAGAACGTTTTTTTACCACGTTTTTTGCAGAAAGAAAATAAATGACTTTGGCTTTGATGGAGTTTCTTGTGGAAACAAACTGTGCAGGTCCCTTAGAAAGAAATATATTTTTTTCCTAACGGTTTTGATTGTCGTGAATTCCTTTTACGAAAACTTGCAGTGTATAAAAAGCCTTAAGACTTAAGTATATATATCTATTTATCTGACCGAGATTATATCTGGACTTTATAAGAGACTTTGATTCTTGAGTTTGTATCGCCTTCTCTTCTCAGGGATAGTCAGATAGGAGATGTCGACTCTATCTAGCTTATTTTTTTTTTATGTAACGTAAAAGTGATCGAAATCCTATTTACAGAATAAATGATTTCATTTTATTTATGTATAAGTACAATAAAATGCGTATTTATTCTGCAAATTTTAATAAACCTTTATTAATTTATCTCTATGATTATAATCTCGATTTCCTAAAAGAAATATTCTAAATCACGTCATCACCGTCATCTGCCTAGCCTTTTCCCAACTATGTTGGGGTCGGCTTCCAGTCTAACCGAAGTCAGCTGAATACCAGTATTTTACATGGAGCGACTGCCTATCTGACCTCCACAACCCAGTTAATGGGTAATACGATACCCCTTGGTAAGACTGGTTGTCAGACTTTCGGGCTTCTGAATACCCGTAACGACTGTCAAAGATCTACGAATGACAGCCGGGACCAACGACTTAACGTGCTTTCCGAGGCACGGAGGGGTCTCGGTATGTAAAGATGGTCACCCATCCATAGACCAACCGCGGCAAGCGTAGCTTAACCTGATCGATCGACCTGTAGGACTGTTATTATTCAGCCACGGGCCCCTCCGTATTCTAAATCACGTATGTGTCGAAATTTTAAATTTTAATCCAAAGAAAAATGGTTTTAATATACATTTTGCATCAACACTAATAAAAGTTCATTACAATGAATACGGAAAGCTCTTCGTTATTAAATGCTTAATTATAAATACGAATCTCACGAAACTTACGTAAACGATAATACGTAATCCCAGGAAAATACCTGAAGCACACAGTTTGAACGAAATATAACAAAAATAAACCAAACTCACCTTATATAAAGCAGCAGAAACTCAAAAATCATCCATTTCCAATCAGAAAAAACACTCAAAAATGACACTTAAACACTTTCTAACACAACACACACTTTTCCACTTCACTCCACACTTTGAAACTTTACGAAAATTCCGAAAAATTCGACACGAGTATCACGTCCGCACGCAACCGCGACCGACGATTAACTGAAAATAATGGCGAAGGATATGTATGTAACAAAGGAAATTCATGAAAAAGGGTTTCAGGAATTCGCATGATGGATTTTAATTTTCTTTTGTTTAGTTATAAGAGGAGAATTTTGACGTATTTCATGGTGGATTTTCTTTCATTGTTTTTTTTAATGTGATGTTGAAGACTGTAAAGTTTAATATGTAGACAATATCATGCAATTCCTGAAACGTTACGTCAATATGGAAAATATACATCAGATTTTTGAGCTCTAATAAGAGTTTAAAAAGTGACTACAAAGAAGTTTTGACAAGGGGATAGGCAGTAACGCCCTCCTGACGGTCAGTGGGTTGTCTTACGGGCGCAGACTCCGGAAAGTTACTTGAACATGAAAAATACTTATCGGACACCATTTTTGAGCTAAGAGTTTAAAAAGTGACTATTAAGGAATTTTGACCCCTACTCAAAATTTCTTAATAGCCACTTTTTAGGCAGTAGAGTCCTCCTGTCGGTGGCCGTCTTAGGGGCGGAGTTGTAGAAGTTGGATAACAACAAAAATAAAGTCATGGTACTTCCTTACGTATGCCGCATATCGAACGAGTCCTGGGCTACTACCAGCATGTGACATCAAAGTAGACCCAAGAGAATATGGCGGGATGAACTTGATCCCCACAGACAAGATTGGTCCGCACTAGCTCCAGACAGAGAGGAGTGGAAAGAAGAAATGGAGGCTTTTGCCCTGCGTTGGGAAAACATAGGCTATAAATCCTACCCTATATCCTACTAATATTACAAATGTGAAAGTTTGTATGGATGGATGTTTGTTACTCTTTCACGCAAAAACTACTGAACGGATTTGGATGAAATTTGACACAAACATTGTTTATAACCTGTATTAACATTTAGCATACTTTTTATCCCGATATTCCTACGGGATCGAAACTTATACGGGTGAAACCGCGAGGCGCAGCTAGTAAATAATAATTACGTACATTTTTCAAAAAAAAAAATTGTTTCCACTACAATAATTGAAGGTTTACAATTCAACCCTCCTGTCTACTAATAACACAGAACAGATAAAAGAGGTTAATAACAACAAACTTAACTTGGTAAAATCAAGGTTGAAACTTATGCTATGGTGAACCATGTAAAGCTTACAATAACCAGTCTATAATGTTCCCACTGCTGTGACACAGGCCTCAGTGAGAAGGAGTGGGCCATAAACCACCACGCGGGCCCAGTGCGGGTTGGTAGATGTCAAAGAAAAGCTTATATCTATTGTATTTGGAAGATATAAGATCATAATACATATAATGAGCTAATGACCCTTGGCACGACTATTCTTTTTTAATGTAAATTGCTTAATGTACTGCTTTTGCCAATAGATACAATTTATTTCTGTCTTTCATTTTATTGTAACGGGTGACTCCCGCTCCGGCTCGTTCTTGGTGCAAAGGTTAGCCATTGCCATCCAACGTGGCAATGCAGCAAGCGTTTTGGGCACTTTTGCGCCGGGTACAGTTAGGGGCGGGTTATTTGACTTGGCTGACGTGTTGTTCTTGTCCTTATGTTTTTGTGTGTAATATATAAACACATAAGTTATATTTTCATTTTATTTATAAACATACATATATAATCGTGCATAGTGCTGTGACTCATAGACCAACTTTGTTGTGGTCAGGTTCCAGTCTAACCAGATGCAGCTGAATACCTGAATACATGGAGCAACTGCCTATCTGACCTCCACAATCCAGTTACTGGGTAATACGATACCCCTTGGTAAGACTGGTTGTTAGACTGTCGGGCTTCTGACTAGCCGTAACGGCCGTCAAAGATCTACGAATTACAGCCGCGACCCGTTGTTCCGAGGCACGGAGGAGTCTCAATATGTAATGGATGGTCACCCATCCACGAAAAGACCGCGACAAGCGTAGCTTGACCTTCGATCGACCCGTGCGGCTGTTATTAATTAGCCACGAGCACCCTATTCTAGCTGTACAGTGTACATTTACGACCACGTACTCTATATATATAAAACAAAGTCGCATTTCGTGTCTGTCTATTTGACCGCTTGGATCTTTTAAACCACACAATGGATTTTGATGCGATTTTCACCGGCATTTAGAGAATTTATTCCGGAAAGTTTATTTATTTATTTACTTACCATTTATGTAGACACATATATAAACAGACAAGAGAAAACAGAGCAGAAAAGTAGGTACAGAGGTGATTCTTATTTCATAAGAAATCTTTTCCAGTGTACCTGCGATATGACAATAGATATGTGTACATTACAAACTCAAACTCAAACTCAAATCATTTATTTCAACTAAGCCAATTACAGGCACTTTTGAATTGTCAAAGGGTCGGTCACTCAGCGGGATTGTCCGAAAGGGTTACCACTACCCCGGAACATAAAGGGCAAAGGAAGGAACATGGGTGGGTTTTAGTCAGTAAGAGTCTGACACTCCCTTCCGCTCCACCCAGAGCAGGAAGGGCCATTTGATGATTTCCCATCCGAAAAAAAAAAGGGTCGGTCAGTCAGAAAGATGAAGCTAGTTGCCCATTCCAAAGCGTAGGTACCTATGGAGAAGAACGGGCAAGAAACTCCATGGACACTATTTTAAATCATAAAATAGTTACAAAATATTTGATTACATCATTCGTGTTGAAATTAACCATATGAGAACGATGTTGAAAGACATGCATGTTAAAAGAGTCCGTTATAGAAAACATAAAAACAATTCAGAAATTAAAACAGCTAAGAGATGACCAGTCCCTACTGACGGCGTCCGTTCACGAACATGACGTATGGATCAGCACCATTCAGCTCAACCATTTTGAAGGGAACTTAATGATCCAACACACACGCCACCACCAGCGAGACATTAGAGTGAGCATGACATACTCTCAGCATTTATAGAAAGTACATAATGCTCACACGTGTGCTATGCAATTATATAATACTAAGAAATTGAATTTATACAATGCAAAGATACATACATTAATATTAAACTTACATACACGGTGGCAGGGACATCAACGCTCAACCTGTAACCATGGATTCAGTACATGATTCTAGACTCCTCGTAGAAATTTTAATCGGTTATTAAAAAAAAAATCAGCTGTTACAGAAATAAATACATATAATTTAAGTGTCTTCAAGGCTAGAGTGAATAGGCTCATAATAAATTAGTGCGCTTTACCATCAACGATTGCATCACTGCTTTCCATCAGGCGGGATCGCAGTCAAGCAATAGTTTATATCATTAAAAAATATAAAATGTTTGAAAGAGCAAATTTTTTGTTAATAACCGGCAATAATTAAACGCTGGGGTGGAGGTTAAATTACTGAAGGTATTTAACATCACGCTACGACAAAAAGGGGTCGAGCAAAAAAAATTTTCAGAAAGACCTCTAATCGACAATGAAGCGCGGACGGGCGATGCAATGCGACGCGGGAAAGCGAGAGCGAGAGCGGGAGCGCGAGAAAGTTTTTATTAAAATATGGACGTTATTTTTTAACCCCCGACAAAAACAGAGGGATGTTACGAGTATAAGCTCAACGTGTGTATCTCTGTGTCTGTCTGCGCCATCTTAGCTCCCAAACGGCTGAACTGATTTGGATTTTTTTTTTTGAACGTGACTTGTTGTGTATTGTGTATCTTACAACTTTCACGCGAACGAAGTCGCGGGCGAAAGCTAGTAGTTTTATAATCTTTATGTTTTTCCAGCCGTACGCTCGATGAATGAATTACTTAGTAGCCTGGTGGTTACTGAACACGAATGCAGGCGGTGAGCACTGCACACAAAGAGGCCTATTACAGGGTCTTTAGCGTCAGCTTGAGCTAAATACTGTAGCAGCTTGAAGTTTATTTTGTAGGCGTATTTGTATTGTTTTGGAAAGCTAAGGGTCCGTGGAAGATTTTAAAACTACTTTAGGGTCATTGGCAAAAAAGAAAAAATGAATACGGGTTAATAAGAAGGGTTGATGGTATACATACATATAGAGCAGTCTAAGAAATTATGTAAAATTAGCTGAAAGGAATGACGCGTGAGTAACTGACAGTAAACTGGTAGTATCTAACTGCGAATGTACCTACTGAGCTGACAGTAATGTGCTCTTTGAAGATAATCTGTTGCCGTCGGCTTTTAGACTTAATGGCCGGGTTTATACGGTTCGTGATAGAACTGAGTTGATACTGAATGGGTCAGTGGTTCATGTTCGTTTAGAAGGAATTCAACATTAAGGTAATAACATCATTCTCCTGCCTTTATTCCAATTTACTTGGCGTCGGCGCAACATGTCTTTTTCTTCCATACTTCTCTATTCGTCGTCATCTCGGCAGTCACCCCTTTCTAACCATATTTTTACGATGGCCGGTGGAGCAGACGAGTTCTGGAGTGGAGACCGCGTATGGGGAAGCGTAGTGTGGGACGCCCCCCAGCTAGATGGACGGACGACCTTAAGAACGTTGCTGGGACGGACTGGGTTCGGAAGGCGGAGGACAGGGTATTGTGGCGCAGCCTGGGAGAGGCCTATGTCCAGCAATGGACTGCGATAGGCGGAGTTGATTGATTGAACCATATCATCATTCACACAGTCCATCCATCGTTTCATTGGTCTTCCCCTACTCTTATAGCAAAGATAAAGGTGGTGGGGTTAACTTGCAAGGTTTCAAAAGTGAAATCATAAATGATAAATCTATACTTACTAATATTATAAAGAAAGATCGAATTTTTTGATTTTGTGCATACAGCTTAATCATTCTATAATTATTTTTTTAATTTTTATTTTTTTTGGCATCAAACAGTCACATTCAAACAATATAATTCTTAAGACAATTGGTTTCTTACAACAGACCTACACTGCCGACAATGTGATATAATAGTAAAAATAAGTACAATAAACTCCTTAAAAGAAAAGACGCGTTAGATGTACATAGTATTATTGCTTCAGAACATGACTTCACTGCAACACATGCCATTATCAGTTTTATAGTCCGTAAAGTGATAACGAAGGTATGGTTTAATGCACATGTCTTCGAATTTTTGATTCTAGGATATGGCAGTTTCCTCGTGATGTTTCCCTTCACCAAGGCCACATAATGTACTCAAATGGCGTATCACGCCTATGTTAGTTCAACTCTAAGGTACGGTATAATATTTTGGGGCAATCGTGTGGACAAACAACGTGCATTTATTGCTCAAAAACGCTGTGTCAGGTCTATGTGTAATCTGCAACAAACCGACTCCTCTAAACCATTTTTTAAGAGCATGAAAATATTGACATTACCAAGCCTTTATATATTTGAAAGCGTAGTATTTGTAAAATTAAATATTAATCTGTTTGAATTTTGTACCCGAATAAGGCATCGCGATAAGTTTAACACAGTTGCTAGCAAGACACATTTCTTATATGAAAGTATATTTTGTGCGGCTCCACGTATATTTAATAAAATCCCGGGTATGATAAGAAATATTCAAGAAATAAAAATATTTAAAAAGAAACTGCATGAGATGCTAGTGGACAAATGCTACTACTCTGTAAAAGATTTCTTAACTGAAGAATCACTTTCAAAATATAGTCTACCTCAACCATGATGCGTACAGTACCTTTAAAGATACTATTTAAGATATATTTTTATTTTTTCTAATATGTAATAGCTGTAGTTACTTCTGACATTTTTATTGAAATTGGTGTATTTTTATTGACTTCCTTAAAGTACCTAATCTTATTTGCTATGTGACTATTATTGTATGCCTAAGCGGCGGGACATAGCTGATCCTATTTTAACGTAGGTACTAAGAACATTGTATGTATTGTTAACCTACCTATGATCCATAATAAAGAATAAAGAACAAAGTAGTGTCCTACCGCAGTTATGTTGATAATTTGTAACAATAATGTACTTAAATTTAATTTCTATAATATAACTATTGTATGCCCTAAGGGCGGGACATAGCTGATCTCAATTTTATTATGTACCTACCTATGATCCACAATAAAGATATTGATTGATTGATTGATTGATTGAAATCATGAAATATAACTGAACAAAAAAGAAAAAGAAATTGAGGTTTCCCACAGGTATTGGTTTGGGCCTGTTTATGCCTGAACACAGTGATTAAATGAAGACGTTGAAAAAATTCGAGATCATAAATGATGCTACGGGAGCTACGCCGTAGCTCGCACCATGCTACGGCGTAGTTCAATCGCGAATTTATCTCCATTTCTACATATTTTAAAACTGTGCCAGGAAACCTTCAGCATATTTATGTATCACATTAGCAATGCCTTTAATTTTGACAATTCGACAATATTCATTGTGTTATTTACGTTGAGGGGCTTGTGGCTAAGTAATAACAGCCGCACGGGTCGATCGATCAGGTTAAGCTACGCTTGCCGCGGTTGGTCCGTGGATGGGTGACCATCTTCACATACCAAGACCCCTCCGTGCCTTGGAAAGCACGTTAAGCCGTTGGTCCCGGCTGTCATTCGTGGATCTTTGACAGTCGTTACAGGTCGTCAGTAGCCCGAAAGTCTGACAACCAGTCTTACCAAGGGGTATCGTATTACCCAGTAACTGGGTTATGGAGGTCAGATAGGCAGTCGCTCCATGTAAAATACATGGAGCGATTCAGCTGCATCCGATTAGGCTGGATATTGTAAGGTTTCACACCTTCCACAAAAATTGGGTTATATTTGTCTCTCTTTAATTTTAATCCATCCAAAGGTTGTCTTTAAAAGATCACTCTTAGTGATGAGACCATTGTAAAATTTTAAATTTTATGTTCTATAACTTGTATGGTGTACAATAAAGAGTATTCTATTCTTTTCTATTCTATTCTAGCGTTCATACTAACTTTTATTCTTTTTGCTCAACTCTTCTCTCCCGCACCTTCCTTGAGAATTGGATTATCAAATGCAAAAATAATTTGGAATGCTAGTAACACAAATTACCGTGTTCAAACAAAAAAATAATAAACCTATTCTTCAGCTTTATTATATTAGTACAGATTTTCAGAACATTGTAGTTCATCATCATAATCAGCCTATAATGTCCCCACTGCTGGGACACAGACCTCCTCTCTGTGAGAGGGAGTGGGCCATAATCCACCACGCGGGCCCAGTGCGGGTTGGTGGATGTCACATGTCTTCGAATTTGTGGTTCTAGGACATGCCGGTTTCCACACGATGTTTTCCTTCACCGTTTGGTAGTTATTTCTGAGAAAATATTATTAGTAGATAATACAATTGGTAGTTAACAGAAAAACTACTTCAAAGGCAAGTTTTCTAGGAAGCTATTGAGCACCATTTCCGTGTATGGTCATCCTCGTAATAGCTTTATCACCCTAATAACCTTTGCGCATACGAATTTAATCCGAGAAATCTCAGCCCGAATTTAAAACAGTCCAATTCGGATTGAACTCTGATCTCGAATTCGGATTCGGATCGAATGCAGTGCGAATACGCTTTGAAGCAACTGTCCCACCGCCAACGATTAACGAAAACCGAATAGAGTTAACGGCTAGAATCGCGCGAGCGTAGTGATTGTGTAGTTTGGATAGTATTATCGCTGGGCTATGAGCGAGTGCGCGTGTGCGACGAATAGAATGACCAAATGACCCAGTTACCTGCTGCTATTGGTATGTCGCTGCCAAGCGAGTTTATTAGCGAGTCTTCGGCCCGCCAAGCGAACGTCGAAGAGCGAGTATTTTCTTTGACAGCTCTTATTTCTGCGACAAACTAGTGGAGAGAGAGTTCTCGCCGGCAGTGTGTATAGTCAGCGATCCACTATTAACACACGGTACCTTCATCTATCGTCATCATCTTCCTGCCCTTAACCCATGTTACTTGGGGTCGGCGCAACACGTTTTCTTCTTCCATTCTCCCCTGTCAACCGTATTTAATTATTTATATTTATTCAACTTTCATCTATCGTACGTTTTTTTAATTGAGAAAATATTCGACAGCTGGTCATTATCGGTGGTGGGTCAGGCGCCAAGTTTGAATGCCACCTGCACATCATAAAACGCCAAGATCTATTTGTCTATGTGACAGTTGGATAGTTTCAACCCTAGTGAAGTTTCAATAATGGAAATAGTTGTCGAAAGTGATAAAACATTTACGAGGTCGAATATGCTACCCATTCCTGAAACAACAGGTCGTGTAAGTCGGACAGACGGACAACAAAGTGATCCTGTAACGGTCCCGTGGTTTTCCTTTTGCGGTACGGAACCCCAAAAGCCACAGATTTTGGAGGAAAAACTAATTGAAAAACTTTTATAAAGTGAATAAAAACGTATACATCAACATCATCTGCCGAGTCTTTTCCCAATTATATTAAAGTCGGCTTCCAGTGTAACCGTACGCAGTTGAATACAAGTATTTTACATGGAACGACTGGGTAATACGATACCTGCCCCTTAAAACGCAAACATAACAAAATTATATTAAAAACCCAAGCTGAATCAGTAATAAAACCTTCTCCAATATACATTGGCAAACTCTTCACAATATTTTCTTAATATTATTCATGTTCATAGCAATATTGTGATATAAAAATGAAAATATCTCGAATATTGCATCTGACAGCCTTTCAAAACTCTTACATAACTTTTCTTGAATATCAAACATAATATGAATTTCTAAATGTTTCTTTGAGAGTAAAGGTCGGAATAGTGAATACATTTTAATGTTTCATAAGGTGAAGGAAAATATCGTGAGTAACCGGCATTGCCAAAAAGCGATGGAGCGTAGCATCTTAAAACCGACCACATTCGTAACACCACAATACACTCTAAGACAGGTAGCGCCAATGTTGCTGATAAGTCTGCGAGGCTAAAGTGGGACTGGGTGGGTCACACCCATAGGATACATCCAGACAGATGGGCCAAAGTCATCACACAGTGGTTGTCTGAAGCCGGGCGTCGTCACCGAGGCAGGCCTAAGAAATGCTGGCGTGACGATTTGGACTCGTTCCTAACCGATTGAACGTAAAAGGCACAGATCAAAGAAACGTGGAAGAATATGGGGGAAGACTTTGCCCAGCAGTGGGGCAAAGTAGGTTAATCGAAAAAAAAACCGGCATGGCTAGAAAAAAAAATCGAAGACATATGACATTTACCAACTGGGCACGCGTGGTGACTTACTGTCCACAATACCCATTGGTAAGACTAGTTGTCAGACTTTCGAGCTACTGACTACCCGTATTCTAGGCAGAGGCCTAGAATACGGGTAGTCAGTAGCTGCTAGTAGTCCCATCGATACGCTAAGAAGAATCTTAGCGTATCGGTGGGAAGAAATTTAAACATCTTAGGCCCAAAATTCAGCTGCACGAACTCCGCTCACTGACGCAGTCATAAGATCATCAAGCGCACAGGTGACAGGGCATGCGCAGGATGGAATGTGGGCCATTGTCTGTGGGGAGGTACCGCATACACACTTGAGATCTGAGCCGTCCGTGAACCCTTATCTGTGGAGATTGTCTTTGCTCCAGCCGACTTGGGTTTGAAGTCGATTTAGAGATTTCCAAGTCGGCTACGGTAACGTGTGCCCAGGTGGCAGGCTCTGAGATGGTTCGATAAAATTGCCAAATAACTATTCATGATCCACAACCGACAGTCGGAAATAATGGTTTAGCCTGCTTTTTGAAGCACGGATTAAAAATAAATCAGTAAGCACGGATTAAAAGTAAACTCAACTTGCATCGACCATTTTGGCACATTGTCAACAAAATTAAAATGTTTTCAATATAATATAGTACTTTTGACTGTCAGCGTCCCAATTTATGATTTATTTATTTTTAAGGGGATATTACTTTATCTAGGCAAAATCCAGATTTCAGAAAGTACACCCAGGTGTACTAAGAAAGAAAAAAGAAAGAAAATACGTTTATTTACGGCAAACATGACGCATAAAAAGAACACAAACACAAAAAACACAAGTTGGGGGAAAACATGCGTCACGTCCACGCAAAACGGTCACCGCTCAGCATAATGCTAAGACCCTATACGAGACAGAGCCCCAGCGCTGGTTTTCAGCGGCTTTATAGGTGCACTTTTGCCTAACCCTTAGGATGATTACAGGCCTGATGTTATGTATGTGTTATGTTACATATCAACTAGCCATTTCGTATTACGTATAGTAATACGAAATATATATTATTAAACTGAAACTCACATTTATATAACATTAGAATAAGAATAAAAATAATTATTATTTTGCCAGAAACATAACACGGTGTTACGTTACATTTTACCGTTTAGTCGTATAATGCCTAATTCGCAAAATGGCACCCGAATCTCTAAAGGGCCAATTCGCGAATGGACTAGTTCTCAAAAGGACTGATTCGCGAAATGGCTAATTCTCAAAAGGACTAAGTAGTAAACCTTGTAGAAGTTCAGCATGTCTCAGCGTATAATCGGTATGCAAAATTGATTAATTTACAAATTGATACAATTTAAAATTTAATTATTATTATTCACATGTCATTAAGTAATTTAGCAATATTATAAAAACAATAAGTCATCATATCTTCGTTTAGTCATTGTCATCATATCTACTATGTGATCCGATATATTGTGATACTGGAATATCCTCCTAAGTAACTTTGAGTGCGACAGTGAAACCAGTACGGCAAAGTTAAATACCAGTAAAGATATAAACCTCTTTCCTTCTGTACCAAGAATCTCAAGCCCGTCCCGTATTCAACGGGTCATAAAAGGAACTACTACGTAATGAAATTTCTTGAAAACTGCACTTGACAGGCATGTACGTAATTTTCCGAGAATAATGTAATTCCGTAGTCCCACCGCCCGTTAACTGACAGGCCACGCTAAGAATTGCTACGCCTGTCGAGGCCTGGCGCGGCCCGTGCCGGCCTGGTGCTGTTGGCCGCTATTCCATTATGTCAAGTGATACGCAGCGCATGGCTATGTGTGCAACTGCTGTGGTTTTATTCAGTGGTCAACATTTGATAACAAGACACGCGCCCCTACAGGTCGCGACGATGATCGGACGGGCGACGACAGGCCAACTTCGGCCTCTTCGCATGCGACGGTTCCCAAGGCCTGTCAGCCTGGCCAGGCACAATCTGGCTTGTGAGAAAGCGGGCCGTGGGAATGCAGCATTAGATGCACTGCGTTCTGACGTTCTGACATGACTTTCGCTACACAGTGTTTCGAGGGACATTCAGATTTAATGACTAACTAAAGAGAACATTTTAAACGCTCTTAACAAAGTGCCTAAACAAACTTTTACAGAAAATAGACGTAGTCATTAACATTAACGACTTTTACCATGGGACCACTTCGCAATAGTAACAAAAATGCTATTCCATACAAAAGTGCAATAGCTACTATCACAGTCCACTGCTGGACATAGGCCTCTCCCATGCTGCGCTATAACACCCTGTCCTCCGCCTTCCGTATCCAGTCTGTCCCAGCCTCCTTTTTGAAGTCGGCGGTTCATCTAGCTGGGGCTGGAAGGCGTCGGAGGCACTACGCTTGCTGATATGCGGTCTCCACTCCGGACACGTCTGTTCCACCGGCCATTGGTCCTTCGACAAACATGGCCAGCCCACTGCCACTTCAGTTTGCTTACTCTGCAAGCTATGTCGGTAACTTCGGTTCTTTCCGGATGACTTCGTATCGTGCAGCTATTAACTCAGTCAAAATGTATGGAAAGTGGCCATAGTAACACGTATTCTGTGATTTGAACTGGTTACCTATTAAACAGGGTGCAATTCACAGATTTATAAACTAAAGGGAGATATGGTGTGGCTGCCCAACTGTTCGAGTCCGGCTGTCGCCTTCAACTACATATGCACTACAATACGAACACGCGCTCACTCACACTATAACAGTCACCACACTCAACGCGAGCCAAACGCGTAACGCAGATCGCAACGTTGAGACACACAACTACATTGACAATTCTTATTGACAAATCAACGGCGCCCGCGTTTGTTTCTGTTTTGTGCATACATTGTTCGCACGCGCCACGCCCCCTTGGCATATCTCCCTTTAGTTTATAAATCTGTGGTGCAATTGAAGTCATGGGCATTATTTTAAACTAAGGTACTACTCATGACAATAATTGCATTACGCAAATCAAAAGTATTATTAATGCAAGTATGGAAAAACTTAAAAATGTAGTGTCATACAAAGTATCAAATAGTTGCGCATCGCGATAGCAAATGCTGCTGTAGGTACACTACGCCGTACGGGTCATTGTGCGTGAACTCTTTGACCCCGCCCGACACACGTGACATAGGTCAGTTGCTAACGATTTGATTTTACGAGATACATTCCATTTTACTTTTCCATTCCATAATTTACCGGCTTTGAACGGTCAAAACTACGTCAACTAATAATCAATGAATAAAAAAAAATGTTTACGCACCTACATAAAATTAATTTCCTGTAGTTTTCGTATTTACAAAGTGGGGATCACAGTATCACAGCTGGCACGTGAAAAGACGAAAAATTCCACAGGTTCTCCGTGGTTCTCAAAATGAGACCCCGTGAAGGAATAGGGTCGTTCGGATAGCGGCGATGGAATATTTCACGAATTTGTATCAAATTTCTTGTGCGATCGTAAAGTAAAACCATTTGTAGGTATTGTTGGTTTGTGTACCTATTCTGCACATTACGCGGTCGAGGCATCGTGTTTACAATTAGTCCACTAACACTTAGTGCACTGCAATCCAAGGGTAAGACGCGAGAGGCGCGTGCGACGATCACGTCACGGGATCAATCGTAAATCGACAGCATGCGTCGACACACCTGCGCAGTCGTTACTCGTTAGGTATGTCACTGGTTCGGTTCGGGAAGCCGCCCCCGCGCGGGGATGATATTCGTATTTTTGCGAGTGAGGGAGCGGGACGGAGAGAGTTCGGGGCGGGCGGCATGCCTTTTAGCCTATTGATAGTGATACTTGTGAGGAAATGCCGCGCGCGCGCCGGTCGGCCGCAATGACTAGTTATTAGTATTATTTAATGTTTGTTTACTTTTCGTTCCGCGCTGTACTGCGCATTAAGATTTTGATACTTCAAGACTTTTGGCGTTTATGAAGTACCTATTTGTGTTTATTACTTTTAGTGTTTATTTGCAATAACAAGCCTTTTGCAATATGACTTACTACGTTTTTAAGGTTTTCCATACTTGAATTAATAATATTTTTGATTTGCCTAATAGTAGCCCTAATGCAATTGGTATCGTGAGTAGTACCTTAGTTTAAAATAATGCCCATGACTTCAATTGCACCCTGTAGATGAAATCTTTTGGGTACGGTTGGCATCCTTAAAAAACTCATGTTGGACCAATTAAAAAACTCCCAAATATAAATGATTGCCAATTGCGTCAACCAATTATAGGCAGAATTCCTACATTGTGCGTGCAAGCAGGAATTTAAATAAGCTTTGTAAACAGTATGATATAGAACCGTTCCTAACTAGTGTGTCGTCAGCCAGGAAGTGCTTAAGCCGTAACTTTTTCATGTACAGTCGCCAGCACATCAAGCTACTACAATCTGTCAAATTTCTTTAATAGATTTTCAACTTTATCACTAAAGCAATAAGGTTCAAGGTTGATTGGGAAAATGTGACAGTTTCGGGTAGCTTAACCTGCTGGCGTCTGTACATAGTTCATTTTGTTGTGATGGTTGTTATGCAGTTCGAGCAACATAGTAATTATGCTGTAGTATATAGTAACTTGCTGTGAATTTCCTTAGAATTTACTCTTTTTTTTCTCCGTATTTTATAAGTGGAGACCTGTAATTGGCTTTCAGACTAACGTACTGTCCTTTATTTTTTTTTATTTTTTTCCCGGATGGGAAATCACCAAATGACCCCTCCCGCTCTGGGTGGAGCGGAAGGGAGTGTCAGACTCTTACTGACTAAAACCCACCCATGTTCCTTCCTTTGCCCTTTATGTTCCGGGGTAGCGGTAACCCTTTCGGACGATCCCGCTAACCCGGCAGGCTTCGGCCCTAAAGGGCCCCTCAAATTATGCTGACAACTCTTTGAGGCGCGCGTGGAACACTTACGCGCCGTCCGACACGGGCCTGGTCCTGATCGGGCGGTGAGCTACCCATTGCTCTCCGCCCGCAGGCCCGCGCCTACGATGGCCGGGAGTCGTCACTTGGCTAACGTACTGTCCTTGATCTGTCTATTTTAGCTGTAAGTCTACCATGTTATTTAAATAAATAAATGAAGATCGCTTATTCCCCTAACTCATTACTGTTACTTCCCACTGCTGGGCAAAGGCCGCAACCCATGACTTCCAGCTCTTTCGATCAGGGCTAAAGTAGACCACTGGTCGTTTGTTTTGTCCAGCTCGTCCCGCCATCTTCTACGGTGTCTGCCGCGACGCCTAGCTGTGTCAGGGCTCCACGTGGTGGTCCTAACTTATTAATATACTAGCAGCGGCTCGCGGTTGCACCCGCATACGTTTCGATCCCGTGGGAATATCGGGATAAGAAGTATCCTATATGTTAGTCCTGGTTATAGACTATCTGTGTGCCACATCCAAATCCGTTCAGTAGTTTTTGCGTGAAAGAGTAACAAACATCCATCCATCCATACAAACTTTCGCGTTTATAATATTAGTAGGACTAGCTGCGCCCCGCGGTTTCACCCGCATAAGTTTTGATCCCGTGGGAATATCGGGATACAAAGTATCCTATAAGTTAATCCTGGTTATAAACTACCTGTGTGCCAAATTTTATCCAAATCCGTTCAGTAGTTTTTGAGTGAAAGAGTAACAAACATCCATCCATCCATCCATTCATTCATTCATTTGTCAGCATAAATTGAGGGGCCCCTTGGGGCCGAAGCCTGCCGGGTCAGCGGGATCGTCCGAAAGGGTTACCGCTACCCCGGAACATAAAGGGCGAAGGAAGGAACATGGGTGGGTTTTAGTCAGTAAGAGTCTGACACTCCCTTCCGCTCCACCCAGAGCGGGAGGGGTCATTTGATGATTTCCCATCCGGAAAAAAAAAAAAAAATTCATCCATCCATACAAACTTTCGCATTTATAATACTCGTATTAGTAGGATTGGTAACACCAAAGATATAGCCCTGAGAACGACGCACGGGCATACAGATAGCAGAAGGCTAAGTAAAAAGGTCTGACGACATCTTTTGGATAAAGAACCCTAAAAAACTTATGTTTGACGTAATCAACTTAAAAAACTCCCAAAAATATATGGAAGCCGCCTATCCTAGGAGGATTAACTTTTAATAACGTATTGATAACACTCACTTGAATTTTAATCATAACTTTGCCCCCGTTTAGATTTCGTGAACCCTTATTCTACGCTAAAACTTTTACCAGACAATTTCATCTTGTTTCTTCTTCTTTCAGTTTGTAAATCGCTTCTTGTTCCAGTCCTACTAATATTATAAACGTGAAAGTTTGTATGGATGGATGGATGGATGTTTGTTACTCTTTCACGCTAAAACTCCTGAACGGATTTGGATGAAATTTGATACACAGATAGTTTATAACCAGGATTAACACATAGGATACTTTTTATCCCGATATTCCCACGGGATCGAAACGTACGCGGGTGAAACCGCGGGGCGCAGCTAGTTACTCATAAATTTCTTGTGTGAGGAAAATTTCCGCAATAGGTTGAGAATCGAGAAAATAATCGTGTAGAAATTATAGAACGGAAGGCCATCGGAGCCGCTAAACCTGTAGCTTTAAAAATAAAAATTTGTTTGATTCAAGTAACAAGACTCATATACAAACAGATACATAAAAGGATACATACAGGATAACAAGCACAGACAAAAACGAACGCTCACAATCCAGTTTGTTTATGATCATCGCCAGGACGGGGTTGGCGCTGCGCCAGAGAGATTTATTTTTTAAAATTAAATTCGTCTCTAAATAACCTCGATCCGATAGCCTGTCCCTTGCTATCCTTCCTCAGCGACGCCCTAAGCCGAAGTCCTATAGAGGCATGAGGAACAGGGTGTAAAGTTCACTCATCCTCTATGGAAAAGGGAGGATTCTCCGACCAGATGGGTGTTGTGTCTGGTGGGCTACTACCCGACGATTGATGTTGGGACGTTCGTGCGGTAAACTCTGCTTGCACGATGCAGGATTTTGCGTGACGTCAGTATGATGCGTAGTTCTCATGTGACGATGTAGATGCCGCCACAGTCTGTACCCCACAGGGCGTGCTCTGGCTGGAATTCTTAATTTATTAAGGTATCCATAAGATAGCCGGGTTAAGAAGCCGACAACATCCTAGATTGAAAGGCGAGACGCCAGACACAAATATAAAAAATACAGTGAAGAAAAAAAACAACATTAACCATCATTGGGTCCGTGGATGGGTGATTACCCGTTTCGTACCGAGACCCCTTCGTACTTCGGAAAGAATGTTGATCCCGGCTGTCATTCGTAGATTTTTAGCAGTCGCTGAGAAGTACCAGCACCCTAAGGCGATTATCACACTCCCACGCATCACGCTGCATGTTGCGTGTCGACGCACAGAATGAATGCGCGTGGATGCATTTTCTGTGTGTTGGACTGTGCGTGTTTTCTATACAAACTGAGATACTTACAAGCAAAGTTAAAACACGCATTTACGCGCTACACTGCGTGGTGCGTGGCAGTGCGTTAATCGCCTTATAGCGTAAACACTATCGATCACAATCTGAATCATTTTGAAGGATATTGCTAAGCCATTCCTTCATATGTTCAAAAAATTTGTCTGCTCATCAACGTAACTAAATAATGCAATGAATATTGTTGAACTGTCAAAATGAAAGCCATTGCGACAGTTAGGGTGTTACGCAATTACCCCGCAGTATTACTAAGGTGTATAGTGTTACCCAGAAACTGGGTTATGGAGGTCAGATAGGCAGTTGTTCCGTGTACAATACTGGTATTCAGCTGCATTCGGTTAGAGTGGAAGCGACCCCAAGCTAATAAAAAACTTAGATTAATGACGATGGTCTGTCAAAAACTTCTAGCTACTCGTAGGCTGATATCACACTGGCGATTTGCGAGAGAGGCGAGTGCGCAACGAGCTCGCAGCGAATTCGCAACGAACGCGCCGAACACGCCATGAAAACGCGGCGGGCGATTGATATATAACGGAACGATTTTGAATTTCAGTTGTAAATAACTCTGTATCCATTGTATCACGTTTGAACCTCTCAACAATGCTACGTCCGCTCACACTCGTGTCTTTGATACAACGGGTGGGGCGGGCTGGTGAACATGAGTGTACGGACGCCAGCAGGTCAAGCTACCCAAAACTGTCAAATTTTTCCAATCAACCTTGAACCTTAATGCTTCTTTGATAAAGTTGAAAATCTATTAAAGAGATTTGACAGATTGTAGTAGCTTGATGTGCTGGCGTCTGTAAAAAATGGCGTCGACGGCACTATTCGCGGCGAGCTCGCTGCGCACCCGCGGCGGCGTCTTGGCGGCGAGTTTGCCGCGCGCTCGCGGTGAGCTCGCTGCGCACTCGCCTCGCTTGCAAATCGCCAGTGTGATAAGGCCCTTAACTATTTACTAACCGAGAGAGTTCCGAGTGCTAATACGTAAGTTACGTACTTGCAATTAAAAGTTTAAAACTGTTCTACCCGCGTTTACTCATCAATTAATTCGAAAACTTTGACGATCATACGTTGTTTAACATTGGGTACGGATTGTAACAGTTTGCGAGATTTATTTGTTTTGTTTCGACAACGTTTTATGGGAAAGCTTTTACATTAAAATCGCATCTGATAATATTATCCTCCTGTGGGCCTTGTATGGACACGCGGAATAACAATAATAGCAGCCTATTAGCCCAGGTACTCACGAGCGCGTTTTTCCCGCGGTGACTTTTTTATTCACGCTGGTTTTTCAACGCACTGTTTAGCTGTTACCTATTCAGTGTGTTTTTTGGCGCGCTGGGATGCGCTCTGTTGGATTCTCAATGCTCAGCTCAACACCGAGAGTTCAAAATCCAGATGAAATCCCGCCGTGATATTTTTACGTCTGTGCGAACGTGGGCTTATTGTCCCACTGTAGGGCAATGACCTCTTCTCATACAGAGAAGGCACGAGCATTGATCACCATGCTTGCTCAAGACGGGCGCGGAGTAAACATAACGTTAATTCGAACGATTTAAAAATATAAAATACTCGTTCTGCAGTGCGGTTCTGTAACCATCTTACCGTGAAAACTTAGATGAAGTGAGCGTAGAGTGAGCTGTCATTCCAACTAATGCTAGGGATTGACACTATTGACAGCTCACTCTAAGCTCACTAACCTAAGGCTTTATTCATATCTACGAGTATGTATAATACTTAATGTGCTTGATGCAAAAAAAAAATTGAAAGAAAGAAAGAAAATACGTTTATTTGCGTCAAAATGACGCAAAAAATACATAAAAAAACAATAAAAAATGGTTGACATGCGTTACTTCCACGCAAAACGGCTATCGCTCAGCATTATGCTGCGGCCCTATGCAAGACAGAGCCCCAGCGCTGGTTTTCAGCTACAGCGCGCGCCGACGTAATGACGTCGTCTGGTGCAGCAAACAATTATTCATCAACAAGTATTAAAACAATTATTTTTATTTTTAAAGCAACCAATACCAGTACCGTACCAATATGCTATAGGATAGTTGTAGTAGCGATTCAAAAATCGTTCGAATTTACGGTTTTTCTGTTTATCCACCCCGACAAATCCACCTTTAGGTGAATACGCGGAAACGCATGTCCGAAAATACACCCTAAGCCTATATTGTTCCGCGTTTGTTCAGCCTGTATTGTTGTTGTTATTGTTGTTGTTGTTTGTTGTTGTTGTTGTTATACTTTTTCTTTCTTTGTTTTCTTTCCCACTGTTGCGACACTGGCCTCTCTTTGTGAGGGAATGGGCTATCCCAGTGCGTGTTGATAGATGTCATATGACGTCTTCGAATTTTGGTTCTAGGACGTACTGGTTTCCTCGCGATGTCTCCCTAAGACTATAAATCCTATTTATACAACGGGACTTGGATTTTTTAGCCCAATGGTAAAAGCCAATGCAATCCGAATTGGCTTTTACAATGTTTTCAAATTACAGTGTTAAAAGGTTTGGGAGGACAGTGTGGGCAAGTCAACAAGTACCAGGTACTTATTAAAATAGAAAATGGTCCACAAATCTACAGTCTATAAGCATTATCAGTCTATAATGTTCCCACTGCTGGGACACGGGCCTCCTCCGGTGAGAGGGAGTGGACCGTAACCCACCACGCGGGCCCAGTGCGGGTTGGTGGATGTCACATGTTTTCGAATGTTTGGTTCTAGGACATGCCGGTTTCCTCACGATGTTTTCCTTCACCGTTTTGAGAGTGGTGGTGAAATAATTCACACAAAGTAAAACGCCTGTCTGGGTTCGAACCTACGACCTACAACTCATCATGCGCCGCAGTCTAGAATCTAAAATAAAATTAGGTGACGTAACTTCGTAGATGCGATGGGTATCGATATTTTAATTAGATAAATAGCGACCTCCGCGCTTCTATCGACGATGCCGGGGAAGTGGCGAAATTTTGTGCAAATAAAATCTAATACATATACTGTCGTACTATCGACTCGACGAAGAATACTCGACAACAATATTTTAAAGAGATTTTTTAAAGAACGTGTGTTCTTATGACCACGATAGAAGTCAAAACTTATACGACCCGAGTAGGTATACGTGATTCAGCGCCGAATAAACGCGATTCAGCGTCACCGACCGACCGGAGCCGAGTATACCCGATTCAGCGTCACCAACCCGAGCGGGACGTTTCAGTTTCGTTCACTGTTCAGAAAGAGCGCAACGTAAAGAAGTTGTCACTTCAATTATTATTTTTTTACGTCTTCGGATTTTTCGTTCTAGGAATTTTCTACTCTACTAACTCGTAGTCGCGGCTGTGACCTCCGGGCCATTCAAATGTCGTAAGGGACATTGAAAGAAGATCGCAGGAAAGACCAGGATGAGACTCGCTCAGACCAATATTGGCACTTTGTTGAACAACAGCGTTATCAGAGGGCCTTATCAACTGGGCATCAATTAATTATTAAAAATAATTCATCATCTGCCTAGCCTCTTCCCAACAATGTACCAGTATTTTACGAGTACATGGAGTGACTGCCTATCTGACCTTCACAACCCAGTTAGGATAATACCCGTTGATAAGACTGATTGTCAGACTTTTCGGGCTTCTGACGACCCGTAACGACTGTCAAAGATCCACGAATGACAGTGGGACCAAGCACGGAGGGATCTTGGTATATAAAGATGGTCACCCATCCACGGGTCAGCCGTGGCAAGCGTAGCTTAACCTGATTGATCGACCCGTGCCCGTGTTATTATTGAAATTAATAGTTAATTATTAAAAATAATTAAGAAAGAAAGAAAGAAAAAGTATCTATTGCGACTCGTACAGGATTATAAACTAAACTAAACACAGTTAAAAATAAAAATAGAACAAATTATTTTATTTTTTTTAAAGTAATAAAAGGTAAAATGAAACAGAAAGTCCTCTATACGAGGCCAAAAGGCTCTTATCTCTCAGCATGATGCTTCGACATTTAAAAATAAATATCGCAGCGCTGGTATTCTGATAGGGCCCGCTGTGATGTCACGGGCAATCACAGTAATAAATAAATAATAAAATAGATATAATTATGTAAAATATTAGCAATAAAATAAATATTATTTATTTTAATCGGCCCAAGACGTAACCTCATTACTTGTCTATGCCCTGAGTGTCAGAAGCACTCTGTGACAAGTAATTTATTGATTATCTCACAATAGAACATGCTTCAACTTTGCCGTAACTTTGTAGCAGTCAACCGAAACTTGCCCCACTTGCCCCAATATGATTAGTTGATTGGCTGTTAAATTATTCACGAAACAACTATAATATCGATTGGTTAACTAAAGGTTACAGTTACAAGTAGTATTGGCATTTACTGTCATTGTATTTATGAAGAATTTCTGTAAAATGAATTTGACTGAGGGCGGATTTTTCGAACGCCAGATAGTTTTATCCTGGGAATAATTTTGAATATTTTTTTTTCTATTTAGGGATCCGTTTGTGAAATATTAAGCTTTAAAATGCGAATTTTTGTTAGAGTCAAATGACCCCCCCTGCCAGCAAAATGGTTGTTTTTGGATATGTGAAAAAGACAACGTAGAAGTATATTTATAATGAAGTCAAAAGGAAAACTATCACAGCTAATTAGGCTTTACGTGTTTACGAGTAATAGTCGACCAACTTACATGTGCTGTTGCAATGTATGGGAGAACATGATTTTCAACTATAATGTTAAGTTTGTTCTTAGGCTAAATTCATTCCAACTACGGAACCCTTCATTGTGCGTGGTCCGAGACGCACTTGGCCGGTTTTCAGTTTTAGAGTGCCCAAAAAACAAAACACGGATATCTCCACACCAGCACCGAGTTTACGTCCCAACCCTAGTCATTCTTTAACGTGAACGGAAAATCGATTCCATTTTCAAAGTTTCCCTAGTTGCCAAATGTTTTATAGTCTGAACTACACCCTTTCAAGGGGTATTAATATTTCAAGCCCTGTTTCCGAAGTCACAAAGCGGAGCCGCCCCGCGCTCGGAACTACGAGTATTCAACTCCTTTCAACTATCCGCATAAGTTTTAGGTAATGTTTAGCGGTACCTATAATATTATATATGTGTATCTATTCATACACGAAATATCTAAAGGGGTCATTGTATTTATCATTACGAACAACTTTTACTACAGCACTAAACCTGAAATCGCGAAAAAAAAATTAACTGTTCCCTACATTTATGTTCGATCAGCAGATTTTTTTTTCGCGAGTTCATGTTTAGTCCCGCGAATTCATCCGCGTGAAATTACTCTTTCCCCCGACCCACCGCGTCGCATCGCTCGCCTGCCCGCATCTACTTCGTTTTCGCTTTGCGTTCTTTCTGCCCAGCTCTTTAGAGTCGTAGCGCGATGTAAATAGCCTATAACCTTCCTCAAGAATTGGGCTAAATAATACAAAAAGAATTTTACAAATCCAACTGGTAATTCCAGAGAAAAGCGCAAAAACCAAAATCTTCAGTTTTATTATATCAACAGCCTAAGTGCAAAACCATTTTCGGCAACTGATTGAGATTAATTGGTTTCGTTTCGATCGCTTTTTGTTTCATTTTACGATTTTCATAAGCACATATCGTTCACTCTTTAGCGTTTCAAACCAACAGCTGTTGCTATTACATGATAGTGGAGTTACGCAATACGAAAATTGTAAAATGAAACCAAAAGCGATCGTAACGAAACCAATTAATCTCAATCATTTGCCGAAAATGTGTTACGCAATTAGGCTGCAGTATTAGTATAGACTAGTAGGTACAATAGACTGATTCGAGGAATAATTTCTATAGGTACAGACGCCAGCACATCAAGCTACCCGAAACTTTCAAATTTTCCGAATCCAATTTGAGCCTAATGCTTTAGCGATAAAGTTGAAAATCTACTAAAGAAATATGACAGATTGTAGTAGCTTGATGTGCTGGCGTCTGTACCTCGTTTAATAACTTATCGACATACATAATTAATATCTACGTACGTAGCCCCTGGCATAGGTAACTGAAGGAACACGGGTGGGTTTTAGTCAGTAAAAGTCTGAGACGCCCTCCCGCTCCGCCCAGCGCGGGAGAAGTCATATGATGATTTCCCACACAAGAAAAAAAAGTCTACGTACGCTTTACGTGATGTCATTAGCGAATTATAACTGATTACAAACGAAGGCAGGCATATTACATACAGCGGGGCTTGTGACTAAATAATACCAGCCGCACGGGTCGCTGGAAGGTTTAGCTACGTTTACCGCGGTCGGGTCTTGGACGGTTGACCATCCATCGAGACCCTTCCATGCCTCGGAAAGAACGTTAAATCGTTAGTCCCGGCTGTCATTTGTAGATGTTTGATAGTAGTTTCGTGGCGATGACAGAGTGTTGTGGCGCAACCTGGGAGAGGCCTACGTCTGGCAGTGGACTGCAAAAAGGTCAAGTTTACAAGACACTTAAAATGTCTACCGTCGAAATGATAAATGCATCCAATTATAACAAACAGTTTTACAAAAACCTAAATCCTAAATACTGCGGATTTTGCAAAAGAAAAACTAAAATAGCTATTCTAGACCTGCATACTCGTCTACTATTATGTATTCCACACCATACACTTGTACTATTATGTATTCTGTCGCCAAACTAACATAGCATTACGCCAGTAATCCCCGAAGGGTTAGGCAGGGGTGTACCCTATAGTACACCATACTATGCATAATGGATAGTCAACCATTACTTTTTACTACTAGTACGAGGTACGAGACCTCTGCGCCTCGTTCTAGTAATGTAAAGGCGCTACTCGACGCACGACATGTCGCATTGCTACTCTCGTCTTCTCGTAACGCGTCGCACTGTCACGTCTTCTCCGGTGTGATCTGTGCTAAAAGTTATCAAATAGATCTCAATACCTATTCAAATTAGCAGACGTGTGTCCAGTTTTGGTTTGTACTTTGGTTTTGGTTTGTTTTGTTTGTACTTTGGGCTGACGAATTGAATATAACTGATGAAACGACGAACACTGCCAAATACTGGAAACTGTCGAGTTAAATCAACTGTCTAATCGGTAAAACTGACGAATCAGTGAAACTGACTAATCAACGAAGCTGGCGAATTAAATAAACAGACGACTAAGGGAAACTGGCCAGTGATACGCGGACTTGACCACCGGGAGCCTTAACTCTGAAGACCTAAATAACCTCGGATTGAACTTTTTTTTGTGTTTAATCTCTTGGTTTGTTTTTTTTCTGTTTCGTTAAGTTTTCTCTCGGCATAGTAAACCGCAGTACCGATAATGTTCAAGAAAGAAAACACTCATTTTCTCTTTCAATAATTTACGAAAAACACACTGTGACCTCTTTCTAGTAATTTCGAAAGTACTTCCTCAGTTACATAGTTAATAACCTCCTTCGAATAATGTCGATATTGACGTTATTGACAAATGACTGAGCTAATGACACACGCACTCTGCGCGTCGAATATTTGAACCCAATAGGTAAGGTTCTATATTAGGGACTCGTTGCTAAGTAATAACAGCCGTACGGGTAGATCGATTCGTTTAAAATACGCTTGTAGCGGTCGGTCCGTGGATGGATGGCCATCTTTACATACGGAGACGCCCCTTCCGTCTTTTTGTTTTGTTGGTCTAGTGGTCGCAAGCGCTACTGCTGAGTATGACGTCTTGAGTTCGATTCCCAGGTCAGGAAGAGTGTTGGAGTTTGAGTCTGGATTTGGGCCCTGTTGATGGCAACAGGCTCGTCCCCTATTACATGGGCTTTAAACATAACTGGCGAAATTTGGGTGTACACCTCTGCCCAACCCTTCGAGTAAAATGTTCTTTTGTACAATTGCGATGACTTTTTTTCGTGTATTTCTTCTGCGGATATTTCGGATATTCGCACCTATCACATCACTAGCCGAAGGGTGCTCAGTAATCGGATAGCGGCTATAACACGACCTCTACAAACTCGATTCCATGTGTAACAAACTTTTCAACCCGTTCTCTCGCTAAAGTACCTGACGCGAAAGATAAGTAGGTACTAAGTAGGTACATAGCGAGACTTAGGGAGAGACATCCCTGGGGAGACTGTAAAGGGGCCTCCCTTTACAGTCTCTCCAGGGATGTGCCCCACAGGCGTTGCGCAGGGGTGGTTCCGGAATTGGTCTTTTAAGAGGAACCGGGATCACACCTATGTGCGGATGGTGATCACCGGGGTGGTTTTAGTGAGGTAAAAATCCCACACTCCCCGACCTCACTCCCCGGAGGTCGGGTGCCTTTTGAAGGTTTCCCCCTGAAAACAAAAAAAATAAAGGTACTTACTAAGTAGGTATTAACTGGCGAATTACCAGCAGTGCGATTCTGTAACCATTTCACCGTGAAAAGTTAGGTGAAGTGAGCTGTCATTCCCACTAATGCTAGGGATTGACACTATTGACAGCTCACTCTAAGCTCACTTCACCTAACTTTTCACGGTGAGATTTTTACACAATCGATCGGCTGGTCCTACATGGGTTCGATGCCCGGCGGGGCAATTGCGTAAGGGTGCCAACATAAAGAAGCGGGTGTTCGGGCCCAACTCCCGGTATAGCCGGTCGATTCTGTAAAAATCTCACCGTGAAAACAGAAGTGAAGTGAGTTTGATGAGAGCTGTCAGTAGTGTCAATCCCTAGCATTAGTTGGAATGACAGCTCACTCCACGCCAAGGCCAAGGTCCAATTCTATATGCTACATAACATCACGCTACGGCACGTAGGAGCCGAGCAAAAAAAAAGAAGACGATACGATGAGGCGCGGTGGGTCGGGGGCCCAAGGCGGCCGTCCGACGTGAACCGAGCATTACCGAGAAGAGCCGAACTGTGCATGCCTATGCCAACGAGGTCCCATTACCCTGCGACTGACGCGTGATCGGCTCGCAACAGTCGCAAAAATGTGGCTGTTTTCTATAAATACAGGGTGGCAGGAACAACGACGCGCAACCGCTTACCATGGATTCAGTACATGATTCTGGACCCCCCTGCGTTGAAATGTTTCATCGGCTTTTTCTCAATTTTTACGTTTTTTTCAGCAATTGTTTTTACTGTAAACTGTATAAAACCATTATTTCTATCTAACCCAATTAGATTTTAAATTAAAAAATAGTAAATTACTTGTTTCATTTAAAACAGCAATTTAAATAAAACTCGAAAGGGCAGCGCGCGGTATCGCGGTAGGTAGCGCGCACGCGCACACCATCCGCGGAGCGTTTTGATCGCGTTGTTTGCAATACATTGCGCACTCAAAAATGAATTTTTTTTTTAACCGGTCATTTCCGAGAGTAATGACTTTCGTAATTTTATTTATGGCATCAGGTGTAACCTATTCACGACGTTTGCGCGTCGATGTCCCTGCCACCCTGCATACTAAATACTAATATGTACAGCTGAAATATTGTGTATTTGTTTGTTTGAACGCGCTCATCTCTGGAATTACCAGTCGGATTTGAATAATTATGTTTGCATTATTTTGATAGCCCAATTCTTGAGGCAGTTTATAGACTAAAAAGCCTGACAACCAATCTTACCAATGCCTATCGTGTTAACAGTAACTGGGTTGTAGTGTAGAGGTCAAATAAGCATTCGCTCCTTGCAAAATACTGGTCACGCACATCATGCTGTGGCCCTTAGGAGCTGAGCAAAAAGAAACAAAAGTTAGAAAGAACGTCAAGCCGCCGCGGAATGGAATGGAAGCGACTTTTTCTGTACAGACGCCAGCAGGTCAAGCTACCCGAAACTGTCAAATTTTCCCAATCAACCTTGAACCTTAATGCTTTAGCGATAAAGTTGAAAATATATTAAAGAAATTTGACAGATTCTAGTAGATTGATGTGCTGGCGTCTGTACAAAGCATAATGAACTTTATGTCAAAAGTGTAACGCACATATTAGATACACAAATACGCACAGGTCACGCATCTTTTGGAGAATTATCGCGCATTCTCGGGAATTCCGGCAGTAATAAGCTCGTATCTAGTTTGTACAGACGCCAACACATCAAGCTAATACAATCTGTCAAATTTCTGTAATAGATTTTCAACTTTATCGCTAAAGCATTAAATTTCAAGGTTGATTGGGAAAATTTGACAGTGTCGGGTAGCTTGACCTGCTGACGTCTGTACAGACGCCAGCACATCAAGCTACTACAATCTGTCAAATTTCTTTAATACATTTTCAACGTTATCGCTAAAGCATTAAGGTTCCAGGTTGATTGGGAAAATTTGACAGTTTCGGGTAGCTTGACCTGCTGGCATCTGTACGTTAGACAATTGACATAAAGTTCATTTTGCTATCTACGAAAACTCGCTTCCATTCCGTTCCGCAGCAGTGTAAATTGAGCCTAACGGTAATAGCGCATACTGGCGATGCGATCCGACGCGGTGGTTGGGGTTTGGGGGATAGAGTTTTTTTAAAGTAGAAACTGGTACGTTATATTTACACCCCATTCTCCACAGTATCGAAATTAATGGCCAAAGAAAACTTTCCGCAATACAGCTTTTAAAAGTTTAAACGTATCTTTTGGCAGTTGGCCCATCGCAAACTGTTTTGTTGCGCCGCATACCTGTCTGTTCCTCTCCATTAAATCTTATAAAGTGGGTGCTATTACTGCTGGGTCCGTGAAATTTAAATTTCGTTATTATTTTGTTCGTGAAATGCGAGTTGGAAAATGATTTTTGTAGCGCGTTTTTGGAAACCCGTTGTGCGTCGACATTCGTTGATTTCAGCACCAACAGAAGGCGAAGAGGCTGTACTTCCGGTAGCGCCGGAGATGTGATTCTCAAAAATGTTCATTTTTTGTATGGAAGATGAGAAAAATTCAAATGTTCTATAATTGATTATTACCCACATGTAGAGTTTGAGGGGGTTGCGGCTTATGAAGGGGGGCCAAATTTTCACTATTTTTGCGGCCGTTTTCGAGATATAAGCTTTTTTTTTTAAAGCCTGTGGAATATCAACTACAGGGCAAAGGGAGACCTTCGCCAAGGTCAATGTCCTTGAGGTGTCCTGTGGTGTTCCCCCACTATACTAATCCCACATCCCACCGGGTTTGTGGTCGATGGTTTTGGGTGAAATATTTCTAAGTTCTTTTTTTCATAGTGCCCCGCTTCGTATCCTCAGACCCTTGACACTGACATGCAGTTGATTGTACCTATTGGGCTAAATAAAACACAATAATAACAATTCTTAAGAAATCTTTATTAAACAAAAATATTTATACATTAAACATTTATAATCTACATTCGATTGAAATAAGCATAAATCTACATGGTTGTTATAATACACTTTTTTTTGTAATATTTTGAAAAAGAGTAACCGTAGAGTTTCTTGCCGGCTCTTCTCCATAGGGAACGACCAAATGGAACCGTGCACCTAGCTTCTGACGTCTCATAAGTGCCCATGTTGGTTTATGTGAAATAAAATATTTTGATTCTAATTTTTTGATTTTGTACACTTTGAATCGGGAATGGGGAAAAGTCTGTGCGCACTTTTAGTCGAGAAGCGGTTTGACAAACGATTTACTCAGTTAGTAAATAAATGATTGGAATCTTAACCATAATGACACAGGCCTCATTTCCATGAGAGGGAGTGGGCTGTGAGGTGACCCACCACGCAGGCTCAGTGCGGGTTGTCAAATGCCTTCGAATTTTTCATTCCCTCTTTAACCCCTCAAAGTGACAAATTTTCAAAAATCCTTCTCTTGTCACCTTTGTTATAAAAGGAACTCTTGTTAAAATTTCAAACGGTGTCAGTCAGTGAGTGAATGACAACATAATCAGCCTGTAATGTTCCCACTGCTGGGACACAGGCCTCCTGTCTTTGAGTAGGTGTGGACCGTAATCCACCACGCGGGCTCAGTGCGGGTTGGTAAACGTCACGTCTTCGAATTTTTGGTTCTAGGACATGTCGGTTTCCTCACAATGTTTTAAGATCAGTGTTGTTGAAATAAATAATACAAAGAAAAGTGCGTGCCTGGGTCCGAACCCACGACCTAGGACAAGTAAGTTACTACACTGGGTTACCACTGCTTTCTATGGAATCATATTGGATTCGAAGATAAAAGTATTAACAATAATCACATTTTTTTCATCATATCCACTACAACACTTATTTAGTTATTATTTTAACAAAATATATATTTAATTTGAGCTTTAACTTTTAATTTAAATCTTAAAACTAACTACATATTACTAAATTAATTTAAAGTGCTTGGAAAATGACTGCAGGGACTTTTTTGACAAAAGTGGTAAAAAGTGGCAATCTGACCAAGATTATGTCTGGACTTTAAAAGAGACTGTGACCTCTGAGTTTGTTTCGGCCTTTCTTCTCAGAGTAGTCAGATAGGAAACACCGACCAAATCTAGCTTATTTTTTTTTTAAATATGACGTGTAAAAGTGATTTCAATATCTTATTTACAGAATAAACAATTTCATTTCAATTATAAGATCGTCTATACATTTATTTTCCAAACACCTAATATTTAATACAGATATCCCATGAAAAGAATGTGCTTCGGGAAACATCGTTTATCTTCGGAAACACGAACGCGCGACGATGAGAACTAATATAGAGATGTTACAACAATGGAAGTACAGACGCCAGCAGGTCAAGCTACCCGAAACTGTCAAATTTTCCCAATCAACCTTGAACCGTAATGCTTTAGTGATAAAGTTGAAAATCTATTAAAGAAATTTGACAGATTGTAGTAACTTGGTGTGCTGGCGTCCGTACAGTGAAACCTGGTTAATTGGGATCTCAAGGGACCACGACATATGTACCAATTATTGAGGGTTTCCAATAATCCAGTTTTTCAATTAAGCAGGTTTAAAATTATAGTTGTCTCATTGACAGAGGCCCCCGCTTACAGAGGTCGAAATGTGCCGTTATTCCATTTTTAGAGGTGGAAATATTAATAAGAATGCGTATTTTTGGTGTTGTGAATTTAATGTAGGTATGAATGTAGATATGTATGGAAACAAAAATGTCAATACGTGTTAAAACTTGATTAATTTGTCTCACTTATACATGTAATTGAGCCACAGGGTCTCAATTATAGAGGTAAACATCGAAGAAGTCTTAGAAGTCAAATCTCATTTAACGAGGTTCAAAAAGTCCCATTTTCAATTCAATGAAAAAGAACCGGGACCTCATTGCAACTCTCAATAATAGAGGTTTCTTACTTATCCAGGTCCCACTTAACCAGGTTTCACTGTACTTGCCCATTATATATATTATGATTACCAAATTATAGACTAACAACTGTATGCAATTCCGAAATACAAATACGCGATGATGACATTTAATATAGAGCTGTAACAACCCTGGACTTCCGTACTTGCCGTAATTACCATATTTACCAAGTTATAGACTAACAACTCTGTGCAATCCCAATAAACTTATCAGCAATAGCTATTCACAACGATCCGACAGGCTATCGTATCGAAATTGACACATTTCGATAACCTGTATTTGCCTTGCCCCCGACAGCAAACAGCTCTCGGAAGAATATCGGTTATCTATTTGATTTAAACAGGCAATATTTTCGGTTTTTGGGCTTGTGAACAGCGTTGGGAATTCGACGATAACATTGATTGTTGTTCGATACGGTACGGTTCGATCGAGCGGTTGTGAATAGCTATGCTGAACTTTTGTCCCGACAGAGAAAATTTCATACAAACGCGCAATGATAGGAGCACAAAGCGCGGTAGTACAAAACTGAGAAGCTTTGCCTCTGTGGAGAGTTACTCTGACGTGCGACGTTCGTGCTAATGTCAGATTCCCATAATTCACGGACCAATTTCTTTAAAATTAAGATTCTTGTATATTTAACCAATAATTATTTTTATTCGTGGAATAAAATTGACGTCTGACAGTTTTTGTATGGAAGAACTGTCAAAAATTCAAAATTATTCCTCTGATAAAATTATCTGGCGTTGGAAAAGTCAGCCCTAAATCGAATAGACGATCGCTATTCTTCCGACAGCTGTTTGCAATCGGGGGCAAGGCAAATCAGGTTATCGAAATGTGTCTGTGACTTCTTTGATAAGACTTCTTTCTTTCTTTCTTTATTCATTTTCAATAACATAGCCTGTCAAATAGTTGTGATTAACAGAACAGTTGGGCAATAAAACATGTTTCCATTGGTAAGTAGAACGATTCGTTTTTGTTTATTGGCACCGAGCGTAGTTCGGAAACACGAAGATTACCGACAGATTACCGAAGCGCATATTTTTTTTTTTGGATTACCTGTACATCATATACTTATCAACTACTCCCCTCGTCAGAAATCATATTTTGGAATTCTGATTTTAAAAATGTTGCCTCTGCTATCATTTCTTCACGCGTTCTAGGTGGCTTCGCTGGGTGACCGGATTTGAACCTAAAAGACATGTAAGTAAGGTTTAATTTTGCCCAACTTATTACAACTTCCTAATTATCATGGAATGGGCGGTTTTTTTTTTTATAAAAGACATAAATAAAAAGTCAACTGTTTCATACAAGTGATAACCTACACGGTCAAAGTTTATGGAAAACTTGATTAAATTTTTAACATCTTTTTTTTTCTGGGTGGGAAATCATCGTTATTATGAGTTCTCCCGCTCTGAGCGGAGCGGGAGGGCGTGTCAGACTTTTACTGACTAAAACCCACCCGTGTTCCTTCAGTTGCCTATGCCAGAGGCCACGGTATCTCTTTCGAATAACCCGCGGCCCTGGCAGGCATCGGCCCTAGAGGACCCCGTCAGTTCCTGCTGACATCTCTTTGAGGCGCGCGTAGAACACAACGCGCCGTCGATCCGGGCCTGGTCCTTGCCGGGCGGCGAGCTGCCCATTGCTCGCCGCCCGCAACCCCGCGCCTACGGTGGCCGGGGGTCGGCTGGTGACTCCCGACGTCCAGGGCGTCTCCTGCGGCGACTACGGGCGTGAGGGCGCAGAGATTTCAAGCATTACCTACATGCATTGTTGCAAAATTAAATAAATTTTTCTTCTTCTTTTTTAAGTTTATGGAATACCTCATTAAATTGTTAATACCTTGCGGCACACTAAACGCCCCCAGACGTAATCACAGTAAAACTTCTATTGTGCCTCGTTCAATGGCCTTCGACCGATTAATAACAATTGGCGCGTCGATATCCCTTACGCTCAGTATACGTACTTACGTACCTGTCTCTTCTACTGCCACGGGACCGACATCTATTGTACGTTTCTTGAGCGAGAAAATGGTCGATAACCGATCGATAACACATCTTCGTTGGCGATAAGAGAGGTGCCTATATGCGATCAAAACTATATTCTTATTAAATAATTTCGGTCCGACTAATTTGTTTACGTGTGATGTTCACTGTATTTTTATTTTTATGTTTTTGATGTGTGTTTTGTGTTGTGTGTGTATTGTATGTGTTGTTGTTGTGTGTATGTGTGTATTTGTAAGTGTGCGTTTTGTTTGTGCAGAATAAACTATTTTCTTTCTTCTTTAAGTAAAAAGAAACTGGAGTTAGCTTCTTTTTAATTACATTTTATTAATAGCTTATAAAAATTACAAAATTAAATTATAAATAGTTAATTATTATGAAATTATCAATGCCAATCTTGCGCTAGCACAACTGATTCAATTAGTAAATTTGTGTAGTGTTTGGGTCACCAAGATACAGACTGTGCCTAGTTTGGGATCCGATGTTAAATCAGTCTAAGATTTCTGTTGGTTAGAACTGCATGCTAATACTAATTGTATGTTCGTGAACTATGTGTAAGTTTTAATAAATTTGACGGCACGGTTGGCGCAGTGGTTAAGCGATTGACTGCTGCGCTGCGTGTCGCGGGTTCGATTCTCGCACGGTACAAATATTTGTATGACCTACAAGTAGTTGTTCCGGGTCTGGCTGTTTGTGTATGTGAGTTTAAATGTTTGTAAACGCACCCACGATACAGGAGTAATAATTCCTAGTGTGGGGCAACGTTTTTACTAAACTATTATTATTAAACTATAATAAATGAATTTGAATATACGAAAAATTTCAGTTCCTAGTCGATAGGCTCAACAATTAATTTATCTGACTTTACATTTACTATTTTTAAGTCTATTAACACATTTTGTACTTACTGGTCATGTTTAGCTAGTTCCAAGTATATGAGGTCGTTATCAATGAAGTCGCCTTTTTTTCTCGGCATAATGTGGCAGTGTAGATGCTGTAATGATAATAGGGACAAGTCGTATTAGTCCAAGTCGATCGCGTCAAGTTTCGTTAGAGAAACTCGTCTCTAACGAAACTGAACGCGACCGGCACATCTACACCAATGGCGTTTAAAAGCTGCCAGTGTCATAATACATACATAATCACCCTATAATGTTCCCGCTGCTGGGACACAGGCCTCTCTGCGAGAGGGAGTGGGCTGTAATCCACCACACGAGCCCAGTGCGGATTGGTAGATGTCACATGTCTTCGAATTTTTAGTTCTAGGACATGCCGGTTTCCTCGCGATGTTTTCCTTCACCGTTTTGAGAGTGTCATCAATGTTGTGGAATATTGACACTGACAGCTCTTGAACGCAGTTTACATGTGCCGATCGCGTTCAGTTTCGTTAGAGAAATTCGCCCTGAATCTAAACTAGTTTTAAAAAGAGGTACAATATTGTTTTGTTTGTTTGCGAGTCGCAAGTTGTATGACAAACTAGCTTCCCCCGAGCCGCCCCGTCGCATCGCATCACCTGCTTGCGCTATCACTTCCTTTCGATAATCGTTCTTTCTGCCTTGTTTGCTCGGCTCGTAAGGGTCATAGCATGATGTTAAATAGCCTATAGCCTTTCTCAAGAATTAGGTTATGAAATGCAAAAAAAAAATTTCAAATCCTACCGGTAGTTCCAGAGATTAGCGCGTACAAACAAACATACTCAGCAGCCTTTATTATTAGTATAGATTATATTACCTGGACAGTTTGTCCCGCCTCCCTACCATCTTGTATCGTCACTGTACACGAATCCGCGTTGTGGACTCTTTCCATTAACTGTGAAATAAAATACAAAATATCAGTACTCGTGAAATGTCGTTGTCCAGCCACGAGTACTTATATGCCAACTCTTGAAAACTTTCAATAGCGATTTTTGCGTGAAACATTGCAAAGCCTGTGTTCGAAACACTATGTTCGTAGCAACATCAAATTTAATTCAAAAATAAAGGAGTAAATCGCTTTTGAATAAAGCCAAGTGTATACATACTTATGCTCGTGACTGTAGGTACTGTAGGCACACCTCTGCCTAACCCTTCAGGGAAAACAGGCGTTATGTTATGTTGACCTAACCTTCGAACAACAATAGCACTAGTTTAAGGATTAGGAATAAAAACACATCGGTCAAGTGACCGCGATTGCATATAACTTGATTATGAACCTTACTTTCAGACATAAAGTTAATTATTGTTTGCAATATATTTACTGCTTTGATTGTATTTTTTAATAAGAACAATAATAATATTTATAGAAAAATAAAACATAATTTCTAAGCAATATTTATTTTATTTTTTTTAAACGTTGCCCCACACTAGGAATTTTTCCTGTATCGTGGGTGCGTTTACAAACATTAATAATAAAATGAAAAAAAATAAATATATTTTAAAAAAAATTATATTAATAAATATAGTATAATATATATGGATATAATTAATATGGTTGAAAAAACCATGTTGCAAAATAAGACTACTTGTGGTCTTATTTTTCCGGCCGTTTTTGATGCGCTCATCGGAAATCTAGTACTATTATTGATCGAAGGCTATAATAACTCATGATGAATAAAATTCCCAGTTATATTCAAGAGCTTCATTATCATCACCTGCCTAGCTTTTTCCCAACTATGTTGGGGTCGGCTTCCAGTCTAACCGGATGCAGCTGAATACCAGTATTTTAAACTCAAACTCAAAGTATTTATTTCAATTAAACCAATATTACAGGCACTTTTGAATTGTCAAGGGGTCGGTCAGTCAGAAAAATGAAGCTAGTTGCCCATTCCAAAGCGTAGTAGGTACTACGCTTTGGAATGGGCAACTTCTTCTTCTTCATGGAGAAGAACGGGCAAGAAACTCCATGGACACTCTTTAAATCAAAATATGGTTACAAAGTATTAGTTACATCATTCATGTTAAAAATTATGCATGTGAGAACGATGCAGAACGTTAAAAGCGTCCGTAATGAAAAGTTTAAAACAATCCAAACATTAAATTAAATTAAAATAAGCCATGGCAGCAAAGAGATGACCAGTCCCTATTGACGGCGCCCGTTCACGGACATGACGCATGGATTAGCACCATTCAGCTTTACATGAAGCAACTGCCTACCTGACCTCCACGACCCAGTTACTGGGTAATACGATACCCCTTAAAACAAATCAAACAAATAATTAACTATTAGGTAACAAAATTTAACCACCCAAAGTTGTAGTTAACTAATAGTTAATTATTTGACCATGGGATAAACTAACAATTGTACAAAAAACACTTTTTGCCAATATTTAACCATTGGTTACTATTTTTAACAATTGGTTATGTTAACTACGGACCAAAAGTCCGGCCGTTATAGTAAAACTCCTCGGAAACCTATGTCCAGCAATGGACGTCTTTTCATCTCAAAATAGGCAAGAAATACTAACCTTTTGTACAATTCGTATAGTTTTATAAAAGTCCTGTGCCTCTTCTTCCGACAAATCTCTGTTCCTTTCCGCCTTTCTGATTGGAGCTACTAAGACGTGACCAGGAATTACACACCTGAAAACAATTATAAAAGAATGCCGTCATTATGGAGTTTACAAACAAATATCACCCTTTACGAAAGTTGTAATAAAGTTCAAAATAAATTATGACGTTATTTTGTATTTTCATAAAATCACATAGAGGATAATTTTTGGTAATTTTATCTGTCAAAGAAATATCATCCTTGAGTACGTTGAATTACAATGACAGTCAACTTAATCGCGCGAAAATGAGTAAAATCTAAATTTCGACCTTATTTCAATTATTTGATGTTGATATTTTTTTAAGTAAAAACCGCGCGGAGTTTTGATGCGTTTTGTATTCTGTTAGATCAGTGACTCATAGAATATCTTTATAAAAAACATTGAATACAAGATGCGATGGACAACACGCAAATTCAATATCATTGCTCAAGAAATAAGACACATATCTCCTTAGAAAAACGTTGAAACCAATATGTACTCAACAATTTCACGGAAATATAGACCTTATCACGCTCCACAATAAAACCCATATTCCTTTACTCACCTCAAATTTACAAAAGCATAAGACAGCTTCGATTGAAAGAAAACACAACTTTCCGGAACTTTCACGTGTCCGAAAGCGTAGTACGGTTCGTCCGGACTGACTCCGTCCGACACTGTGTCCGGAGCGAATAGAGCGGACGTCTCTATGTGGGGAGGCAGAAGATCCTTGCGAAGACTTAAACAGTACAAGGAGTATACGTTCCGTCTGAAAAGAGAATGACAAAAAATAGTAACTTATTTGACAACGGAAAGAAACAAAGTCTTATTTTATTTTTTAAACTTTATAGTGTTTGTGCCTATGATCCTGTATTGGTCGAAATAAACAAACGATTTTTATTTTATGTATTTATTTAACAATATCTTGATGGTTCGGAGGTAAAGAGGCCAGCTTTTCAAGTTTGAGATTACGGGTGCAAGCTTGGTAAGTAATGTGACTTTTTTGAACGAATAAAAATGTAATTTGTGTTATTCTTAAACATGAATTATGGTGAAAGAAAATATATTTTAGGCATTTGCACCATATTAGAACAATTACATGTACAGGTTTCCAGCAGTACTGTAACGACTTGTAACAGGTATCATCGGTACGAGGTTTTGAACCTGTAACCTGGAGCTTATTAAGCAGGTCCAGACCTTACATCAAACTTTATACTTTCCTATCACAAAATATGTACAAAATAAAGCCCAGTAATTGGTTACTGGGCTTTATTTTGGACTACTACTACTCTACTGGGGGGACTTTATTGCAGTTTTCACTATAACTCAGATCATCCTTCTAGGGTAATCTTGTATTATGAGTCAACTCCAAAATAGTGGCAACACAAATATCTACTTTTACATATTTTTTTTTTCCTTTTTCAATATTTCAAATGATTGATTGATGAAAACAATACATTGATTTTCTAGACCTTCAGTAAAAAACAAAATATTAAATCCACATACCTCCTATGCTGAAAAACAGGCATATTCCGTCTCACATCTTTCAGTTTCTCATCACTGATCTCTACCACCTTATAACAGGGCGAGGTTTCCTCACAGTCAGCCAGGACTTCACCCCAGGGATCTATGCAGACGGCGTGCCCGTAGGACTTGCGCTTGGCGTTGTGGGTACCTGATTGAGCTGCTGCTACTACGTAGCATTGGTTTTCTATTGCTCGGGCCCTGGGGACAAGAAAAAGGTATGTTATTGGCATGGAACATCATTTTCGGGATGGGAGTTTTGGGCTAAAATTGAAGGTTCGAAAAATAGAGTAAAGCAATATCGCCCGCCCATCTCGCCGCCAGACGACGAACGCTTTAAACGAACGAAACGATAATGCTGGGGGTCTACTCCGAAGTGGTATCGGCCGTTTCCTGCTACGAAGTACACTCTTTCGAATATTGACTATGGTCCCGACCCAACTGAGCCGATCCGAACTGTTTTCGCATTTCTCAATAATATTCGGTTCGGCCATGTGTCGGTCCGATCCGATCATTCGCACTTTGCACTTCGTAGTAGACCCCCAGATTGCATTATCGTTTCGTTCGTTTATTCGTTACGTTTTTTATATTTTGTGTAAGCAGGAATCAAGGGTTTAAATTGAAAACCAGCGCTTAGCAACCCGCTAGGATACCTGAGCATAAAGCTAACGCTTAAACCTTTTACTTCCGATATTATAGTTGTATGTATGTACTTACTACTACTACTAGCTGTAATACTGGTGACAATAAACGATATTCTATTCTATTCAAAATAATAACGTAAATGAGTACTACATGCCGTGCGGCGGCTGTTAAAGAGATTGACGTTTTGATATCAATGCTCATGGGTGCTTTTACCTCTCGTAAGTGAACCCCGAGCACCCACGGAATCGGCGCCCCTAGCACTAAGTTCTATGGCATTTGTGTGTTTGACTTCAGTGCTATCTCAATCTAGCAAGTGTCCTTAAAACGCTTAGAACTTTGCCATTTTTAAAGCTATTAGTGTTGTAATTATAATATGTTAATACTGTTTGGACGACACGGCTGGCGCAGTGGCTAAGCGATCGACTGCTGCGCTGCGTGTCGCGGGTTCGATTCCCGCACGGAACAAATATTTGTTTTGCCTACAGGTAGTCGTTCCGGGTCTGGCTGTTTTTGTATGTGAGTTTAAATGTTTGTAAACGCACCCACGATACAGGAGTAATTCCTAGTGTGGGACAACGTTTAAAAAAAAAAATTACCGTATTGTTCTTTTTTCAACAAGTATGAGAATTCGAAAAAAACTCAAAGATCCTATTTACCTTAGTAAAACATGCCAATGTGCTGCCCCTGTGTGTTGTGTAAACGCTGAAGGATACGTCAGTATCTCTGCTTTCGTTATACTTAGCGATGTACTCAGTTCTGGAAAACGCATGTCGTAGCAAATTGCGAGACCTGTAGAAGAGAATTGTTGCTTTAAAGTTTGACGGAAAATTTGTATTATTTTTTTCGAAGTAAGAAGCTATAGGTTCAAACCTGATAAGTACCAATATGACTAAAGGCGGAGATCGCATTCCAGTTGCTTGTAAAACTGCATCCAAGTAGGTCCTATTTACTTCCTTGCATGCCATTACGCAAGCCGCTGACATGCATAATTATTCTCGGTTTTATTCGATTTCATAATATACTCGTACTAATGAACGAGAATGTTGGAGGAAAAAACTAAACCTAAACTTAATATTGTATGAAATCGCCAACATACAGTGAACAAGCGTTCACTGTGGGTTAGCGTTTATTCTATGAATGAGAACACTTCTTTGCCCATCAATGGGTCAACTACAGGCCTGGGGGCCTACTCCGAAGTGGTATCGGCCGAATGTTCGGCCCTTTCCTGCTACGAACTTACTATTTCGTTCGGTCCAGTCCCGATCCTACACTCCTACACTCTTTCGAATATTGACTATAGCCCCGACCCAACTGAGCCAATCCGAACTCTTTTCGTATTTTTCAATAATATTCGGTTCGGCCATGTGTCGGTCCGATCCGATCATTCGCACTTTGCACTTCGTAGTAGACCCCCAGTTTAGAAGTTCTTTGCCGACTCCTGGGTGAGGCCTATATCCAGCAGTCTATTGATTAAAATGATGATGCCAAAACTCTCTATTGCTCCAAAAGTTGCTTCTTTGCCGAAGAGCTAAAAATCCTCTAGGCTAAAATATTTAACGGTTAAAAACTATCTTTTATAAAGAAAACTCACCAACTTTCCCAATAGGAGTATCAACCGGTGCCACAATATGGTTCCCCGGCATACAAAAGTCGCTCTCTTTCAACCGGACGTTACGTTCCGGTATCTCAACGTCGAACAAATGCAACTTCCGGTAAGTCTGCACTATGTTCCCTTTATTGTCTATAATTATGTGAGTGTTGCAAACTTTTGAGGGGAATTCTTCATCCTGAAAAAAATATGTACAATAAAATAAACCTTAACGAAACCTAAATAGTAACACTCTAGGAAAATTCCAAGTGTCTACCTATTAAGGTTCAAAAGATACAGCTATGGACGGACAGCGGATCCTTATAATTGTAATCGGGTCCCATTGGGTATGGAACCATAAAAAAGCTATAGCCCGTTCGCGTTAAGAAAATAATGAGTCATCGTTGTCTGCCGGCCCAGCCCCGCCACTCGATCAATTAGGTCGCCTCAAATTAGGAAGCTTTTCTTAACGCGAACGGACTATATAGGCCATGTTTTACTCAACAGCACGTAAGGTCCCAGATTTTCATTTAATAATGCTTTTATTTCATAATAGCAAAGGCGGTGGTGGCCCAGTGGGAACGGCCCCGATGTAAGAGTTGTAGGACGTGGGTTCGAGCCTAATCAGGCGCTTTACTTTGTGTAAACTATTTCATTACAACTGCTCTCAAAACGGTGAAGGAAAACATCGTGAGGAACTACCATGTCCTAAAACTAAAATTTCGAAGAGATGTGACATCTACCAACCCGCACTGGGCCCGCGTGGTAGATTATAGCCCACTCCCGCTCGAAGAGAGGAGACCTGTGTCCCAGCAGTGGGAACATTATAGGCAGATTATGCTTATAATAAGCATAATCAACGTCCTCATTTAAGCATAATGCTTGAAGGAGGACGTGCGGTTGACTACACTATAAAGCGTTTATCAATATTGTTAAAGAACACAAGATTGTGTTATCAACTCTAGGTTACATCCATATGCACTAACAGTGATAAGAACTAAACAGTGACAACATGAAGTTTAATTTTAATCCAGGGACAATAAATACTAAGCGTAAATATACACCTGGTTAGTAAGTCCTACATTGTATCGCTATCTTGAGATATGCGCGTCGATGTGAAATGACCCTTAGGCCTTGCGCTCACTGGCGACACGGCACGGCAGGGGGGATCCTTTAGCATCACTACACGCAAGCGCATTCTGACGGCAACGATACCGTGCCTTATGCATCATCATTAAAATTTCAATTTTATTGTCATACTATTAAGTTATATTTATTATAGCTATTCGTCACATAAAATCCCTTGCCGTGCAGGGCCGGCCGCCGGCCCTTACAGACAGTTACAGTAGATGAAGATACTAACCTTTTCATGAACCCCACCCATAGACAACCAAACATTATGCTTAGCTGCCAGTTTTCTGTAACCACCAACTGTGGCGCCACCTATGATCGGCTCAGCGAAGTTTAGTGTATCATTCTTATTATCACAGAGATAGTCGCAAGCTTCCGGGAAAAATAACATCTGAAAAAAACAAAATAATATAATAATAATAATTTCGTGCTAGTAATATTCAAAGGGATCGGCTGAGGAATAGTACGGACGCCAGCACATCAAGCTACTACAATCTGTCAATTTTTTTAAATAGATTTTCAACTTTATCGCTAAATCATTAAGGTTCAAGGTTGATTGGGAAAATTTGACAGTTTCGGGTAGCTTGACCTGCTGGCGTCTGTACACCCACATTTTTTCGCCAGTTGCCATCAATCAGAGGCGGAATAACCGGGCTGTCAAACCAGACAGACAGTACACACAGTACAGTTTAATCCAAAAGTAGATATCTGATGAAACTAATAATTAATGTTTGAATAACATTGTATGATTGACGAAATTAACCCCAAATGACATTTTCAGGATGAATAAACAATAGAAATTGGGTCTAATAATCAAATAATGAAATCAAAATTTAATTAGTAAGTCTTACTACAAATTGGCATCCAGAGGTACATTTTCTGGTCCATTTGTTTAGCTTCTGAATAAACTGCTAAAAGTTTCTGAATAAAGCTATTTAGTAAAAAAAATAGTTTACTTTCATTATTATTAAGTTGCTTAGAACAATGCAACAATTAATTGAAATCAGATAACAATGCACTTTCATAATCTCAACTTTTTGCATGGTAATTTGCATTTTACTATTTTAAGAGTTGAGAAAATATTAACTTGAAATCTTTTGTGGAACTTCAATTAGTATAGTAATACGCGACTTGAGTGATGTTATAAAAAAAACATACATATTTATTTCTTGCCATGAGGGAACAACTTCAAAACAAAAAGATTATCTATTTTAATATCAGTTTGCTTATGTGCTCTGGAGCTTTTTCTGACGAATATCAGCAGGCTTATTTGGCCTCACAAATTTTATATCACTGGACTGAATTCTTCTGACAAATATCAATAGACTAAGTTGTTCTGTCTGACAAATAACAATAACATGGTTTTTTTTTTCTGATAAATACCAGTAACTTGCTTATTCCTGACAAATACCAGTAAAATGCTTTTTTCTGACAATACCAGTAACATGCTTTTTTCTGACAAATATCAGTAACATTCATTTTTTTTACAAGAATCCATAACACACTTTTCTCAAACCAATAACTTCTATATTTTTAACTTTTCCTATGAGTTAACACACCTGTACATCCTCTTTGACAGCATTGCTGATTAAACTGCTAACAACCTCCATGTTTGCTGCCTTATCTGCGACGGATGTCATCTGACATACCGCTATCTTCTTGATACTAGCCATGCTATCGGTACTTGCTTGTCGTATGAAATCTAATCGTGTCACTGTTCTTAGTAGGTTCAGGTGCCAATTCTGTGAAGAAAAATCACACTAATATTATATAGGCGAAAGTTTGTGAGTGTTTGTATGTTTGTTACTTCTTCACGCTCGAAGGGCTGGACCAATTTTGATGAAATTTGTTACACAGACAATTTATAACCAGAATTAACACATAGGATACCATTTATCCCGGTATTCGCAAGGGATTGAAATTTATGCAGGTGAAACCGCAGGGCGGCGCTAGTTATTAAATATGTATAGTGTGATCGTTCCGCCAGAACCACTATCATGGACGTTACGCAGACAGCCAGCTTAAGTGGGACTGGGCCAGACATGTCTACCACATGTCAGACGACAAGGGCTAAGAGAACCACTGATTGGGTCCCACTAAACGCACAATGCCAATGCGGCAGGCCGAGACAAAGATGGCGGGACGAGCTTGAATCCTAACAAAAAGATTCGACTAGGAAAAGAATGAATTGTGTTGAAAAGGAAGACGGAAGCCTTTGCCCTACAATGAGACAATACAGGCTATTTAGATTAGATTAGTTTGATTTGTCTGTCTGACAGAATGAGCTGGTCATGTTTGCCCAAAACAGACAGGAATGGAAAAAAGAAAGAGAGGCTTTTGCAGTAGGACAACACGAGATAAAAATAAAATATTAGTTCTATAACCCCCTTAACCACAATCTATTGCAAACGTTACATTGAATAACCACCTCACCATACCAGCCATAAACAGCGGTTTTCAGAACAAAAATTAAGTTGTTTCCCAGCAATTATTTTTGCGCAGTGTTTATTTTGTTTACTTACTCAGTTCGATATACAAAATGCATGTAATAAAGGGCTTTCTACAGCTCTATATTTTGAATGTACCCATTGTACTCATATTTCAGTACCAATTATTCAAAATAAATAAAAATGTTTTGTATTTCAATTTTGTTAATTGGAATGAAAGTTACAGAAATATTTTCTGTCCACAAATAAAAGTCTTTAAACTGTTGCTTGACCTTCCAAAGTTTATTGGCACATTCACTTATTGATAAGACATTCACTAACAATCCAATTATTATATAAATAAGAGTTTAATTAATTTACATACTTAACCTCACAAGAAAGTTTACAGAAAAAACTTTAAGTACTGCTTACCCGCATCATACGACCTAAAAGAAAGGTTTCTTATAGAGTTTTAAGGATAAATAAAAATACTCTCAGAAAGAATTATCCATAAAATAATTTCTGCAATACCCACTTCTAATCAATAAATGACTTTGACAATTGCGCTGTTTTCGTTTTGATTGTCAATTTTGAACCTTGACACTTACGTTCCGTTTCAAAGAATGTAAAGTAATATAAATTAATCATGAATTTTGTCTTCTCATTTGTGCACAAAGCTCAAGTGTATAAGAAAAGTTATAAAAAAGGATATCTAGCTACTAAAATAGCTAAGAAGCACTATATGACCTTGAGGAAATAGTTATTTTTAGAATAGAATATACGTGTAATGAAGACTCATGTTTATGTTGTTCTAAAACCAAAACCAAAATTTATTAAAGCGTTGATATTTAACAAATTCTTTATCAAAAAAATTCTAAATCACAGACACCTAATTTGCACATTAAAAGACGTTAACGTATGTAACGGACGTAACTAGACGTTATAAACAACAAAAAATATTTTTTATTAATTTTCTGTACAAGTGTTTCGCAAGAATTCGACCAAACAATCCAGTCGCTAAGTTCGAACACAACTTCTGAACGCACCATCAGTCTAGAAAAATCTGCTGATTTGTGTGTCGGTGTAAAAATAAATATTTTTGAAGATTTCTGGGAGATTAACTTTTTCTGGGCATCGGTGAAGGAAATATGACTGAAACTAATGATAATACGATTATCCAGGTATGGTTTTATCTTTTACTTACATAAAGTTTTCATATTAGAATCAGAAGCACTTTCTATTCAAAAAGATTCAAATGATTACCTTTTTTGGTTTTTATGCTTCTGTGTCCCCTAATTAGACTTAATGCCATTTTCCTAACCTAGTAAAGATATTTAAAATATAGTCTACATGTAGAGACACCCAATTTGGAATTTAAATGTAGCATCATCATATTTAAAAATAACTGGCTGGCATAAGGGTTAAAAACAAAAACTACATAACTAAAAAACATACAACTTCAACGGCATACAAGAACCTGAATACAAGTATTACATGCTTTTATAATAAACCTGTACAAAAAACCATTTTAAAATGTGTTACCATGGTAAGTTTTATGTTTATGATCTCGCCAAATGTACGGATTTACCAATTATGTAAAAAAGAAAACTGCCTTTAGGTATTAGCTGGTTAAAGCAAGCCAATTATCTATTGATAATGTTCAGTATGCTGTGGACTATATTCACAATGAAGTATGAATATATTTATTTATTTATTGTTATTCATTACAACGGTTATACATCAGTAACAGTAATTAAATAATTTCATATGTATTATACTACAATTTCGTCTGGGTAGAAAAAAATATACATTTTGTTAGGTTACAAATTATTAAGAAATGCAATTATTCATATACAATGTCTTTCACAAAATCTCGAGCACAATAACATCTTGAAATCATCTTGAATCTGTGAAACCTAAATAAATGAATATGAAATGAAAATAAATAATAATATGTAATGAATACTGTGATAACTATACCTATTAACCTCTCCACTGCCGGAACGTAGATCTACGACACAAAATTGTTACCGTAAACTGCCGGAACGCAGATCTGCGGCGCAATTCTAGGCTCGAGCTCGAGCCGAGCAAAAGAGCTCGGCAGTTTACGGTAACAATTTTTGTGTCGTAGATCTACGTTCCGGCAGTGGAGAGGTTAAAAAGGTTATTGGTTAGAAAGGGGGTGACTACCGAAATGCGGTGTTCTATATTGGCGTGGCTAGCTGGCATATGGCAAATAATTTAATTTTATGATCTGTCTTGTAATGTTAATTACTTAACATAGGTACCTAGTATTGTATACAATCAATTTTCTAACTAAACAGACAGCTGTGCTGCTGGGGAGTTTGTTGCGCCACTTCTTCCCAGCGATAGCACTAGGAAGTGGTGAAGGGCGGGCGTTTTTGGGGGACTGTCTTTTGTAATTTTGATGTTCGAAAAGTGCGGATTCTCAGCCTAATTTGAATAAATGACTTTTGATTTTGATTTTGATGACGACTAATAGAGAAGTATGGAAGAAGAAGACATGTTGCACCGACCCTAAATATTGGGATGAGGGCAGGAGAATGGAGATGACGATGATGATGATGACTTATACTTATTAAAAAAAAAGAACCCAAATCCTTGGTTTGGTCGGAACATACCTTAAAGTTGCTTCTTATCAAAAGCAGAAAAATAGCTGATCCATACTTGAAATATGTGATCTTGGCAATAATGAACCTAAAATTCCACCTTTTTAAACAAAAACTCAGAAAGACAGTGATTTTCATGACTGGCATTTTGGTGGTTTATGCATTTTTGAAGTTAAAACTTCATTATTGAGCGATTTTTGACAGGGGATAGTCCTATGGGTCACCAACATGATAATGTTAACAATATATTGTAGCTATGTGTATGACTTGTTGCGCTTGGCCATCAATCAAAAATCAAAATATTTTATTTCACATAAACCTGCACATGTGCACCGTGATCGTTTCCTATGGAGAAGAGCCGGCAAGAAACTCCACAGTTACGCTTTTAAAAATAATTGGCTTTTACAATATTTTCAAATTACAGTAGGTATGGGAGGACAGCGTATGCCTGTCAACAAGTACAGACGCCAGCAGGTCAAGCTACCCGAAACTGTCAAATTTTCCCAAACAACTTTGAACCTTTATGCTTTAACGATAAAGTTGAAAATCTATTAAAGAAATTTGACAGATTGAGATTGTAGTAGCTTGATGTGCTGGCGCCTGTACCAGGTACTTGATAATTTAATCAAAGTAGTATGTATTGACCCACTGCAGGGCAAAAGCGTTTCTCTCCCTCCTCCACAATTCACTCCACACAAATCTCTCTTTTGCTAGTGCCAGCCAATCCTTTTGGTAGTCCTATCCTACTTCCCACTTAATATTATAAACGTGAAAGTTTGTATGGATGGATGGATGGATGGATGTTTGTTACTCCTTCACGCAAAAACTGCTGAACGGATTTGGATGAAATTTGGCACACAGGTGTTTTATAACCAGGATTAACACATAGGATACTTTTTATCCCGATATTCCCACGGGATCGAAACTAATGCGGGTGAAACCGCGGGGCGCAGCTAGTAAATATATGTTGTTTTAAGTTTTCCGTCAGCACCCTATGATGACTGATGTTTTTTTTTTAATAACATTTCAGAGAAAAAAATAAACATCTTAGGATAATTGCCTTATTGCATGACTAGTTTCTTGAACAGTGAACAACGAACTGGCAACGAGCCAGTAAAACATGGTCATCTTGAAATAACAATAGAACACTTTTATCTTCTTCATCGTCATGTTAAGTTCGCTCCACCCAGAGCGGAAGAAGTCATATGATGATTTCCCAACCAGAAAAAAAAACTGGTGTTTTTAATCATATTTCTTTTCTTTTCTTTTCCTTCTTTCTTTTTTTAAAAAACGTTGCCCCACACTTGGAATTACTCCTGTATCGTTGGTACGTTTACAAACATTTAAACTCACATACACAAACAGCCTTTACGTAAAACAAAGTTTATGAAAAACTCTTTAAAAATGTCCAAATAAACATTATTCTTTCTTTAGTCATTTCATCATTCTCCTGCCCTTATCCCAATTTGTTTGTGGTCGGCGCAACATGTCTTTTTCTTCCATACTCCTCTATTAGCCGCCATCTCGACAGTCACCCTCTTTCTAACCATATCATCATTCACACAGTCCATCTATCGTTTCTTTGGTCTTCCCCTATTCTTAGGCTTTTACTTTAGTATTTTATGAAAATGTTTGCTTATTAAAACCCCATGGGGATTTTTATGTCTACTGTTTAGCTATTTTCAAAAAACTCAGGCAGGTCACCTGATGGTTAGTGGTCACCACTGCCTCATCATCATTCTCCTGCCCCTATCCCAATTTATTTGGGGTCAGCACAACTGATGTATTTTTATTCTTCCATAGTATAGTCACCACCACCTATAACAATCAATTATGTTTTAAATTGGTTTTACTTTTGTTCACAGCCACCGCGGCATAAAATAAAACATGACTGGTACCAAACGGAGGCCCAAGTCGTCATCACAATCCTCGTCAAGAATGCACCTAAGGATAAAGTTAAAGTCAATTATGGAGAAAGAAGTGTAAGTATCATAAATTTATTTATTAGAAACACTCATACCAGCAACCGTGATGACCTCATCTGCCTGCCTTTTCCCAACTATGTTGGGGTCACCTTCCAGTCTAACCGGATGCAGCTGAATACCAGTATTTTTACAGGAGCGACTGCCTACCTTACCTCCACAACCCAGTTACTGGGTAATACAACACCCCTTAGTAACACTGGTTGTCAGACTTTCTGGCTTCTGACTACCCGAAACGACTGTCAAAGTCCTATGACAGCCGGGACCAACGGTTTGACGTGCTTTTCGAGGCACGGACGGGTCTCGATATGTAATGGATGGTGACCCATCCACGGACCGACCTCGGCATGCGTTGCTTAACCACAATACCTGTTACCAAAATAGTATACTTATCAAAATGTTTTATCATTCCAGCTATCCCTATCAAGTGCACTACCCGAATCCGACTCGGAATACAGTCTAGAACTTGACTTAGCCCATGAAGTAGTACCTAACATGTGTACGCATGTCGTTACCCCATCCAAAATAGAGGTTAAGCTACGGAAGAAGGAGGGGTTGAGGTGGACGCAGTTGGAAGGGGATAGGAAAGAGGAGGATAATATAAAGGCTATACCGCAGGGTAAGTGAGACTTCATAACCTCAATGTAGACCTTATCAGGGGTTGGTTCAGCGGGATTGTCCGAAAGGGTTATCGCTACCCCGGAACATAAAGGGCAAAGGAAGGAACATGGGTGGGTTTTAGTCAGTAAGAGTCTGACACTCCCTTCCGCTCCACCCAGAGCGGGAGGGGTCATTTGATGATTTCCCATCCGGAAAAAAAAAATCAGTGGTTGGTGGTTGATAAGTAAAAAAAAAACAGACCATTGAGATTGATGTGGCAATCAAGATGACCTTGAAAATCAAGAATCACATTTTTAGATACAAAAAGTTCCTTCAGAAAATTGCGTTCCTATATAAATTATGTAGGTACTCACTTATACTTTTATATTGATATTAAAATGTATGATCTAAATTGGTTTAAAAAATAGTCCTGAGTTTAGAACGAAGTTTCTTTCGCTGTAAATTATGTATTATCTAACAGGCACAATGAAATAATTAAATAATTTCAATTATTTTTTGTAGCACTTCAATTCGCACACACATTTTTTGAACTATAAAAATTCACATTGTAAGAGCTGGTGCCTGGAGTAGGTTTTAGAAGAAAACCTTTATTACAGGACACCAGAAACAAAGCGTAACAAAATGAACAAAAAAAAATTAAAATATAGTAGTGAGAGAGTCAACATGTTACACTTTTTTTGGGTTTAGTTCTCATTCTCCAAGTGTGCAGAGTATAATGTGCTACAAGGAACTTCGTTCCAAAATACGTTATTTTACACACGATCAAAAATATTTATGTTTCCTTTCCAACTACTCTGAAAAGATCTCAGAGGTTATTAACCTTGCTTGCATTATGTTACAGCCGTAATAGACGCGTCTGGCCCTCAGCAGCCGCCGAAACTGTTCAAAAAAGACTGGGATAAAATTGAGAAGGAAATGAAGAAAATGGTAAGAATTCTTTGCTATTTATCTACTGACTAGATTCTGCTTGCGAATTCGTCCGCGTGAAATTTCTTGTTCCCCGCCCCGTCGCATCGCATCACTTGCTCGCGCTGTCACTTCGTTTTAGCCTAGCGTAAACAGCTACAAAATGTATCGGAACAGAGGAAAGAAAAAACATAATTAACAATATTGCAGCCCACTACATTATCCGCATATTAACAAAAGAAAATATGATAATGAGTGCCACTAGATAGGTAATAAATATTTACATCACATTAATAATAAATAATTATAAAAATAACAATTAGTAATCATTAAAAGATTAAATAAACGAAATATTAATTACATCATGCAAAATAGAATTCCAAATAACTTGATTGCTTGGCAACTGAGAAATAATTAACACTAATAAAGTAGTAACAAATAAATAATAAAGTCTAAGACTAGCTTACATTCCAAATAACAACATATTAAATAGCCTATAGCCTTCCTCAAGATTTCTTGTGAAATAAGCATCACCTCTGTACCTATTTTTTCTGTTCTATTTTTCCTGTCTGTTTATATATGTGTGTACATAATTGGTAAATAAATAAATAAATAAAATAAGCATTGGGCTATCAAATACAAAAATATATTTTCAAAATCGACTGGTACTCGTAGTTCCAGAGATTATTACCCCCTAGATATAAACTTACAAACAAATTTTGCCTCTTTATAATATTAGGATAGATATTTTAAGTACGTCCAGCCTGTTATGACATACGATGCCGACACGTGGACACTGACAGTCGGGCTGGTTCACAAATTCAAGGTCAATCAGCGCAATCAGCGCTATGGAGCGGGCTATGCGGGGAGTTTCTTTGAAGTGTTAAATCAGAAATGAACCGGAGTTACCAACATAGCTTGCAGAGTAAGCAAGCTTGGCAGTGGGTTGGCCATGTTTGTCGAAGGACCTATGGCCTGTGGTGCAGACGAGTCCTGGAGTAGAGACCGCGTATCTGCCAGCGTAGTGTGAGACGCCCCCCAGCTAGATGGACCGACGACCTAAAGAAGGTTGCTGGGACGGACTGGATGCGGAAGGCGGAGGACAGGGTGTTGTGGCCCAGCATGGGAGAGGCCTATGTGGAGCAGTGGACTGCGACAGGCTGAACTGATTGATTGATTGAAAACACCAGCGATCGTTGACCCAAAAAAAAACATCACGTCATATTTTTTCGTTTTATCATGTTTAGGGACCCATCACGTCTACGGAGTTTCCCTAGCTAATTTAATATGACCCTGTACAATTTTCTTCTCGTTACAGGAAGAGGAAGAGAAGCCTGAAGGTGATGCGGCACTGAATGCTCTCTTCCAGAAGATATACGGAGAAGGTTCCGATGAAGTGAGGCGAGCCATGAACAAGAGTTTTGTAAGTATTTATATAACATCACGCTTGTACTCAGCGGAGTACCTATAGTACCACATTTCACCAGTTATGTTTAAGTCCCATGTAATAGGGGGCGAGTATATTTATTTATTTATTTATCCATTTATTTCAGTCATCAAGGCCCATGTAAACACATACAATACAATATTAATATAACTTAAAAATACTATAAATAGATACAACATTATAATTACACGAAAAAAAAAACTAACGCACACGAAGTGTCTGCGTCGTGTTTCGCTGACTGGTGTCATGTAGCCCACCACGAAACCGGCGGTACACAATACCCTTCGGCCAGAACTCTACCTTGAGGAACTTCTCGAAATGATGTGTCGGAACAGGCACCACGAACGACTTGAAGTTCGAGTTGTGACGCGACTCCAACTTCTCGACCCTCAAAGTCCAGTTGGTCTTCACACGCATGTACTCCACGATCTCCTCAACCTTCGTGGAGTGGTGCAGTCTGGACACGTACAGCTGCGTCGTCGGGATTGCTGGACGCAGCAGCATGTTCGTGCCATCAAGCGGACATACCGGGCTGCTACTCACGAGTTCCAGATGGAGATACCCAATAATACTTTGCCCGATCCGGGCATCGAACCGAGGATCTCATGCTCAGCAGTAGCAAGCGCTTGCGTACACTAGACCAACTACTAAAGGCATTCAAGAGAGTTTTTTTTTTTTTTTTAATATCTATTTTTCTAATTACAGGTTGAGTCCGGAGGTACGGTTCTAAGCACAAACTGGAACCAAGTAGGTCAAGATAAAGTTGATATGAAACCACCAGATGGCGTTGAATTCAAGAAATGGGAGTAGACTAAATAATAATAATAAAGGACAAATATTTCTAACTTTGAGAATGAAGGAACGTATCACAGTCTGTAAAACGAATATTGTAAACCCAGGTGCGCATGGGCGATTTTTTTACGCGGCGATTTTTTATGGCGCACCGGATTTTCTACTCTCTGTGTTGACGTCATTGACAATACAGTAGAGTGCATCCTAGCGCGTCAAACAACACTGTTGGATTTTCAACTTTCGGCGCTAGGACCGTGAGTTGAAAATACAGGGCGCGATAAAAAATCACCGCGTTAAAAAACAGTCTGTGGGTACGGGCTAAGTATCATTGGGAATATTCGCAAAACGAATGATTTCGAAATGTTAATATGTATGAATGTACGGACGCCAGCACATCAAGTTACTACAATCTGTCAAATTTCTTTAATAGATTTTCAACTTTATCTCTAAATTATTAAGGTTCAAGGTTGATTGGGAAAATTTGACAGTTTCGGGAAGCTTGACCTGCTGGCGTCTGTACAGTCACGAGCAAAAGTGTGTATACACGGCTTTATTCAAAAGCGATTTACTCCTTTATATTTTAATGAAATGTTATGTTGTTACGAACATAGCATTTTCGAACCCATAGGTTTATGTAATGTGTCGTATATCAACGTTGCATTCGTTATTTCACGAAAAAATCGCAATTGAAAGTTGCCAAGTGTTGACATATTGGTACTCGTGACTGTACAGTCAGCATCTGTTGGGGTCGACCTTCTAACTAGTCGTAATGACTGTCAAAGGTCTACGAATGACAGCCGGGACCAACGACCATTAGAGGCACGAAGGGGTCTCGATATGAAATGGATGGTCACGGATCGGAATCGATGGACCCGTGGGCTGTTTTTACTTAGCCATGAGCCCCACTAGAGAGACACTTCGACCATCTTTCGTTTACGAATATTTACAATGACTACTAAATTCGTCGTAATGTACTTATTCCGTACGGAAGTATTTAAAAACTTAACTACGCTATAACATTTATTCATTCATAAACCAAAATTAACTCGCGCGTATAGTGTCAGAGTCATCATTCCTTCAGTGCGAGACAAGGATAGCACTCCACGTCTTGTATATCTCCATCTCTCTCTGACAGCATGTGAAATGCCACAGTATCATCCCGAGTAACAGTATTACAACTCGGGGACTTGAAGATTGCGTTGATCAACTGTATGGAAATAAAAATAGACTGTGGTATATTAAGAAGGTAGATTTCATATTGTGTCTTGAGGCTTCGTTTTAAGAGGTAAGCAGAATTAGCAATAGTAGGTACTTGAATTGTATTGAGGGGCCTGTTAGTCCTTCGAAAGGCACTCTCAATAACAATCGCTTTCATTTTGATAACACAGCGAAATACATTTTTTTTAAATGCTATATCAATGCAGTGTGTCGTCGAATTCTGAAAATAAAATCGATCGGATCCACCAACATAGCTATTCGCAAACATTGGAAAGGTTATCGTGTCGAAAATTAGAACCAAGAACCGCTATTTTGATCACCTGATTTGCCTTGCCTTGGCAGCAAACGCCTGTCGGAAGAATAGCGGTTCTCTATTTGATTTAGGGCCGATTTTTCCAACGCCAAATAACATTCAAGGAATAAAATTGACGTTAGACAGTTTTTATATGAAATAACTGTCAAAATTATTCCTCGAATAAAGTTAACAGATGATTGAAAAATCAGCCTTAAAACTGACAAAACATCAGACGATTTGTGAACAGCGTTTCGAGGACTTCTTCGACACCATTGATTGATTCGGCTCGGAAGCTAAAAACCGGCGAATTTATTTTAGTTTGACTATTTGTCACTTCTGCCTATCTCTCAAAACTAAGGAAGAGCTTAGAATATTGTGTAGAGAGACCAAAATGACTACATAATAATATTATAATGTAACATTAAATACGTTTTTTTTTTACAATAACCTGCTTTTCATTGTGACCATACTCAAAACTAAAAATTCTTATGTAGGCTAAAAATACAAATTGATACTCAATTGAACTGACTGAGCCACATTTCGATCAAGAAGGAGAGAAAATTGAAGATGACAACTAAAAATAAATGACAATACTTATTTGTTAATGGTATCATTTTCATACTAAATCCTGTAATGATAGTTTAAGCTGTTATAAAAAATTAATAATACTGTTCGAGGGCATAGATGGCGAAAAGGAGGTATTTTTTTTTTTAATCCATGATCAATTCCGCCTACGGGACATTGCCATACCAGAAACTGTTGAAATATATCACGTGCCCTTCATATCTGGAATACAGCAACGCTGCTTGGTGGTAGTATTTTCGAGCTCTTTCACAAAGACCAATTTTATGCCTGGGGAGCTTGCTGCTTTTAGAACTAAGCACAATCCTCATAATAATAAGCTTATTTATTTATTTATGGAAAAACAAACAGTAGCACAATAAGAAACAGTCGTAAAATCTTAAATATTACGTTTAAACAAATTATGCTACCCATTACGTTCTCCACAGATTATAATTTAAAGTACGGACGCCAGCACATCAAGTTACTATAATCTGTCAGATTTCTTTAATAGATTTTCAACTTTATCGCTAAATCATTACGGTTCAAGGTTGATTGGGAAAATTTGACAGTTTCGGGTAGCTTGACTTGCTGGCGTCTGTACATAAGTAACACAACTTGGCATAAGCTTTTTTTCCCGATTGTCAACACTCAACAGTGTTAACGACAGAGGTAATACTGCCGATCGATTCTGTAAAAATCTCACCGTGAAAAGTTAGGTGAAGCGAGCTTAGAGTGATCTGTCAATAGTGTCAATCCCTAGCATTTAGTTGGAATGACAGGTCACTCCACGCTCACTTCACCTAACTTTTCACGGTGAGATGGTTACAGAATCGCACTGCTGATCAGGAATAGTCAAAAACAATTCCCGTTCGTCCACATTGAACGAACGAATTTTTTTTCCCGATCGTCAACAGTGCAGAGAAGTAGCTGTGGAATGTCTAAAATTTTGAGGTTCAACTATGTCCCATTAATCGTTTTGGTGGGACAAATGACTCTCCTACGCTAGATACGCAAGCTGAACTGGCAATGAGCCGGCCATGTTAGCTGTAGAACCGATGCCCGACCGATGTGGAGACGGCGAATCGGCGCCCTCAGACCAGGTGGAGCGACAATCTGCGAAGGTTGGCGGGCAGCTGGATAAGAGTGGCCGAATAGCGTGCAATAGGAGATGCCTATGTCCAGCAGTGAACCGCTGGAGGCTGATGATGATGCTGTTGCAAAAAATGTCAAACGTAGATATCATCACAAAGCTTACATTTCAATGCTTTGCTTTCATTCGAGTTGTATGTAATTGGAACCAAGTTCCTTATCGCCAACTACAGTTAGAATAGAATAGAATACTCTTTATTGTACACCATACAAATGATAAAACATAAATATACAAAAATTTTACAAAGGGTGACACAATGGGCGGTTTTATCGCTAAAAGCGATCTTTTAAAGACAACCTTACACTTAAAAGAAAGTTACACTTTGCTGTGGCGTACAAGACGAAATAAATTTCACTCCAATCGGCTGTCCCACGACATCTCTCGACTGTTTTTTCAATTGTTTTAGTTTACGATGGCCGCTACATTTCGCGCTAAAAGGACAAGCATGATTCAGAATTGTGTGGCGTCCCCTACCCAATGTTGACTGTCTTCAAATTCGCTGTTAACTGCCTGACTAGCTAGTTTTGGTGAAGTAGTAAAGGTGTCGCTACGTGTGCACCGAAATGACTGAAACATATCGGTACTCTCTTTTCTTCGTTCTCGAAAAGCCTATTGGTATCTCTGTCTTAAAATCAATAATAAGGCGTCACACAAAGACTAAAGTGTGTGATAAATAAAGCTGAAACCCAATGGGGACACGCGAAACCATCTCGGACAGAAATCAAGCCTCTTTTTCGCTCTCATAGGAAAAACCATAAAAGCATTTTCTAAATTAGAACCTTAAATATAATATTAAACGAAAACTCCACACGAAATTAAAAAATAACACTTGCATCTTCATTCCATTTTATTCCTATCCAAATCTTCACATTTGGTTTAGGTATATCGAGTTTCGCGTAATTAATTCACGAAGTTGAAATCCTGCATCTCGCAAGCGAAGTTTTCACGTCAATTTTCTATAGGACCGAATTTCACGTTCAGCTCTCGGGAGGTCCGTAGCTACTCCGTAAACCGGTTTGGCTAGGAGCCGGTCTAAGTCTTAGCCACCAAAAATGATAAAGCTAAGCAGTAAGCAATCATGAGGTAATAATACAATGTCAAAATGATAAGAAGAAACTGATAAAGAGAGATTTCGGTCTCACCCCCACGGCAGTAGCTAATTTGACCTCCTTTTGCTGTTTTGGCAATTTAATGATAATTATTATATTATTAATTGTAATAATTCTATGTAACGTTTACTGTAAAAGTTGTACAAGTTTCTGCAATAATACTTTTCATTTTTATTTATTCAATTATATTTTATTTATGTGAATTAACTTGAAAAGACTTTTAAATAAAATTATTTTATTTCGTACAACTAAAAGATATTAAGTGTATTGCACTTAAAATACTATTGTTGTTAACTTAAACTAAAGACGAATTCATGGGAAGACCACCGATCAACTAGACACAAAAAAGAATTCTAGGGTGTCAGTCTTCACACAAATTGCCTTATTATATCGAACGAAGTATATCTGCCGCCTTCAGGATGCTTTTGTGTTTGCATCTTATTCTACACAGGAGCGAGGCCGTTGTTTTACACGTCAAAAAGAAATAATAATATTTCTTAACGAGATGAGTTCTTATAATAAAATAAAGATAAGTTAAGGAAAAAGTTTAGTTAAGTAACACAAAGTTAGGAAGAAAATAACTAGATTTCTACATCATTCTCTGTCTAGCTTTTTTCCAACTATGGCTTCCAGTTTAACCGGATGCAGCTGAATACCAGTATTTTATATGGAGCGACTGCCTATCTGACCTTCACAACCCAATAACTAAGTAACGCAATGCTCCTTGGTAGTGACCGGACCGGTTGTCTGCTATTTGGGTATTTAAAATAGATAGAAGTAATTTTAATAAAAGGTTAAAATTCCCAAAAAAAAAAAATGGAACTGTAAAATCCCCTAAAAAGACACAAAAAATGTTTAAAAAGCATAAAAAACAAAACGAAATTAAATAAATGATGTTAAAAGTAAAACCGAGGCTGAGATTTGAACTCACTGCACTACATTGTATCCGCTGTGTCTAAGTTTTCAGCGAAACAATGGAGTTGTCATATTTCAACATTCGTTGTCTTTCATTCGTCATGTTCATAACATAAACATTGAAATTCAATCAAACAACCGATATATCCTCAATGTTTATTTTAAATCTGCGATTAGAAAACGTCACACACACTAAGAACCTTATTTTTTACTTAAATCTGTATCTTATCTCCTAGTAATAATATAATTATAATAATAGTTTATTTCCAAAAACTTTTTACTAGTTTACAAAATTACTTAAAATTATTATATTACCTAATATAAGAAGTAAGACTAGACATTGTTATTAGTTCAAAAAAAAAAACTTAAAAGTAATGAATTAAAATTCTAAAGTCAACGGTGAATTTCATAATTTGTTATTTGAAATGAAAATAACTTTAGTCCTATTTGGGTGCCATTAGCATAAAAGTGGCGCCCAATTGGGACTGCAGTGATTCGTATTGTTTTAGTTTATTATTTTGTGTTGGGTTCACTGCTCCCCGTAATTTTATTGTGATCATAGATATTTTTCCAAACTTCAAATTCATTGTTCGCTGTCTGACTGGCTACGAGTACACTGAAATTACTGAAAAGGTACTGAAACATAGTGGTAGTCTCTTTTTCACGTTCCTGAAAAGCCTATTGATATCTCTGTCCAAAATCAATAATAAGGCGTCACATAAGAGACTAAAGTGTGTGTAAAATAAAGCTGAAACCCAATGAGGACAAGCGAAACCATCACTGACAGAAATCAAGCCTCTTTTTCGCTCCCATAGGAAAAACCATAAAAGCATTTTCAAAATTACAACCTTGGATAAAATATTAAACGAAAACTCCACACGAAATTAAAAAATAACACTTGAATCTTCATTCCGTTTTATTCCTATCCAAATCTTCACATTTGGTTTAGGTATATCGAGTTTCGCGTAATTAATTCACGAAGTTGAAATCCTGCATCTCGCAAGCGAAGTTTTCACGTCAATTTTCTATAGGACCGAATTTCACGTTCAGCTCTCGGGAGGTCCGTAGCTACTCCGGAAACCGGTTTGGCTAGGAGCCGGTCTAAGTCCTACCAACCAAATATGATGATGCTGAATCAGTTAGCAAGCATGCGGTAATAATACAATGTCAAAACCATGCGCAGAAACTGATAAAGAGATTTCGGTCTCACCCCCACGGCAGTAGCTAATTTGACCTCCTTTTGCTGTTTTAATAAAATAAATGATAGGTAAATTCATTTATTTTTAGGTAATTTACACCTATAAATTAATAGAAATCAAATAAAATAGTGTCTCAAGACGAAAGTTTTTAACGTAGCGTTGGAAGACCTCCCGAAGATGGGAAAGGTGGTCCGATGACCTTGTGAAGGCCACAGGAATCTGCTGGATGTGGTAAGCACAGAACCAGTGGAAAGTGGTGGTGCTTGGGGGAGGGGAGGCCTATCGTCTACGACCTACGTCTTTCGGCTGAATTATTTCAGCCGAAAGACGTAGGTCGGATGCAAATAAAAATGAAATCAGATTGGTTTGGTTAGTTTTGGTTAAGATTATCCTACTAATATTATAAACGTGAAAATTTGTATGGATGGATGGATGATTGTTACTTTTTCACGCAAAAACTACTGAACGGATTTGGATAAAATTTGCCACACAGATGGTTTATAACCAGGATTAACATATAGGATACTTTTTATCCCGATATTCCCACGGGATCGAAACTTATGCGGGTGAAACCGCGGGGTACAGCTAGTAAAATGTAATTTTATAACTGTAAACTGTCTTTAAAAAACTTTATGACTTCAAAAAAAAAAGTAATTGTATTTTAAAACGTTATGAGATAGTTAATAAAATGAAGAAATTTAAGTAAAAATTATCTATACTAATAATAAAACTGAGTTTGTTTGAACGCGCTAATCTCTAGCAGTACTGGTTGGATTTTAAAAATTATTTTTGCATTTGGTAGCCCAATTCTTGGGGAGAGCTATTTAACATCATGCTACAACCCTTAGGAGCCGAGTAAAGGCAGAAAGAACGCTAAGCTAAAACGAAGTAACAGTGCGGGCGTGCGATGCGATGGGGTGGGTCGGGGGAATAAGGAATTTTACGCGGACGAAGTCGCGGGCAGAAGCTAGTTATTAATATAAAGTTGGAAAGAAACTTGGGTATTTATACATACCTCTCTTCCTAGACTTTTTCCAACTACGTTGGAGTCAGTTTCCAGTCTAGCCTGATGCAGCTGAATGCCAATATTTTACATGTAGCGACTGCCTATCTGACCTCCATAACCCAGTAAATAGGTAACAGGATACACCTTGGTAGTGATCTGACTAGTGGTCTGTGCTCTCCTATTTGGATAATTAAAACAGATTTAAGTGATTTAAAAAAGGTTGAAAGTACCAAAAAAAAGCGAAGGTACAATCCCTTAAAAAGATACAAAAAAATGTTTAAAAAAGCATTAAAAAAAAAGGCCGAAATTCGAACTCACTGCAGAATATTGTATCAGTTGTCTTTAAGGTTTCAGCAAAATGACGAAGTTGTTGTTGGAACCTGTCCTACCACCGGCGATTTAACTACAACCGAATAGAGTTGGCGAGCAACGACCAGATAGCGTGCGATGGCGACGAGCGACTACTCGCTGGTATACCTAGCATTAGTCCTTCAGCGAGCGTTCTGCCTGCCAAGTGAGCGTCGCTGAGCGAATACTCTCTTTGATAGCTCACTTATCGCCTGTGGTGTGAACAGTCAGCGATCATTTATAAATTTAAGTATCTCTTTTACTTACACGGGACCTACAATCTTTTATACGTTTCTTGAGCGAGTAAATCGTTGATAGCTAGTCGCTTCCTCGCTGGCTGTGGGACAGGTGCCTAAATTCCAACATTCCTTACTTTCATTTAGTCATAATAAAACAGCATTGAAATTCAATCAAACAACCAATATTTTCTCAATTTTTATTTTAAAACTACGACTAGAAAACATCACACACACTCAAAAACTTATTTTTATTACTTAATTATTAATATTTGTATCTTATGGCTAAATGTTCTTTACAAAATTACGTAAAACTATTATATTGCTATAAGTACTAGGACTAGATATTATTATCAGCTCTAGATTAAAGAATTAAAAATAATGAGTTTATAATTCCTCAGTCAACGGTAAGTTTCGTAATGTTTTTATTTGAAATTAAAACAACTTTAGTCCCGTTTGGGTGCCATTAGCAGAAAAGTGGCGCCCAAATGGGACTCATTTTTACTGTTTTAGTTTATCATTTTTCTAAGTGTTGGGTTCACTGTTCCCCATAATTATATAGATATCATGGATATTTGTGGTTTATTAAAAATAATGATTATTTCTTATTAGTTCCTTTTGAGCGCAATTTTCCCTCCCTATTTTCTATTGATTTTAATGTCTATTGTGTTTTATGTCAATACAAAATTTCCATAGTTCCCAATCTACTCTTATCAACAACAAGTCCCGCTGACAGAGTGACATCGTCTTATTGACATCGACGTTGGTCCCATCTGAATGCCTATAAAGATAATGGCACCCAAAACGGACCAAATTATATTAAAAGGTGATAAGTTTTAAGAAAATCTAAACTTAGAAGTTGTTTCCAGTAATAAAAAAAACCTTTAGTTACTGAACGATCGAGCACGTGACACACGAATAATTTTTATATTAATGGAATCCGAATAGTTTGGTAAGTCAATTAATATGATCTTTTTAATATCAGAAATTAATACATTTTTATAGTCCCATTTGAGCGCCAATTTCCCTCACCCTTGTTCTATATTATTTTATAACAATACAAAATGAGTATTATTCCTATCAACCCTCAATCAGCCTTTATTACTACCAGCAGTAAACAGGTCTATAGTTGCCTTACTGACACCGCTAGGAAAACTTTGTACCCGGCCTTCCATTATCGTGGATATTTCTCCAGAACTGGACTGAAGACCGTTTCTGACCGGAGGGACCTTCTTCCCGTTAACTAGTAAGTTGTTGATCTCTGTTGTATCTGTAATTAAAAGTGTATAAATACTTATGATGAATATAGAGGTCCTAGCACGAACGTGCGGAGTAAACGTAACATAAATCAACTATAGGTACAGACGCCAGCACATCAAGCTACTACAATCTGTCAAATTTCTTTAATATATTTTAACTTTATTGCTAAAACATTAAGGTTCAAGGTTGATTGGGAAAATTTGACAGTTTTGGGTAGCTTGACCTGCTGGCGTCTGTACTATAGCATTTTGGTATACATTTTTTACGACAAGCACAATATTGGTATAACCCATAGATATGGCCAAAGTCTTTAAATTAAGTACATATTATGAGTGAAACAGGCATGTCAATTTTAAAATCATTTGAATGTACTTTATTTTAGAAATCTCGATGTTTTGTCAAGTCTTAAAACCGGGGCGGGTCAGTAGTTCGATCACAAAATTAAAGGGTGGACTGTATAAGTACAATATATGTAGTCTCAGTTCCAACTCCTGGCAACTGAAGCCAGGACACTACAGCCTGAGCCTATAGGCTCCGACCCAGATAATGAGGCAGTTTATGTATAAGCGTTTGAAGACCAGTGGAAGAGAGAACTCCAAAGCAGGTGAGACCACCTCAACGGTAAGCCACCCTCCGATGCGATCCACCGATTTGTTTGTATAGTGCCAATAAACTCATTTTTCTTTCTTTCTTTCATTATTTCTTTAGACACAATGGCATTACCATAATGGTATTCTAACGTGTCGGCACTGTGCGCGTACTTTCACTACCAAGATAGGATACATAAGCCACTCCAGAGCACATACTCATAACCTACGGCCTAAAACATAAGAACGGTCACCGTAGCTGAAATCGGCATGGGATTGTATTACAATGAGGCACTTTAATGAGAAGTAGTAAATTCATCAAAATTGACATACCTTCATCGACACTCTTGGTTGACGTTTTCCTCTGCATACCAACAATACAAGGTCCTTTCGCCAACGACCAGGTTGGCACATTCTCCTCCCTCTTTATAGGCTCCAAAATATTCCTCCTAGACCTCATAACATTGGGCAAATCACCCCTATTAATATCCTCCAAATTATCCCCTGGCAACATTATTTTGTTTTTAACTGGCAACACAGGAGGTTCCATTTTGGAAATTTGATTTTCAACGGTGAAAATCTCTTTGGGCGTTTCTTCTTTCGGTATTACTGGTTTAATGTCTGCGGAGGAGTTTGTGTCTGTGCTATCTTGAGATATGAGGCGGTGTTTCGGAGATATTGAGTCTATTCTTTTTGGTATATTTTTCATTTTTGGTATCTGGTCTTCTAAGGATAGGGGTGGGGCCGTAGCGATGTATTGGCTGTACATATTGCCAATTAATTCTTCTGTGCGCCTGTAATGTAAATAAACGTGTGCAATTTTTTACACTGAGTTGAATAAAAATAGATTATTTTTTAGTAATGAATAAATGATAAATATAATGACGATATACAAGGTCAAATCTAATCAGCTAGCGAAACTCAGCAGACGCTATGGATATCGATACCTAAACATGATAAAATAAAAACAAAATTATAGTGATGATTTTTTTTGGGATCTACGGCCTTATGTAGAGTGAACTTGAAATATCAGTGTGACAATCTGTTTTTTTTTCTGTGTTAACATATGTATATGTTATGGGTACATGAAAATACTGATGTTTTCAACTTTTTTCACATTTTTTCTAAATTGTTTTATTATGTTTAAATATCGATAAAGAAAGAAAAGAAAGAAAAATATGTTATTTTGAGACATACACAGGAAATACAAACAGTAAACAAAAGGAAAATTTAAAACTAACAAAACACACATCACGTCGGCGGAGTTTTGCTAGCTAATTTAATTTGACCCTGTATTACATATGCAAAAGAGGTACCTTACCTAGTTAGTGGTATTATGACAGTCTGTGGCGGCGCGTTAGTAAGATGGTAAGCATTGGAACCAAAACCGTCGAGAGCTGAGCTGCCCGTCACCTGCAAATGGAAAGGAACTCTTCATCATCAGCCTAGCCTTTTCCCAACTATGTTGAGGTCAGCTTCCAGTCTAACCATCAAGTATTTCATATGGCGTGACTGCCTATCTGACCTCCATAACCCAGTAACTGGGTAATACTGGTAAGACTGGCTGCCAGACTTTCGGGAATTTGACTAACCGTAACAACTGTCAAAGATCTACAAATGACAGCCGATACCAACAGCTTAACGTGCTTTCCGAGGCACTGAGGGTCTTGATATGTAATGGATGGTCACCCATCCACGGACCGACCTCAGCAAGCGTAGCTGGACTTTCAATCGACCCGTGCAGGTGTTATTATTTAGTCACAAGCCCTCTAAATATTTTAGTGTATTAATATTTTTTGAATACTCAAATCAAATCTATAATATTTTCAGGAGCTCAAAATTGGAACTATTATAGATTCGCTTAAATACATGCTATATTAAAATGGGCTTAGTTAAGACGTAGTCCAATAACGATAAAGTCTCAGAGATAAAATGGCGGTTAAACGTGTTTTACGTCAGATTAATAATATATTAATTTTACTAAGGAAAAAAACATATCTTACCTCCATAACACCTATTTGAGTTGTCCTCACGTGGTAGGGAAAATTCTTGTTTGCGAACACAGGTAATGTCAGCAACTATAAATAAATAACATAATTAATTATTTTATTTAAAAATCATATTCTTTTTAAATACCTAACTCAAAGTAAAATAAATAGTTTTTCTTTGCTGTCAACAGGAAAAGTGCCCAAAATGCTGACAGAGCCTTTTGGGCACTTCAGTTGACGACGATGCGAACGTATTTTTTGATGCCCTATGATTGCTTACCCTCCTTTTTATTATAATTTTAAGACTATAAGTTCATAGGTTTATGTAAATATTATGTAGTTTGAAAATAAAAAAATACCCATTACATTACTAACTTACCAGAAACATGATGTGTCCGCAAAATGTTATAAAGAGCAAGACGGCACTAACCACGCTCTCTCGTACCCATTTATCTGAAACAAAACATAAGTTTTTAAGAATGAAACTGCTAACGCAGATCGGGTGACCAAAATGGATATATCACCGTATGATCGTGAACACTGTAGTTTAGAATCTAGGTATCTCGCAAGATTGTAAATTGTCGAGTGTCGATAAATTGTGAACAGCCGGTCGATTCTGTAAAAATCTCACCGTGAAAACTCAAGTGAAGTGAGCTTGATGTGAGTTGTCAGTAGTGTCAATCCCTAGCATTAGCTGGAATGACAGCTCACTCCACGCTCACTTCACCTAAGTTTTCACGGTGAGATGGTTACAGAATCGCACTGCTGTACCGCTTACAACATAACGTATTCATTTTCGATAGTTTATTATCTATCTATGTATAACCGTCAAATTGTGAACAAACCTGCTCTTACCGACAGGATTCACAATCTGTTCCGTAAAATTGTGAACTGATCCTGATTATTCGGTCTGAGCTGTAGCCGAATTGGTCGCAGTAACAAAGCCAGGGCACCCCGCCCAAATGGGTTAGTTTAGTTTAGAACTGTGACAAACCACGCGCGAGCCGAGCGAGCGAAGCTAGCGCTTTTACTATTAGTGCAAGGTGCGATCCGTCGCACGCAAGTTTGATACCAGTTCACAATTTGTCGGATTGCCACGGAAAGATTATAAACTATCGTCATATAGCATTGTTGGTACTTACCAATATATGTATTAGCCGTCAGAATGAACAGAGGTCCTGCGTAGAACCACAGCGTACCGCATATGAAGAAGGGACAGTAGAATACATTCTGAAAACAAAATTAGTTATTAATGGATTTTGTACCTGAAACGTTTCAACTTGACTAGTAATTTTGGCACCATTCCAATTTCGCATCATCAGTAGTGTCTATGAATTCCACCAACTTCCAGGCCACACAGAATATAATGTTTATATGACGTAGATGTTCTATTGTTTGCCACACCATTTTATAGTATTTTTTTACTTGTTTGTACACTTGGTTATTACAAGAAAGGGCGCGTCACTTCGTGGAATAAAACTATTGTAGCAGCTTTCATGACCGGAAAACCTACGTTAACTTTTTTAAAAAACCTTTTTTGGTTTGTGCTTTAAGTGGCTACATTCAAATCTCAATCAATCATTCTACATTACCTACAATATAACCGTGGAGGCATCTATATACATCGCCACGTATTCGAATTACGCATCACACGCAAAATCCTGAATCGCGCAAGCAGAGTTTACCGCGCAACAAGCATAATTATACCGGATGACTTTTTTACCGTCTGGACAATAACAGGGTATATAAAAGGTGAGTGAAGTAGAAGCCTTATAGATCAGAAATTTATTTTTTTATTCATAAAAAAAAAAAAAAAAAATCATTAAAGCGCGGAAATTATGAGTTAATTCATAGCGACATTCAGTCTTTTGATTGAAGCCATCGGCCGGCTTCAATCACAGGATTGGATGTAAAAAAAATTAAAAAATAGAGATTGTTTATTTGATTTTTAGTGAACAATAAAACTGTGCCATTCTACTCCGTTCACCTTTTATACCCTGTGTTTGTCCAGACGGTAAAAAGTCAGGCGGTATACAACGTTCCGACATCAATCGTCAGGCACTTGCCCACCAGACACATAACCCGTCTGGTCAGAGGATCCTCCCTTTTCTATAGAGGATGAATGAACTTTACCTCATACCTCTATACAACGCTACAATGGCGACATTAATTTAACACACGGATAGGGCTAGTGGTCGGTAATCATAAAAGTTACAACAACATAAAAAAAACCTAACTTTAAAACTTCCACCTGCGCCGCTCGTCGCCATAGGGCTGTCTCTCTCTTTCCTTCAATTCGCCTTCTATTTGCACGTTATTTGTTTTAATTACATTGATGCGATGTTATGATCCGTGACCCCGGCAAATGAGCCCTGCGCTACAGTACTTTAAGTCAGGTTGCTCTAAGATGCTATTTTAGAAAATTATTAATAAATAAATAAATATTAATGTTTAATTGAATTAAAATATATTCATACAACTTAGACGCGAAACCGTATACGTGTGTGAAATTAATGTCGCCATTACAGCGCCACGCTGTATAACCTTATTTAGAGTTTGATCATACTTTTTCCGGGTACTTCCGGACGGTGAAGAAGATAGAGTAAGCGAACATGCACCACGCTAAGATCCTCAACACAATCAGACCGTAGCCGGCCGGACTCTCGTACAGGTACAGCACTTCACCTGGATCGAAAGCCTGGAAGCAAATATGTTTACGTCATTACGATAATAACATCCTAGAGGTTTTTGGACCATTCAAAGATTTTTGAAGTGAAAACTTCTTTAGCGGCGTTGAACACTTTTTTTGTAGTGGGTAAAAAATGTTAAACTCGCGTCAGGACACGTGACCTGATCGAAAATTCGTAAGACGGTAAGTTTTCACTTCTGCCGGCACTCCCGGAGTGCAATTGTTTTTTTTTTTTTTATCAAGGAACAATGATCAAGGTAATTCCTAGGAAGTAAATATAAAAACTCTTGGAAGACTAGTCAAGGGTAGGCGTTTTGGAACCTGCCTTATGTAAACTGTAACAATTAATTCAGCACATAATCTACGTAGACCCAGCGCAGAAATTTTTCATCGGTTATCAAAAACTGACGGCACGGTTGGCGCAGTGGTTAAGCGATTGACTGCCGCGCTGCGTGTCGCGGGTTCGATTCCCGCACGGAACAAATATTTGTATGACCCACAAGTAGTTTTTCTGGGTCTGGCTGTTTGTGTATGTGAGTTTAAATGTTTGTAAACCCACGATACAGGAGAAATTCCTAGTGGTGGGGCAACGTTTTGTTGCAAAAACAGCTGTCATAGAAAAATGCAATACCTACACAGCTACTTTTTTTTTTTAATGTATGGGACAGCTTTTTTTTTTTTAATAACCGAAGAACAATTTCTCCGCAGGATCGTTCAGAATCATGTAAGTTACAGTTTGCTCGCCATCCTGTATTACTACCGTACATCCTCGAAAATGGGACCACATTCTTGAGTTTACGGATAAAAGGTGCCACTGGTTTTTTTTAAGGCATTCACGGCTTGAGAAATTCCCCCTCACCTCCCCCAGAAAGAAACATAAATTGTTCACAAATCCTACTAATAATATAAACGCGAAAGTTTGTATGGATGGATGTTGGTTACTCTTTCACGCCAAAACTACTTAACGGATTTCGATGAAATTTAGCAAACAGATAGTTTATAACCAGGATTAACACATAGGATACTTTTTATCCCGTTATTCCCACGGGATCGAGACTTATGCGGGTGAAACCGCGGGGCGCAGCTAATAAATAAATAAAATAGCAAAGATCTTACCTTCGCCTGATAAACGAACAACACGATATAAGTGACCGCATAACAACACATGAACACAGTCAGTTTGACCGTGAAGCCCACTTTGAGGCGGCCTCGGGTGATGGTGTATCCTTTCGCCATTAGTACCAGGAGCAACAGGAACGTCATCTCTGAGAGGCCGCAGAAGAATTGGCCTGGAAACCAGAAAACATCATGTTCAAATTACTTTGTTAAAAGGTTTGAGTGATAATTATTCTCTTCATAGTTGTTGCATTATTAGGGATGAAAGGACCATGTTGTAAAGAAATACTGGTCCTTCATACAAACTTTCACGTTTATAATATTAGTAGGACTAGCTGCGCCCCGCGGTTTCACCCGCATGAGTTACGAACCCGTGGGAATATCGGGATTAAAATTATCCTATGTGTTAATCCTGGTTATAAACTATCTGTGTGCCAATTTTCATCCAAATCCATTTAGTAGTTTTGGCGTGAAAGAGTAACAAACATACATCCATCCATCCATCCATATAAACTTTTGCGTTTATAATATTAGTAGGATGTAGGATGAAAGGACCACGTTATAAAGAAATACTGGTCCTTCGATCTCTGTGTTAAATCTGTTGCTTTTGTTAAGCATTTTTATAGAATTCTTGCCCCTAAGTAGTAATTATCCCATGTAAGTGTAAACCCTTTTCAAATTCCTTTATTAAGAACATTTTTTTTTATTCTTAGAAGTATCTATAGTCAATGAAAGCATTTATGTATTACGGTACCTATTAAAATTGTGTTCTTGTCGTCTTAAAGCTGTTGTTTGTTTGTAATTATTTATTTTATTATGCTTTAAACATACTAATGACATTTTAAAATATTTACATTAAACACTTTAAATAAAATATTATTAGGTACCTTTCTCATGAGAGAGACCAACTACGGTCTAGAAAAGACTCCTAAAAATCCTAGAAAATAAAATTTCCCTAATTATTCTAAAAATAATTCATAGTGTGTAGTTAAACTCACCAACAATCCTAGCATTATCGCTTCCAAATCCATTAGCAGCATATCGTATATACGCCAAACTTTGTAGCATAACGCCTGAGTGTTGTGACACTACCGACATCAGGAACAGTTTGTATGTTGAGTGGAGAAGATGTCGAGACTTTAGCTCGACGCTGCACATCACTACTGCTATCATTACGATGACGTAGGCGAAAGTGTAGGCTAGAAGGATTGGTAGGACATCTGTGGAATGTTAATAACAGTCAGTCATTGGCCTTACATTAGACTTTCAGAAGGCTGGACAACGAAAAAATTAACAAAGACCTTTCGGCTTTCAAAATAAAATCAAAATTTATCATAATTAAAATCAAAAGTCATTTATTCAAATTAAGCTGAGAATCAGCACTTTTCGAACGTCAAAATTACGAAAGACAGTCTCCAAAAACGCCCGCCCTTCACTTACTCACTTATTTATTCAAGTTAGGCTGAGAGACAGCTCTTTTTGAACGTCAAAACGACATAAGACAGTCCTCTAAAACACCCGCTCTTTACCACTTCCTAGTGCTTTAGCTGGAAAGAAGTGGCGCGACAAACCCCCCAGCAACTAATTTTCAAGTTCATCATCTGCCGAGCCTTTTCCCAACTATGTTGGCATCGGCTTCCAGTCTAACCGGATGCAGTTGAATACCAGTATTTGACATGGAGCGACTGCCTATCTGACCTCCACAACCCAGTAACTAGGTAACACTAGCCACACCCCTTGGTAAAACTAGTTGTCAGACTTTCGGGCTTCTGACGACCCGTAACGACTGTCAAAGATCCACGTATGACAGCTGGGACCAACGGCTTAACGTGCTTTCCGAGGCACGGTGGACCCATCCACGGACCAACATCGTAGCTTAACCTGATCGATCGACCCGTGCGGCTATTATTACTTAGCCACAAGCCCCTAATTTTACAAGTTAACTACTCTAATTGTTTAACCGAAATAATTACAGCCATTTAATTACCGGACATGACATTTGACAACAGTTTAAATTCCAAGAACTTCCACGAACCGAAGCCTCCGATTTTAGTTATTATTTGGTAATTATCTATTGTAAAGTTGAAAAGACACTCACAAAATTCGTCAGCGGAAAAGTGTTCATGCCAGAAGTCACCATCTGGGCCATTTGTCATTAGGAACTTGTATTTGACATCCAAACCCTGGAAAATAATAAACACACCCAAAATTATAGACCTGACTTTTTAAATCTTTCATAATATACAGGGTGGCAGGGACATGGACGCACAAACTGAAACCATGAATTCAGCACATGATTTTGGACCCCCTAGCGTAAACATTTTTCGTCGGTTACCCCGGAAAGAATCAGTTGCTTCATATCAAGTGCAATATCTACGCGGTGAAAATGTATGGAACAGCTAATGTTTTTTTTAATAATTGAGGAAAAATGTTAACACCTGTGGCGTCATTCAGAATCATGTACTGCATCCGCGGTAACAGGTTACGCGTCGATGACCTGCCACGGCTGCCACCGTGTATATAGACTTTGGTGGAGTTACTAACCTTAGTACTCTCACAGTTGCTAATAGCAATAAACCACCAACGTTCCCTCGCAGACCGGAACCTCCTAGAGTTGTGACATGAGACCAACAGTCTCTCTTTCTCGCTCTGACTAGCTAAACTGCGAGCTTCGGTTTTCAGACGTCGGCGATGGAAACGCTCGTACAGTTCTAGAGAGCGTTTTATTTTATGCTGAAATGAATAAAATATGTAAAATTCATTGGCAATAAAATGTCCTAAGCATAAGAAACATAACAAAATAAAACATTACGCCTCTTTTTCCCTAAGGCTGGGGTCTATCTGATCACACGCCGACCGCGACAGACGTGTTCGTAAATATACGGGCGCGATGTCGTTCCCACGCCGCCCGCGATCGGCAGGTGCGACGGCGGCAACGAAGGTTTTTGCAACCGACCCCGTCGGCATGTCGGTCATCCGTCGTGACATCACTGCACGCTGTCAGTAGCGTGTGACGTTTTAAAGAAACCGTAACCTTAAACTGTTTGTCTACCCGCCAACGTCAACAGGACGTCAACGAGACGCGAGATTATTCGAACCAAGTATGGCGTCCCGGTGACGGCGTACGGCGGACACGCGGCCATAGTAATGTATGTACATACTGGTCCTCCGGACCGTATATCAGCCATGGTGACCAATCCAACGGAGAGTAGCCTTCGGCGCAGGAGATAATGTACTACACAAGTGCGTGCGCAGACACAGGTGCACTCTCTGAAGAAAAGGGTCGGGAAAGGGGGGAAGGTCCGGGTTTTCTCTTTTCTGGTGGAGAAAATGTATGTAACACTACTTCGGCATCGTCATCTCGTTTTCGTTGACGTCCCGACAAACAATTCCAAATTTTTGCCTTTTTTCGCTATTTGGAAACGTCCTGAGCTTAGTTCACCGATTCGAATAGATGTAGTTACTAGTCAGAGCAAACACTAATAATTTAAATCTTAAATCCGCACGCACGCACGGAAAAAATATTTGTATTGCCTACAGGTAGTTGTTCCGGGTCTGACTATTTGTGTTTGTGAGTTTAAATGTTTCTAAACGCACCCACGATACAGGAGCAATTCCTAGTTCGGGGCAACGTCTTTGAAAAAAGAAAAAGAAAGAATTAAATCACTCACCCCACTCCTATTCCTATTATCAAACAGAATCTCAACCTCATCATTCAAATTTCCAAAATGGCTGCCGTTCCCTGGTCCAATACTCTCCCACAACTCGTCTTCAGGGACCATAGTGGTGAAATTCAAGTCATCACTCGGTAGTAGTTCAAACCAAGTGGTGTTGGTACTGCTATCTGACAATGTGGGTTTGGGGTTACGAGTTGTCGTTTTTAGGAACTGGTCGTAGTAAGAAGGTTCTGGAGGTTGAAGTTTGGTTGAGTTTTTTGGTTTTTTCGGTGGATCTGTTGGTTTTGGTGTTGTTGTGCTGTAAAAGAATTACTAGAACTTTATAAATGGACTAGCTTCTGCCCGCGACTTCGTCCGCCTGTAATTTCTAGTTCCCCCGACCTACGCCGTGGCATCGCATCGCCAACCTGCGCTATTATTTCCTTGTTTTTTACCTTTGTTCCCTTTACTCGGCTCCTAAAGGTCGCAGCGTGATGTTAAATAGCCCAAAACCTTCCTCGAGAATTGGTTTATCAAAAGAATTTTTCAAATCTGACCGGTAATTCCAGAGATTAGCGCGTTCAAACAGACTCTTCAGCTTTGTTATTATATAGATATAGATAAACAAAGACTAATTCACGATATTACGACACTAACGGATACTGATCTTGAACCTAAACAATGTCAAGTCTGGTCTCAATTATTCTGACAAAAATAATTCAGGTATATGACGTGCTGATCTACCTAAAATTGGCATATATAACGACCGGAACATTAGGATACCTGGATGTCTCACTGTGCGAAGAACAGTCATCTATTTGCAGACAGACCACTGCAAGCTACGCTTCATCTCTTAGATAAATCGATCAGCGGGGTCATTCCGTAACACACTATCAATGGCAATGGGTTTCATTTTGCCAGTTCAACAACATTCATTGCGTTATTTACGTTGTTGAGCAGACAATATTTTCGAACATATAAAGCAATGGATTGGCAATATCCTTCAAAATGATTCAGATTGAGGTTGATAGTGTGTTATGCAATTGGGGTGGTGCTTTGTATCAAGCCAAGCTACCTATCTTCAACAGCCATCGGCCTTGTACCTACTTTATTGTCAGATATAAGTATTTTATTTACGTGGAAAGATTACCATCTGACCTCAACAACCCAATTACTGGGCAACACTGCCGTCCCTTAACACCCATTACAGGGCTATAAATACGAACCGATTTATAACTATGTAACTCTAGGTTACTGCCTCATCTATGAATACATCAATGACCCACATATTTGTGCAGTTAACTCATTCATTCGTGGATCGGCGTGGTCGGCAAGTACAATTGCAGTGATAAACTAATATTACTGTTGGGAGACACTTATTTAGTTTAAAGGCAATATTTGTTTGTTAACGTAGCTCTTTAGTCTAGTTTTGGTATGTAGGGTAACACATTATGGGCAATTCGGAGCGATTAAATTAAGATTACAGAAAGACTGCGGACCAAGTGTCAAGGACCCAGATTCTAGGCTTAAATATTTAATGCTGACAAAAATATTTCTTGCAAATACAATCTACGCAAAATCTGTGTGAATGATGATATGGTTAGAAAGGGGGTGACTACCGAGATGACGACTAATAGAGAAGTATGGAAGAAAAACACATGTTGCGCCGACACAAAATAAATTGGGATAAGGGCAGGAGAATGAATAAATGAAACAATCTACGCAAGGTATGTCCTTTCTCTGTTCGTCAAGTCGTTGAGCTCCTTAAGTTCTGAGTTGAGCTGTACGGTTACTGACAAATGCTTGCACTGACCGGAGAGGTCTTCTCAAATGAAGGTTCTTTTGAGTAAAGAACCTCACAGACCTTTTGAGTAAAGAACCTCACAGACCTTTTGAGTAAAGAACCTCACAGACCAAGATTATATCTGGGCTTTAAAATTGACTTTGAACCCTGAGTTTGTTTCGCTATTTCTTCTCATGAGTAAGGAAATCTCGACTCCAATAAACAATTTTTTTTTTATATTTGGTGTGCAATTGATTACGATGTCCTATTCACCGAATAAACAATTTGATTTCATTATATTACACTAGCTGCGCCCCGCGGTCTCACCCGCATAAGTTTCGCTACCGTGGGAATATCGGGATAAAAAGTATCCTATGTGTTAATCCTGGTTATAAACCCTCTGTATGCCAAATTTCATCCAAATCCGTTCAGTAGTTTTTGCGTGAAAGAATAACAAACATCCATCCATCCATCCATTCATCCACCCATACAAACTTTCACGTTTATAATATTAGTAGGATTATGTGCAATTTGAGGCGATGGAATTAAGACTATAATAGAAAGTCCGGAGTCAAGGCATTTTAAACAAAAATATGTAAGAGGGCTTTTTAGGATTTCTTTGGTCTTCCTTTGGTCCCTACTACTACTCTTATTTTCGACATTTTCTTCATTCCTCCGCATCACATGCCCATACCATGACAGAAAATGTATTATATATCCACAAATGTATTATTAAATGTTGTCATTTATTTACCAAAGCCTACTTTCGAAATAGCTTAGACACTAGTCAGTGCCTTTAAGGGTAAATAGTCTACCAAGGAGTATTGTGTTACCCAGTAACTGGATTATGGAGGTCAGATAAGCAGTTAGCTATATGAAATACTGGTATTCAGCTGCATTGTTTAGGCTGGAAGTCAACCTAACATAGTTACGAAAAGGCTAGGCAGATGATGATAAGTCCTCCTTCTCAATTAATAGAAATAAAAAACCATTACCTCTGCTTGGATGCTGGTTGTTCCTTATTGTGCTTGGTGATGATGCAGCCAGAGTATTCTGTGTCTGGGTACCAGTGTGATAGCCTTATTATTTGGTTCTGACCAGCTCGGTTTAGTACTTCCTCTCGTTCTTTACATGTCTGCAAAGAAAAGGGTGAGAAATATAACATGACAACGTCATACCGGTATTCCCAGAAGGGGTGAACAGGTTTACATGAGTATAGTAACACCCACATTGACATCAACTGGGCCATAATCCAGACTCCGGGCTGCCACTGAGAAATCCTCCAAATGGGAAACCTAATAATGTTTTGCTAGACCTAGGTATTGAACCCACGATCCCATGCTCAGGAATGGTTCTTGCCACCAGTATACTATCATGGCTGATCAAGTTCTAGACAAATATCCAAGTTACCTTAACAAAAACGTATTTTTGTAGTTTTGGGATACAGTTCCTGTAAAATTCTATTTTGGTCCCAGTTGGGCGCCAAAATTAATACTGGCGCCCAAATGGGGCCAAATTCACGCATAATGAGAGAAAGTAATTTTTATTACTGTAGTTTCGAGAAACTTCGATCTTTCCTTACTAACCTTACTGCTATGGTAGACAGAAGGCCACTGGCTGTCATCATCATAGTACAGCAATAGGTTGGGTATCCCTGACTCCTTGTCATATTCTATCAGGTACTCAAATTGTCCTTCTAGGGACAGGAAGCAGAAGCGAGAGAGAAATGCCCAATTCTGTAAAACAAGTATTTAAAAAAAATGATTAGGTTGAGAGTTTTGATTATTGAATATTTACGTAGCGATTCAGTGATTACTTTTTTGTATTACGGGGCGCAGATTCGATGCCAGCCTATGTCAAAGGAACTGGGTGATGAGTAAGTGTCTCTAGCGAGATGCCAAAACAATCTATTTGCAAGGATTTTTTTTAAGCTGTATAAGCGGTACGGTACATGGCAATTAAATCAAAAATTTTTTTTTGACCGTAGTCATTACTTTCGTTCGTTCTATTTACTTAGTAAAACATCCAACAACCCACGCTGGGCTCGCATGGTGGATTACGGCCCGCTCTCACAGAGAGGATGCCTGTGTTCCAGCAGTGAGAACATTATAGGATTATACATAGTAAAAAAAGTTTATTTTAGCGTTTATTTCTTTTTATTTCACTTTAATAAAGTCCACCGTCGCGTCGTATCTAAATACTTAGGACAAAATCATGAAACTTACGTCTTTAGTATCGATCCTGCCTTCCACCCATTTGGCGTGAACCCGTGACGTCATCATCAGCAAACAGATAACGAGGCACGCTCCTGGTAACCGGTACATTATTGATTTAATAACTCCTTGACATTATATTCCAAAGGTTTTATATTTTCTTTACATATTTTTCCGGTACTTTTGTACTTTCTTCTTTTGGTAGCTTTGAATCTAAAACATATTTAAAAATGATTGTAAATTATCTAGGTTAACTGTCTAAATATAAACTAATATTATAAAGGGAAATGTGTACAGTATAGTATGTTTGTTTGTTACGCTTTCACCGTAAAACGGCTGAACGCATTTGGATGAAATTTGGCACATGGGTAGACCATAACCTGATGATTTTTTTATGCCAGTACTCCCAGGGGACCGAGACTTATGCGAGTGAAATCACGGGGCGCAGCTAGTTTTTTTTTTTTTCAAAATCCTGCGTTCACCTGGTGTGCTTTACGGATATCTAACATACAGGGACCCCAACATACAGGGTGGCAGGCACATCGACGCCCAACCTGTACTTTTTCCTTGGTTATTAAAAATATATTATCTATACATTTTCACCGCGTCGCTATTGCATTTTTCTACGAAGCAGCAATTTTTATTTTGGTAACCGACGGAAAATTTCTACGCTACGAAGGCTCTAGAACCATGTGAACAGTGTACCAGTGTGCCATGTGTACAGTTTGCGCTTCGATCCCTGCCACCCTGTAATTAGTTTTTCCATCAAAATATAAATAACTCTATATTGCTCGATAGTGGACATCGTTAGTATTTTAATTAGTTAAAGCACGAAATCGATATTAATTGTTAGATTTTATCTACACGAGTATTGAGTGCTTCTTTCATTTGAATCTACCCGTGTGCCCGTGTGCCACACGGATAGATTCGAAGAGAAAAATCGATATTTTTATACAGCTTGGTAAAATTATTTCGAGGTAGTCGACCAAATGAAAATTTGTGTTACACAGGATGGCATCGACACAGAAAATGGATTTAGTACATGATTCTGGACCCTGAAAAATTTCAACGCTGGGGTAGTTGAAATTTTTCGTAACTATAATTGTAATTTAAAAAAAACTTAATTAAAAAATGTGCTGTTTTCAGCTAATGCTATTTTTGAATATCCGACGATAACCTTCAACACGGAGAGCTCCCTGTGTTGATTTTTTTCTGAATCATGTACTAATGTATATATCCATCGATGTCACTGCCACCCAGTACTGATATTAATTAAATTATTTGATAATATGAACTGTTACCAATGGATACAAATAAACTAGTCGATCACGTTACATATTATTTGTTTTTTTTTTTTACAATTTCTTGGTGAAAGGTAAAAGGTCAAATAACTTTACACTTCGATACCATCCATCAATAAATTGTTTAACCACTACTTATAAGGCTCAAGGGCAATCGTTTACACGTTCTCTCAGAATACAAAGGTATTTAATGAATAATTTAATTGGCCATGCATAAATTAAACTTACCATAAGTATTAAAAATTCTTAATTTCTTACAAAGCACTTCACTAATATATCTATTAACTTAGGTTGCTTACTAATTTAATTTAGTAAGAATAAGACATTTATTTCTATAAACTATTTAAAACTATGTCGATCTAAATTGCTAGTTTGTTTTGAAGCAACTAATTTGTTGTGAAATCAGTAACCATGGTAACGCATCCATATATGTACCTACTTTCATAATGGTCGGAACGGCCGCGTTCATTTTGTTTGATGTTAGAAACAGAACTCCATCTGCCTAGCCTTTTCCCAACTATGTTGGGGTCGGCTTCCAGTCTAACCGGATGCAGCTGAGTACCAGTATTTTACATGGAGCGACTGCCTATCTGACCTCCACAACCCAGTCACTGGGTAATACCATACCCCTTGGTAAGACTTGTTGTCAGACATTCGGGCTTCTGACGACCCGTAACGACTGTCAAAGATCTGCGAATGACAGCCGGGACCAACGGCTTAACGTGCTTTCCGAGACACGGAGGGGTCTTGGTATGTGAAGATGGTCACCCATCCACGGACCAACCGCGGCAAGCGTAGCTTAACCTGATCGATCGACCCGTGCGGCTGTTATTATTTAGCCACGGGCCAGAACTATTATTATTTATTTAAAACTAGCTGACCCGTCGAACTTCCTACCGCCTCAGAATCAATAAATACAAAATGTATGAGAAAATGTATTATGTTATTTTTTTTAATGAATTTTTTCCATGTTTTAATAGTTATTCTGCTATTCCGGGCCGAGACAAATCAAAGATCATAAAAATCGGTCCAGCCTCTTTAGTTATAAATGGTGTAACTAAAGCGACTTTGTTTTATTTACATAATCACCCTATAATGTTCCCAATGCTGGGACACTGCCCTCCTCTCGGTGAGAGGGAGTGGGCCGTAATCCACCACGCGGGCCCAATGCGGGTTGGTAGATGTCACATGTCTTCGAATGTTTAGTTCTAGGGCGTGCCGGTTTCCTCGCGATGTTTTCCTTCACCGTTTTGAGAGCAGTGGTGATGAAATAATTTACATAAAGTAAAATGCCTGCTTGGGTTCGAATCCATAACCTACAACTCGTAAGTCGCGGGCTTTACCATTAAGCCACCACTGCTCTACACAGGTATAGGTATAGTGCCAACAGTGTGCAACTATTTAATTTGTAATCTGTGGAAAATGTAGTAGGTAGTTAATAAACTACTGTTTGTTTTCCCTAACGAAATTAAGTAAAAATAAATATCAAAACCGTAATGACGGCACGGTTGGCGCAGTGGTTAAGCGATTGACTGCTGCGCTGCGTGTCGCGGGTTCGATTCCCGCACGGAACAAATATTTGTATGACCTACAAGTAGTTGTTCCGGGTCTGGCTGTTTGTGTATGTGAGTTTAAATGTTTGTGCCAACGCTTTTATAAAAAAAAAAATGACAAAAAGTTGGTAATCTAAAAAACTGGACCCACTCATACATAAGTATTGCAAAGTTCAGCGACCTTTCATCTGAATGACATCATGAAGAAGATAGAGCTATCATTCGGTGTGACTTTCGATTTTCCTTGTAAATCGCGAGGTCCCACTGCGAGCGGAGCGTAAGTACCTATAATAAAGGAAGATCATAATTTCATAATACAATATTAAACGAGAAAAAAGATGATATTATCAACGAGACAATAATTAAAATGTTATAATATCATAGATTAGTGGAATTATTCCGATCTCTCATCCTGCTTTGTCCCCTTAGGGGGACAGATCGGAAGAAAAAGTTTTATCTGTCTCTCTGTTAGCAACGAACTATATTCACTCCTATCTGTCCCCCTATCGGCGATAGGGGAACAGATGAAACTTTTTATTCCTGTTTGTCCCCCATAGAATGTAATATTCGTTCGTTCGTGTTGTTCGTATTCGTCGTTCGTGTATTGTTTTATTTTTGTTTTTTTATTTTGTTATTTTGTTTTTTTTTGTTGTATTTATTGTATTGTATTTGTGTGTTATGTATTGTATGTTGTATTCTTAAAAGAAATGTAATATATTAATTCTAAAAACATTATAAGCAATATTACATTAAATAAAAGACTTGTGGTTTGGGTTTATAATCATTCTGTATTTAAATAAATTACGTTTTTTTTTCTATCAATCAGCCACAGTCGTCCCATAAATCACAGTAGGTATTACAGGTATCATAACTAGGTACGGGTAGGTAAACTGGGTAGGCTGGCTACTGCTATAACTAGGTTGTCGGTATAAGAACTTTTGTAACCATATTTATCTGTAAATAAATCTTTGACTTTGACTTTGAATAACAATCAGTCTTCTGATTTGACTTAATTCAACTTAGTTACAATAAAAATAAAAAAAATATTCTTGTTGTATTTTTTTATTATAGGAGTACTGATAACAGATAGTTCAGCAGCTTGATCGCCTGGTTTGTTGATTAAAGTCGTCGATTTTCGTACCTAGATTGACCTCAACGCATAGCCTTGAATACATGCTTGGTATCCAAGCTATGAGGCGTACCCTGATATCCTTAAATCGCCTCTTCCCAGTTCCTCTAGACAAGTTGCGTATTTGGTCGAATCTAAACGACGGCGCCGTTAAAATTACGGTATAATGCGACGCATTAAATTAATGCGTTAAGTGGGAAAATTAGTAGGTATGATGATACCATAATAGCAATGGCTGGTTTCACGACCTCTTCTTCCAAAGTTCTGCTCCTATTTAAAATATTCTCAAGCTTCCATTTTTTTTATATGGTTATTTACCTATACCTAGTTCTTATGTACACCAAACCGAACCCCACTGGGCCCGCGTGGTGGATTACGGCCCGCTCCCTCTCATAGAGAGGCCTGTGTCCCAGCAGTGGGAACATTGCATAACATTTTTTTTTTTTTTATAAAAACGTTGCCTTGCACTAGGAATTTCTCCAGTATCGTGGGTGCGTTTACAAACATTTAAACTCACATACACAAACAGCCAGACCCGTAACAACTACTTGTAGGTCATACAAATATTTGTTCCGTGCGGGAATCGAACCCGCGACACACAGCGCAGCAGTCAAAATTATTTCCATCAGGCGTGATCGAGGTCAAGAGCAGGCCCATTTAGCAATAAAAAAGGCTGATCATGTAGTTCTTATGTCTTACGGTCACCACTATCTGTGGCACTATATAAGGCCGGGATAAGACGACCGAGAGACAGAGTTGGATAAGCGATACAAGCGAATACATCGAAAGCGATTTTCAAGTGCGACTTAAGTGCAATTGTGTTTTATAATTAGTGTGTTTGAGTTGTTATTAGTGTTGTTTAATTAAAGTGTATTTTTGTTGGTAATTTATATCGGCAGTTTTAATTGTCACGAACCCCGAAGCTCGTAACAATATATTCGTAAACTTACTCCCTCTACGCCAAAACCTTGCCAAATTATGTACGTGCCGGAGACATCGTGAAGAAACCGACATGTCTTAGAAACAAAAATTCGGAGACATGTGACCAGGTGACCAACCCGCACTCGGCCCGCGTAGTGGATTACAGCCTACTCCCAGAGGGGCCTGTGCCCCAGTGGGAACACTATACGCTGACTATGCTATAGCGCCTGTCTGAGTGCGAACCTACGACCTGGACCTCGTAAGCCGCAGCCGTTACCAGCATCATGATTATCATCGTCACCTAACGTGACATTGTAGCGGTATCTACAACGCCACATGCGAACAACGCGTCATACTGACGTCACGCAAATCCTGCATCTCGCAAGCAGAGTTTAGCGCGCAATTAGCATAGATACAATTTCAAAACATCAATCGTTGGGCAATTGCCCGCCAGACACAACACCCGTCTGGTCGGAGGATCCTCCCTTTTCTATGGAGGATGAGTGAACTTTACACCCTGTTCCTCATACCTCAAAAACATAATCATCATCATTCTCCTGCCGGTCCTCCTGTCGGCGCCACACTAGAGCAGTGGTGGCCTAGTGGTAACGGCCACGACTTACGAGTTGTAAATCGTGGATTCGGACCCAGACTGGCGCTTTACTATGTGTAAATTATTCATATTCATATTCATATTCATATTTATTTAATTGCATATTTTTTTTTTTTTTTTTTTATTTCATCACCACTGCTCTCAAAACGGTGAAGGAAAACATCGTGAGGAAACCGGCATGTCCTAGAACCGAAAATTCGAAGACATGTGACATCTACCAACCTGCCCTGGGCCCGCGTGGTGAATTACGGCCCACTCCCTTTCACAGAGAGGAGGCCTGTGTCCCAGCAGTGGGAACGTTATAGGCTAATTATGCGGCGCTACATGTCTTTTTCTTCTATTAGTCACCATCTCGGTAGTCACGCCCTTTTTAACCATATCGCCTCATCCTCATCTACCGAGCCTTTTCCCAACTATGTTGGGGTCGGCTTCCAGTCAAACCGGATGCAGCTGAATATCAGTATTTTACATGGAGTGACTGCCTACGAGTATCTATCCACTGGGAAACACGATCCCCTTGTCTAACCATATCATCTATCATGACATATTCAGGAACATTAAAAATTACCTATCCTGCGTACCAAAAGTCCTATCACTAATACTTATCCAGAACAGCCTACGGGATTCTCAGAATGAATCAGAACGTCATATCCTCAAGCAGTCAACAGGAAAGGGGTCATTGCAATTGCGGTGTTGGACCAAGTTGGTCGTATATCTTCAAATTACAACCACTGACGCGTACAGTAACGAAACCGCTTAAGGTCTGTGCACCAAAGGACCAATGGTCATTATGCTGTCAGCTTTTGTAGTTTGTTGAGGTCAGTGTTTGTGTGAAGATTTTACTAACGGCTGTTTCGTGTTTATTATTGAATTATTGAATTAAAGGTTGTCTTTAAAAGATCTTTTCTAGCCGACCGCTCTTTGTGTCACCATATGTAAAATTTGAGTTTTAGAAAAACATTTTTTGCCTCAACATTTGCGAGCTTAAAAATATTTCTGTTCAGTGTGCTATTGAAACCCAATACATAAAAATATACCTATTGCTTACTTATTTCTCGGAGTGTTGTCAGTTGTTATCAGTTTTTAATCTTTGAAGAGGACAAAATCTCAGTGAAAAAATAATCTTATATTGGTGTTATGAGTCAACCTTGGTGAGTAATACTTTATATTTTAATCATCATCATCTGCCTATCCTTTTCCCAACCATGTTGGGGTCCCCTTCCAGTCTAACCGGATGCCAGATGGAAAAGGCTAGGCAGTTGATGATGATGAAGATCAGCAATATCCTTCAAAATGGTTCAAACTCAAACTCAAACTTCGTACATACATATTAGCCCAAACAAATAGCCTTTTTGTCGCCTAAAGTTGTCAAGAAATAAAAGTCCCGTTTTGACATTTGAGAATGCGTTCTTGATACCAGTCAGTTTCATACAAACGAATACGTGTTTTGCGAATTTGATCTTTATTAACTACTAGAACTGTCAATGTCAAAACGGGCCAAATATTTTTTGACAAATTTAATAACAATGACTTTATGAATAGTTTGATTGTCATAATTATATCTCTTTAATTAATGTCTAGAAAGACAAGTGTAGGTAACGCCTGGATCCTCTATCCATGAATGAAAGGTTTGGATGACCATCATCATTATTCTCCTGCCCTTACTCTAATTTATTTGGTTGAGTCGTTACCTCGGTAGTCAGGTCCTTTCTAACCATATCATCATTCACACAGTCCATCCATCGTTACTTTGGTCTTCCCCTACTCTTATAGCCATCGACATTCATACTCAAAACTTTCCTCACGACATTTTCCTCGTTCCTCCGTATCACATGCTCATACCATGACAACCGATTTCCACACAACTTTTCAGTTACCAGTGCCACTTTCTTTCACAAAATTTGGCAGTTATTAACGCCCAATAACAGCCGTCTTTCAAAAAGTCTGAAACGAATACTGTTAGTTGTTGTTGTTGTGTCGTGAAACCGCTTGATGACCATTACGTCATTAAAATTCTTCTATGCTAAGCTAGGTCCGATATTTGTGAAGAAACATGTGTTACTTTTGAAAGAAAGAATGAAAAGGAAGAAAAGTATTCCAGTGTTCGTTCAACCAATAACAGCCGAGACAACAAATCGTCCTTGGGTACTGTAAATATTGATGAACAATTAAAGCTATGATAAAAAGTTTACTTCCAACGCTATACTAGCTTAAGCCCGCGACTTCGTCCGCGTGAAACTTGTAGCACCGACCCACCCCGTCGCATTGGATGCCCACGCTATTACTTCGTTTTCGTTCAACGTTCTTTATGAGTTTTTTAAGCCAATAACCTCCTTAAGAGTTGGGCTATTAATAACAAAAAGAAATGTTCAAATCCGACTGGTAGTTGCAGAGATTGGCGCATTCAAACAAGCAAACAAACTCTTCAACTTTATTATGAGTATAGATACAGATTCGCGCCGATTCCCTTGTTCACAAACTAAACTAAATTTAAGTTCAATGCATCTTTTTCGGAACGGAAGATAAATTCTAGTTTAGTCCTGTCAAATTAGTCAGCGCCTGACGTAAATTGATGTATTTTTAGTAGGCATGTTTTTAATCACGTCTAATCTGTCAATGGAGTATCTTAATTTGACAGGACTAAACTAATATTTTATCTTCTGTCCTTTTCTTAATGAAATAGAAAGAAAAAGATGCACAGAACTTAAATTTAGTTTAGCTTGTGATCAAGGGAATCAGTGCCATTGTGTGTCTTACGACTTCTACGCGAACGAAGTCGCGGTCAAATTTTTTTTGTAAATATTGATAAACAAATAAAGGTAGGTAGGACAAAAAGTTTAGTTATAACATGTGTTTTAAACAGATACCAATAGTATATCAGACACGTGCTTATGCCAAAGGTCGTTAGTATCGATTCGGAGACGCTTTGCGTATGAAGTAGCGAACAATTCTATAAAGACGCGCCTGCTGACCGGTAACCGAATCATTCAGTCAGTAACTTGTCGATCTAAGACTTGTGTACAACACTTGTGAGTTGTGTAACAGCGCTTGGGTTTCACGGTGAAGTTTTGGACCATATATTTTAATACCAAATCCTCTATCAAAAAATTCCCAAATGTAATATTCCTCTCCCAACTAACTTACATTCTCTCCTAACCCACTTCTCTTATTTATTTTAGCAACTTTTTTAAACGAAAATTATATTAGACTAGCAGCGCCCCGCGGTTTCACGCGCATAAGTTTGGATTCCGATGGAATATCGGGATAAAAAGTATCCTACATATGTGTTTATCCTGGTTATAAACTAAAGTGTGCCCAATTTCATCCAAATCCGTTCTGTAGTTTTTGCGTGAAAGAGTAACAAACATTCATCCATCCATCCATCCATACAAACTTTCACGTTTATAATATAAGTAGGATAGTAGGAAGTAGGATTGTAATTGCTACTAACATCTGTAGATCTACCACAAAGTGCAAAGTCGACGGCCCGCCTCTGCACTGCTGTCTAAACGTGACACAGGCCAATCGATGTGCTATTTCCTTATGGAATAAAGTCCTGGATGGTCAACAAAAGGTAAATGTGTTCAATGATTAACTGAATTTATAACCACAACATAAACCCTTGTAATTACTTAATTCAATTTTAAAGAGTGTCCGTGGAGTTTCTTGCCCATTCTTCTCCGTGCCTATGGAGAAGAACGGGCACTACTACGCTTTGGAATGGGCAACTAACTGCACCTTTCTGACTAAAACCGACCCCTTGATAATTCAAAAGTGCCTATAATTGGTTTATTTGAGTTTGAGTGTGGTTTTCTTGTATTCTGAGTTCACAGCATCCACAAAGATAAGGAAAAAAAATAACTTTTAGTAAACAGCGACACCGTGAAGATGTTAGACAGTATATACAGCCCAATGATTCCAGTACCTATACATACATATATAATTTTAGATCAAAATACCTACAAATTATAAACTTATATTATTCTTTCTAGAAAATTATTTTCAGTGATCAAGTCGAAAGTGTAAAAAACTTGACATAATTATGTCAAATGTCAGCTGTTGCATTCCAGCGCTAACTGGCTGTCAGTTGAAGGGAATGTGGGATAATAAGATTATTGTCGCGTCAATTTATGCACTGCACTGACCTTTGTACTTCTTTTTTTATTGATGGGTCAAGGATTTAACAGCCGCACGGGTCGATCGATCAGGTTAAGCTACGCTTGCCGCGGTTGGTCCGTGGATGGGTGACCATCTTCACATACCAAGACCCCTCCGTGCCTCGGAAAGCACGTTAAGCCGTCGGTCCCGGCTGTCATTCGTGGATCTTTGACAGTCGTTACAGGTCGTCAGTAGCCCGAAAGTCTGACAACCAGTCTTACCAAGGGGTATCGTATTACCCAGTAACTGGGTTGTGGAGGTCAGATAGGCAGTCGCTCCATGTAAAATACTGGTATTCAGCTACATCCGGTTAGACTGGAAGCCGACCCCAACATAGTTGGGAAAAGGCTAGGCAGATGATGATGGGTCAAGGATTAGATAAACTAGCGCTTTAAAGGGTCAAGGTCTCTTGAGATTTGAGAATTAGAAGAGGATCTTCTTGATAAAGATATTTTAGTTTCTGTTTTCGGTACCTTTACTTACCTTACCTTTAAATTCACCATCATCAGCATCAGCCCATAGCCGTCCACTGCTGGACATAGGCTTCTCCTATTGCACGCCATTCAACTATAAATTGAATAACATCCTACTATCCTATCCTACTAATATTTTAAACGTGAAAGTTTGTATGGATGGACGGATGGATGGGTGGATGGATGTTTGTTACTCTTTCACGCAAAAACTACTGAAGGGATTTGGATGAAATTTGGCACACAAATGGTTTATAACCAGGATTAACATATAGGACACTTTTATCCCGATATTCCCACGGGATCGAAACTTATGCGGGTGAAACCGTGGGGCGCAGCTAGTAAATTATAAATTAATGTCGCTTCGTGTCAGTGTGACCGTGTTGTTCTTTTAGACTACGCAACGGATTTTAATGCGGTTTTCACCATAATCTAGAGATTCATTCCGGAAGGTTTAAGTGTATAATAAATTTATATAACTTAGGGCTGATTTTTCCAACGCCAGATAATTTTATCCGAGGAATAATTTTGAATTTTTGACAGATCTTCCATACACTTTCTGTCAGACGTCAATTTTATTCTAGGAATAAAATGTATGTCGATTGATTGCCAGATAATTTTATCCGAGGAATAATTTTGAACTTTTGACAGTTCTTCCGTACAAAAACTGTCAGACGTCAATTTTATTCCACGAATAAAAATATTTTTTGATTCAAAAATCGCCCCTTAGACATAGCACAGAAATCTCGATGTTTTGTCAAATCATAAAAACCGAGCGGAGCAGGGGCGGATCGCTAGTAGATATAACGAAGCAACTCATCATCATCTGCCTAACCTTTTCCCAACTATGTTGGGGTCGGCTTCCAGTCTAACCGGATTCAGCTGAATACCAGTATTTTACACGGAGCGACTGCCTATCTGACCTCCACAACTCAGTTACTGGGTAACACGATACCCCTTGGTAAGACTGGTTGTCAGACTTTCGGGCTTTTGACTACCCGTAACGACTGTCAAAGACCCACAAATGACAGCCGGAACCAAATGCTTAACGTGCTTTCCGATGCAGGGAGGGATCTCGGTATGCAAAGATGATCACCCAACCACAGACCAACCGCGGCAAGTGTAGCTTAACCTGATCGATCGACCTGTGCGGCTGTTATTATTTAGCCACGGGGCCCTCATATAACGAAGCAACTAGACCGGGTATTATATAATAGGTTCTAGAAACATGTATTAAATTCCACATTATAAGAACTAGGCCAAGGTCAGGACAAGACTAAATTACTTCGAATTATAGAGACAGAGCCATGTGGATCTAGTAGGCATACATATTATATTTATGTGAGTTTCGGAAATATTTCAATATTAGTGTTAAATAGACTGCCAGCTGGGTAATGCTTATCAAACCATCAATAGCTTTCATTTTGACAGTTCAACAAAATTCATTACGTTATTTACATTTTAGAGGTATGAGGAACAGGGTGTAAAGTTCACTCATCCTCCATAGAAAAGGGAGGATCCTCCGACCAGACGGGTGTTGTGTCTGGCGGGCAATTGCCCAACGACTGATATCGGGAAGTTTGTATGTATGCTAATTGCGCGGTAAACTCTGCTTGCGAGATGCAGGATTTGCGTGACGTCAGTATGACGCGTTGTTCGCATGTGGCGTTGTAGATACCGCTACAACGTTGTTGAGCAGACAAATTTTTCGAACTTAAGACGTAATGGATTAGCAATAGTCTTCAAAATCATTCAGATTGAGATCGACAGTGCGTTACGCAATTCGGGTGGTGGTTGGTCTAGTCCTTGCAAGCGCTACTACTGAGCATGCGGTCCTGGGTTCGATTGCCAGGTCGGGCAAAGTGTTATTAGGTTTTTCCATCGGGATTTTTTCAGTAGCTGCCCGAAGTCTGGATTTGTGCTCGGTTGATGGCAATAGACTCGTCCCCTATTACATGGGACTTAAACATAACTGGCGAAAAGGTCCACCTCTGCCTAACCGTTCGGAGGTGATGATGTTATATAACGATGAGGTGATGGTGTTATGTAACGATGTGTGTGTGTGTACGGAGGTGGTGTGGTGTGGTGTGTTGTGTGGTGTGTGTGTTGGTGCGGTGTTGTCTTGTGTGTGTTCGGTGGTGATGGTGTGATGTTGTGTATGTTGATGGTGTGTGTTGTGTGTGTGAGCTTCTGCTCGCTACTTCGTCCGCGTGAAATGTCTTGTAGGTACCTGCCCCCGATCCACCGCGTTGCATCGTATCGCATCGTATCGCCTGTCCGCGCTATGACTTCGTTTTCCCTTAGCGTTCTTTCTGACTTTTTACATTTTACTCAGCTCCTAATCGTGAGGGGCCCGTGGCTAAATAATAACAGCCGCACAAGTCGATCGATCAGATTAAGCTACGCTTGCCGTGGTTGGTCCATGGATGGGTGACCATCTTTACATACCGAGACCCCTCCGTGCCTCGGAAAGCACGTTAAGCCGTTGGTCCTGGCTGTCGTTTGTGGATCTTTGATAGTCGTTACGGGTAGTCAGAAGCCCGAAAGTCTGACAACCAGTGTTACCAAGCCACAAGCGCCTCAGATGTTATGCATTATTAAAAGGAACAATAAAGGTACCAAACTACTTTTTTATAAGGCAACATTTAAAATCTGTATTTCGGTATCTATAACAAACTTGCAGGTACCCAATAACCTCTTTCCGCTCACATTGTGACCGCGACCCTGATTGCGTTAATTACACCATCTTTCTCGGTATTGTTTATAGTTTACGAAACATTTATTGATATGATAAGGCTATCTAGCTAGCTTCAAAAGTAAATGAAAACATCTTTATTTGTCATTGAGTAAGTCTGCTGTGCTTAATCGTGTTATAATAATTTTTGTTTTAACGTAAATTGGTAATACTGTTGTCAGTTAAAAACTAATAGGCAATTAGTGCTAAAGTCATTTTTTTACGTACAATCACAGAGAAAAACAAAAAAACAATTTTGAACAATTTTGTTAAAAAAAGTTTGTAAATGTCATTAATTACAAAAACACGACGCATAAAAAAGTAAAAATAAAAGTTTGAAAAACGGTAGCCGGTAAATAAATTTTGATTGTCAGTGCCTTTTATTTTAGTGGAGAAACCGGTTGAAGGAAGGTTGAAAGTAATTTATCTTTTAACATTTCCAGTATACATAAGCTGACTTCTCATTGTACGGACGCCAGCACATCAAGTTACTACAATCTGTCAAATTTCTTTAATAGATTTTCAACTTTATTGCTAAAACATTAAGGTTCAAGGTTGATTGGGAAAATTTGACAGTTTCGGGTAGCTTGACCTGCTGGCGTCTGTACGAAAAGCCTTTACAATGTGAGGTCAGCTAAAATTGGAAATATTTAGCTGGATATGTCGTCGTGTGTACCTAATCATCTGTTATAAGTAATGGCGTCCACCCAATTAATCAAGTTACCTATAAAAAAAAATAACCCTTAATCTTTTCTCTTGCAGATTCTGTCATCCCAAGTAAATAAAAATACAGTGTAGTGTTTAAAAAAAAACTGTCAAAATGAAGTTAATATTAATGCTATGTGTTCTGATAATGACATTGACAACTGTACTAAGTTCCACATACTTCTTCGGTGAGCAAACCAAGGACTCGAGGATAGTGTTTCGAGATAAACTGAAATATGAAGCCATTCCTTTGAAAAAACGGATCAAGACTTATACTTATAATGGGACGGTGCCAATTAAGGTAATCATCACAATACTGCATTTCACGAACGCGCGTCAATCATGCCAATTTATACCTTATCACAATGATATAAGAGTTAGTCTACGTTAGCACGGGCGTTCGTTTCTTGCCGAGCACTGGATTTTCAACGCTCGGCTTGGCGGCGTGAGTTGAAAATCCAACTGTGCACGTTTTCAACGCGCTAGGGATGCACTCAGTTGGATTCTCAACGCTCGGTCCGAGGCCGAGAGTTGAAAATCCAGAACACGCTCTTCAAAAATTACGCGTTAAAAATGTGCCCGTGCGTCAGTCAGTGGGTTTAATTACGTTACGCGCGTTCATGAATTATATTACCTATACGTAAGAATGAAAAATGCGTTTATTGACATTACAGCAAAATAAATACTTACACCTTGTATTTATTCCCCACCTTAAGTACAGACGCCAGCACATCAAGCTACTACAATCTGTCAAATTTCTTTAATAGATTATCAACATTATCGCTAAAGCATTAAGGTTTAAGGTTGATTGGGAAAATTTGACAGTTTCGGGGAACTTGACCTGCTGGCGTCTGTACGTCTGGCGTGGAATAAAATAAATTCTACAGGCAAGAGGCAGTGCAATGTGCAGGTCATTGTCATTAAAATCATAAATGCAACCCCCTAAGTTCATATTTCTGGCCCTATCAGAATAATACCAGTGCTGCGGTATTTATTTTTTAAATATCTCAGCATTATGCTGAGATAGGATCCTTTTTGGCCTCGCACAGAACTTTTTTCTTTTTGTTTATACGTTTTTTTGGTTGTTTGAAATGTAATTTTATTAGTTTTAAATGCTTATTTTTTTTACTATTTGTATTTCCCATGAGAGTCCCAAATAAAATATTTTTCTTTCTTTATATAATTCTACCTGTAAATTGCAATAGCAGTGCGTTGTCTGTCAATGAATGAATTTAAGATTTTCCATTCGAACACCTTCTTTCTCAATTTCCAGGCAATCAGCTGCTACGACTTCCAGAACAGCGAGGCTTCCGTCAACATCACATCGGGCGGTATCGGATACAAGAACGTTGAGCTGCGGCTGAAAAGTCAACGGAGTTACAGACTGCATTATGCTATAGAGATTTATGCGTAGGACAGTATATTTGGATGAAGGAGTAGTGGGAGTTTTGGCGTAATTTGGGAGAGGCGTAAAGCGCAGGCCACATACATATAAATGGCGTCGGGCCCGGACATGGCACGGGCGGCTTCCTATTCCATTATAAGACCTTAATGTACCATGTTTTAAAGCAAATAAATATATTCTATTCTATTCATTCAAAGAACATCGGGCGTTTTTTACCCGATTTTTTAAAAGTCGCGAACATAAACCAAAACATTTTTAAATGATAGTGTTTGCAATCATATTTAATATTGTGTAGTTATTTTGATTCACAATAATGGGAAAATGGAAATAATTAGTAAAATGAAAAACATATTTTATGTTGACTATTTTTCCTAATTACTAAACGACCGCTCAGTAAGTTAAAATATCACTCCGTGGTATTTTTGTAAACCCAATCAGACTAAATCCGTCAAGTTGATGTGCATGTTTCGTTCTCACTCTCGCCCATAGTCCTAAAACTGGTTTATGTTGCGCTCGCGCAGGTAGCTAGCTTATCTTACTACATCGCAGTCCTTTGTCATCCGTCGTAGCGATCTGTGTTTTACTGTGTTCCCATTGTGGTCTGAGTCAACTAATTACCTACTGCTTGTTTACTGGATTTCGTTTGCTTTCGAGTTCGATTTTGTTGTGAAATGGAACGACAAAATAGTTGTGTGTCGTGTGAGCGATCTGTTCTACGTAGTAGAAGACACCGTCTTACTCAAATGTTTTTCGAAAGATATCGTGACTATGCAGTACTATTATTACAAGAAATAATGCCACGGGAGGTGAGTTAATTATATTATAGAACATTAATTATATGTAAATACTAGAGTTTGTTCAACTTTTGCGCAGCAACAGAGCTTCTATTTATTCTCCTAGATATAGTTTTATATCGTTTTATATAGTTGACGTCATCATAGGACTCCTTTTCAACCATTGAAACTGTTCGTTTCCTTGGTCATAGTGTATTACGTTGTGACATTTATTATTATGATTATCAATAAATAACAGTAAAATAAACTTGTTACAGATTGTTTTTGATGGTACACTATCAATATGCAATCCTTGCTGGCTGAGATTTTATCGCGCATTGCAAGCCCGGCCAGTAGATGATCCATTACCCCAGCAAGTTCAAGAACCATTACATCAGCAAGTACAAGAAGAACCATTACCCCAGCAAGTACAAGAAGAGGAAGTCCAAGAAATAGTAGTTAACGTTCAACAACAACAAAACATTGGCATTATGACTATTCCTGGATATTTGCGTGTATCTAATACTGCTCGACGCTGTGTTTTTCAAAACTGCAGAAATGTACCAGCAAATGCTGTGCCAAAATATGTTAGGTTACATTTATTTCGTATGAATAAGCTATTCATACCAAAACTTGCTCGAGTTTGCCAACCCCATATGGTAAGCAATGAATGGGAAGATCTACTTAATGTGCAAATACCTCTACATGAACACTTTAACAGTGCTCATGTTCTCGATATTATTGAGCTGTATGAATGGAAATCGGAACGAGGAACTCAGTTGGACTTCGAAAATATTGAGGAGATAGATGACAATGAACTACATTTTTATACAGGTATGGATAAAATTCAATTTAATAGAATTTTGAATCAAACATCTCTTCGTGACAGAACCAACAGTTCTGCTACTGTTTTAGGACTGTATTTCGTTAAAATAAGAACGGGTGAACCAGACGAACGTGTAGCTTCTATGTTCAATATGTCGAGAAGAACATTGGAGCGAAAATTAAAAATAGCTCGAGAATGTTTATCTGAAGAGTTTGTTCCCCGACATCTGGGTCTGGATCACATGACGAGAGAAGATGTAGTAGCTCGCAACTTAACCATCCCGAGTCATATTTTTGGAGGTAACCAGAATGAACCTGCAGCCATTCTTGTGTGTGATGGAACATATATATATACGTGCAAAAAAGCTCCAACTTCCTTTTTCAGAGGAAAACATATAGTCTGCACAAATTCCGCAACCTAGTAAAACCCTTTTTAATTGTATGCACAGACGGCTATATTGTAGATGTATTAGGCCCGTACCCAGCCATTACTACGGATGCCGAAATAATGAGTCACATGATGCAGGACGCCGCTTGGCATTGGTTTCTGAACGCGAACGACATTTTTATATTGGACCGCGGCTTTAGAGACTCTATTCCTGCCATTGAAGAGCATGGATATGATGCGCATATGCCACCAACAAGAGCAAGAGGAGAGCAGTTAAGCACAGTAGATGCAAATAAATCACGGCTAATAACTATGTGTCGTTGGGTGGTTGAAACGATTAATGGTCGCTTTAAAAAGGACTTCAAGATATTCCGCCATGTTTATTTTAATGTAGCGTTGACAAATATGATGACCGATTTTAAAATAACTGCAGCACTCATCAATGCCACTCATCGACCATATAGAGATAACGCTCATGCCGCACAGTTTATAAATATAATAAATGAGAACATAAATAGAGAAAACGAATTGGCTGATTACGTGATTCGAAACAATTTAAACAGACAAAGAGTCGCATTCATGCCGCTAGATGCAAACAATCCCGAATTAAGAGATTTCCCACAATTGACTTACGACGAGCTACTTTTATTTACCTTGGGAATATACCATTTGAAACTGGCCAAATCTTATTGCCACGAACACATGCGGCCAAACGGAGTGTATATAATGGAATTATACCATCGCAGAGAGTTGGTCGAAAATAAAATATTAATACGAGGCAGAATACAGTCCCGTCACATAAGAGCAAAACGCTATTATACATATCTACTAATAAATCCGGCATTGCAGGGAAGACAAAGCCTCGAGGGCTATTACTGTTCCTGTATACACGGCCGCCGCACTGTTGGGAGTTGCGCGCACATCGCCAGTGTGGTATACTTTTTATCTTGGGCTGTATATCAAGACGAATTTCACACACCTGCGGCGTTTTTAGACGAAACTATTTTAGATTTAGATGCAGCAGAATAAAAGTTAACAGAAAAATATGTTGTTTTAATTATTTTTGATTCCCTTTTTCCTCTTCAATTATTTCCCAAAAACATTTATAAATATTTTTTAAATGTCCATTTTCTCCTTATTGCCACGACCCACAGATATGGGAACTATACCATTGTAAACTAGATTTAATTGCCTATCCACCGTACCTAATTTTATTTTTGTTCGCCGTAGGTAAGTGTCCCATACAAAAATGCCCGATGTTCTTTCATACAAAATGCATGGAAATAATTAACGCAACTTAGGACACACGGTATGTACAGAAGGATAGAAAAAGTATTTATTGCGACTCGTACAGGATCATAAACTAAACACAGTTAAAAATAAAAATAAAACAAATTATATTTAAAAAAAAGTAACAAAGGGAAAAATGAAACAAAGTCCTGTACGACGCCAAAAGGCTCCTGTCTCAGCATGATGCTTCGACATTTAAAAAATAAATGTCACAGCGCTGGTATTCTGATAGGGCCCGCTGTGATGTCATGGGCAATCACAGTAATAAATTAGATATAATTATGCAAAATATTAGCAATAAAATAAATATTATTTATTTTTAATCCGCGCCATACGTAAACCTCATTACTTGTCTATGCCCAGAGTATGTCGTATGTCGTTGCTCGGACGTGGTTATGACGCGCCTGAATTTGAATGGAATAGGAAGCCGCCCGTGGCATGTCCGCGCCCGACGCTATTTATATGTGGCATGCGCTTAAGGTCCCAAGTCCAGCAGGGGACGGTGAGAGGCTGACAGATTGAATTAATAATAATTAATATTTTTTGTAAATATGTAGAAATATAGCCATAATGTAATAATTGCAAACATACTTGCAGCGGGGTAATTGCGTAACACACTATCAGTAGCAATGGCTTTCATTTTGACCGTTCCGCAACATTCATTGCGTTATGTACGTTGTGTAGCAGACAAATTTTTCGAACATATGAAGCAATGGATTTGCAATATCTTTCAAAATGATTCAGATTGTGATTGATAGTGTTTTACGCAATTATGGTGCTGGTCTATTTTTCTGTTAGATTTTGTGAATCGTCAAATTTGTTGGACTGTTAAGAGGCCTCTTACAGTCCACTAGCGCCGCCAATCGAAAAAATGTCATAACTCGTAAATAGAATCAAAAATACAAAATATGTTCTATTATTACTGTGGAAAAGGCAATAACGTAATTGTATAACACCTTATCAACACTTGAAATATAGCTGTTTAGCTAAATCGTGCATTCAAAACATAAACGGCCGTTTTTGTTACAAATGCACGATTTAGCTAAACAGCTATATTTCAAGTGTTGACAATGTGTTATAAAATTACGTTATTGCCTTTTCTACAGTAATAATAGACCACATTTTGTATTTTTGATTCTATTTACGAGTTATGACATTTTTTCGATTGGCGGCGCTAGTGGACTGTAAAAGGCCCCTTAACATGATAATATACGTTGAGGTATTGAGGATTCTAAATACATCTGCACACAGACACTTGAAAGCCCAAGTTTCTGCCTTATATCTAAACCTTTTTTTTTCAAGTTAATCAGTGGTTTTACTTTGTTTTTTTTTTTTATTAGAATGTCTTTAATATTGAATATAATGTTTTTAAATACAGTGAACACTTAAAAGAAATGATAATTTTAATAATTCCTTGGGGTTTTATTTTCAACTTCCTTTTCATCAAACACATTCTATACCCTGTCCATTATGTTTACCTTTTTTTGACAGCTGCCTTAGAACGTACATATTCCAGATTACGGTAAAAGTTAACTTGAAATGCGTAATAAAATAAATATATAAACTGCCTTATCTTATTGAATTATCTTATTTATGGCTTCTTACAGACATTATAATACCGTACGTGTATCAACCAATGTACAGACGCCAGCAGGTCAAGCTACCCGAAACTGTCACATGAACTGTCACATGTTCCCAATCAACCTTGAACCTTAATGCTTTAGCGATAAAGTTGAAAATCTATTAACGAAATTTGACAGATTGTAGTAGCTTGATGTGTTGGCGTCTGAACTCATTGTATGTTGCTGCAATCACTAGTTCCATCTGTCAAAAAACGGTTTACCTAATGGACAGCGTATAAAATGCACCAGTAATCAAGATAAATAAATGAAACACGAAGTAAATATGGATAATCATATATTTTCTTAAAATGTAAACATTTAAAAATAACACATTTCTCTTACACGAAACATACACGCTGCACGAAGACTTTGGTAAGCGACTATTTATAACGCAAGACAAGAATGCAAGAAATCGAGACAAGAATACTGTAGGATAAAAAAAAGCCAGAAACTGGGACACTAATGCCAGAAAGTGGCACGAGAATGCCAGAAAGTGGGACGAGAATGCCAGAAAGTGGGACGAGAATGCCAGAAAGTGGGACGAGAATGCCAGAAAGTGGGACAAGAATGCCAGGAAGTGGGACGAGAATGCCAGAAACTGGGATGAGATTGCCACAAACCAAATCAATTGACGTAGTCACGCATGAGGTTTTGGGTTCAAATCTGGGCAAGTACCAATGTGACTTTTTCAATTCATATGTAGTACTTTCTAAGTTTATCTTGAACATCACTGACATCGGTGAAGGTAAAAAATCGTGAGGAAACCTGGACTTGAATATAAGTCTGAAATTGCCAACCCGTCTTGAGCAAGCGCGGTGATCAATGCTCGTGACTTCTCTTTTGAAGAAGACGTCTTTGCCCTGCAGTGGGACAATAATAGCTTGGTATTATTATTAGCAGTTGTAAGAGAAAAACCAGCATCATCGGCCTATAATGTTCCCACTACTGGGACACAGGCCTGCTGTCGGTGAGGGGGGTGGGTCGTAATCTACCACGCGGGCCCAGTGCGGATTAGTAGAAGTCACATATCTTCGAATAAAGAGACAGACCGCGATTTATTAATGGTATCTTGCATAATCGTGTCTTGCTTACAAAAATCGCTCTAAATTATTTAGTTGCATAGCCAAAACAAGTGATTTAGGTAAACTTAACGCCGAATAGGATGATTTATATAAATTTAATCATTAAAAAAAGTTGTTGATAAAAACAATCAGTATCATTTCATGTTTTTTCTTTAAATACTTGAGTAAGTATTTACCTATGATTATAAGTAGTGTTTTTGAAGATATTTTTATATTATTTTATATGCTGACTTTGAGGTTATCAAAATACATGGAAGACCTCAGAAAAAACCGGTGAAGTGTGATCTGAACTAATACTATCAGGATTCCGTATCAATTATCAAAAATTGAGACAGAAATTATCTTAAAACGGTCCGTTGTTTTCTACGGAACCCTAAAAAAGAGAAAGAATAATACAAATGGGACTGCATAAAAAGCATTACGAAGTAACAAAAAGAATTTGGTCCACGTTTTACGTTTAACAGAAAAATATTAACCTAAATAATATAATAATAAAATCATAATAATATTTGCACCGTACATAAAAAATAACGAGTAATATTTTGACTTCACTAATCTAAGATCAGTGTTGCAGGTCTATTATTATTATTAACTAAAGATTATGTGTTGCTAGAGTGATAAAGTAAATAATCTTCTCTTTTTTTAAAGTAGGTCAAATACTTGGGCAACTGTCTATAATATGTAATGGTGCGTACAGTCACGAGCCGAAGTATGTATACACTCGGCTTAATTCAAAAGCGATTCACTCCTTTATTTTTGAATGAAATGTTATGTTGTTACGAACATAGCATTTTCGAACCCATAGGTTTATGTAATGTGTCGTATTTCAATGTTGCATTTGTTATTTCACTAAAAAATCGCAATTGAAAGTTGCCAAGTGTTGACATATTGGTGCTCGTGACTGTACACATCCTAGAACGCGCTAGTTTCGAAATCTTATTTATTTAAATTCGAATTTTAGTTAAAGAAATCAAATTTTCTTGTTCTCCAAGTTTCCACCAGTGTCATGGTTCTCCTTTGCAAACGCAAAACCACTATAATTTTTAGTTAACAAAGACACAAGAAAAGTTAATCACACGGGAGTTCAGCCGGTCTATATACAAAAATCTCACCGTGAAAACTACGGCGAAGTGAGCTGTCATTCCACGTGATGCTAAGAATTTCCACTATTGACAGCTCACTTCACCAAGTTACGGACGTCAGACAAGTGTTCACGGTGACAATTTTGCAAAACAAACACAGCACATGTGTGCAACCAAACGCGCGCGCATTCATAGTATGTACCACCTTCATAAAAATCTGTTATGTAAATTGCAAGAGCATATTTTTTTACTGATTCAATTAAAATACATTATAACTAAAATGCATAGATAAAAATGAAATGCTATAAATTAATTACTGAGATATGTATACTAACTATTTCTAGAACGATTTACTCCAAAGATTTAAATCGTTGACGGTTAAGCACAGAATTAACACTGGATGGATGAAATTGCGGCAGGTCACGGGAACAATCTGCGACTCCTGCATTCCTCTTAAACTTAAGGGGAAGATATACAAAACCATGGTTAGACCTGCTGTCTTGTATGGATCAGAATGTTGGGCCACAAAAGGGATGAATGAAAGGCAATTGCATGCAGCTGAGATGAAAATGCTAAGAGGGATGTGTGGTGTTACACGAATGGATAGAATAAGAAACGAGTATATAAGAGGAAGTCTGAAAGTAGCACCGGTAACTGAAAAATTGTGTGGAAACCGCTTGTCATGGTATAGGCACGTGTTACGGAGGAATGAGGAAAATGTCGTGAGGAAAGTTTTGAGTATGAATGTCGATGGCTATAAGAGTAGGGGAAGACCAAAGAAACGATGGATGGACTGTGTGAATGATGATATGGTTAGAAAGGGGGTGACTACCGAGATGGCGACTAATAGAGAAGTATGGAAGAAAAAGACATGTTGCGCCGACCCCAAATAAATTGGGATAAGGGCAGGAAAATGATGATTTAAATCGTTACATTTGCCCTACCGCGTCTTGTTTTAGCATCTCTGACCACTGACCTATAGTAAACAAGTACGCTGGACTTCATACTATCAATCACAAAATGAAGACACTTGATTTTCGCCATTTTGGCGCTGACAGCAACGCGAGCGTCTGTGGAAGTAATATTTTTGATAGAGAGTTTTACAATATGTGCACACACCCAGTATAAAAATATTCTAAATATCTCGTAGTAAACACAACATACAAAAAAAGTCTTATTCCACGATTTAGACCTAAATCATCAGAGACGTACCAAAACAGAACGACGGCCATTTGCGGCAATGTGTCAATTTTAGTTCCTGAGACGCTCGAGTGGGGCGCTTTGAATCGGCACAAAAAACAACTGTCATTTCGTATAGTATATTTAGACCAGCGTACTTGTATGATATAGGTCAGTGTCTCTGACACACAATGAAGTAGTGACTTGACTTGATTGTCATGGAAACGCTATCTATAATGTGTGAGCTCACTCTTCTCAGTATGGACAATGTTGCGCGTGAAGTAGTCAGGGCAAATCTAGCGATATAAATCTTTGACTTACTCACTTTTTTCAAAAGACAAATCACAGTTGACAGTTGTTGTGATTGGTTACCGCACGACCAACCAAGACTAAGTTGACAACAGATTAAATTAATAAGATTTGAGAAAACGGTACCATATTAATTCATATTTATATTTAACAAATACTTGCAATGTAAAATAAATCCTATACTAAACGCAAGAATTATAACAGTCGCGGTCACAAAACGTGCGAGTAGGATGGTGCATCGTGTCATCTCGCTTCCGCGTTTTATGACCAAGATGCTTCGAACGTTAGCGTATACTTTAGCATTTCTGTTGACCCGTTAAATGATGATACATTTTCTAATAAAGACAGAGACTGAGTTTGATACACAAACATCTTTAATTTAGCATCTAAGCAATGTGACATTTAGAAATATTGCGGAGGAATTTTCAACCCTCAGTGGTGAGCCGAGCATTGAGAATCCAACAGAGCCCATCCCAGCGCGTCATAAAACAGTGTTGGATTTTCAACTCTCTGCATATTACTGTAAAATATGACAATATTTGTTGCATTTTAAGAGCGCGTGCCAATGCAATTTAAACCTTATGTCAATGACGTCAGCTCGTGATTTGCAACAGCTCTGCTCACCCGTCACCGTTCAAATACAATTTGAACTAATGACTTATCTCGTTATTCTAAACGCTTGAATAATAATAATTATAAACAAAAATAAAAAAATATTAATGTAGGATTGAATCGACGATTTTGTAGGATGCTGATTGGATTTGTCGGATCCCCTCTGCCTAGCTTATATCTTACTACGTTTGATTTTCAGTCTAACAGGATGCAGCTGAATACCAGTATATTACATGGAGCGACTGCCTATCTGACCTCCACAACCCAGTTACTAGATAACATGATACCCCTTGGCAAGATTGGTTCTCAGACTTTCAGGCTTCTGACTACTCCAGCAACGACTGTCAAACATAAAATAGATATTGTTTTAATCGATCTTGCACCTACAACGTACTATCCGAATATCCGTCAATATCCCACAATATCTGTCCAACCCTTCAGTTCATTACATCTCATGGAATATTCAGTGTATAGTATAATATAACATATATATATTGTATTTATTGGCATTCCTTGAGCACTTGTAGAGATTTCCTGAATAACTCCTGCTGAGAGCGCGCGTGTTTGATCTCTAGTTCGGCTAGGTCCAACAGACTGGAAGAAAGAAATAAAGAAATTAATCCAATTCAAGTTATGTCGAGCGAAGACTCATATAGGGTTGAAATTATCCTTAAAACTATTGTCTTTTAAACCATGACTGCACCACTCGTCGGCCTATAATGTTCCCACTGCTGGGACACAAGCCTCCCCACAGAGAGGGGTGTAATCTACCACGCGGGCCCAGTGCGGGTTGTAGAAGTCGCATATCTTCGAAATTTTAGTTCTAGGACATGCCGGTTTCCTCACGATGTTTTCCTTCGCCGTTTTGAGAGAAGTGGTGATGAAATAATTTACACAAAGTAAAGCGCCTGTCTGGGTTTGAACCTACGTTCTTCAAGTCGTAAGTCGCGGCCGTTATCACTGGGCCACCGCTCCGATACGCGGCTATACTGTGCGCTTAGCTTGAAAGGCCAAACCAACACTATAATAATACTAGGATGTAAATAATTACCTCTTCTTAAAAGCCGCCACTCTTCTTGTACGGAAGTCGATAAGTTCTTCCCGCGCACGCGCTGATAACTGTTCGAACTTCGCGCATGCGTCCGCTTGGGCTTGCTCCGCCTATAATAAAAATAATTATCAGTTAAATTATACGAAGTAAATAATGTGGCAATAGAATGGTACTAGCTTTAGAGGCAACTACAAGTAAGGGAGCAACCAACGGGCAACTTTTGTTTCCGCAACTAATTTGTCTCTCACATCAAGTCTACGGGTTTGTATTAAAAGTGCGCGCATCTAGCGACGCGACAGCTGGGAGACATTTTTGTCCGCGGGTTTAGACGCAACAGTCGCCCGTCTATTGGTTGCAATGCCAGTGTGCGCACGGCGACAAAAAAGTTTCCGGCTAGGCAGTCGCTGCTCAACTGAAAATTTAACAAAAACGTAGCGTTGCTGTCACTCCCGTGTGCGCATCGTCCACATCTAGGCGAGGAGACCGCGACAGAGACAAAAAAATTGCTGGGCCACTAAGTTGCTTGTGGGCCTCCCTAAGAGTTTTCAAGATTACTTTGTTTGAGTCTAGCAAACAGCTTTATTCATTTAAAGTCCTATTTATTCCTTAAGTATCATGGGTGCGTTTTTTACAAAAACTGATCTCTGGACATATACACAGACAAACATGCACAAAAGTCACAACCGACTAATCACTACATAGACAATAAAGACATAACATAAGTACTACATACAGTAAAAAAAACTACATAACATAACTCCTGTAATCTCCACAGGGTTTGGCAGAGGTACCTAATAGTAGATACACCCATCATCATCATCTGCCTAGCCTTTTCCCAAATAAGTTGGGGTCGGCTTCCAGTATAACCGGATGCGCTGAATACCAGTATTTTACATGGAGCGACTGCCTATCTGACCTCCACAACCCAGTTACTGGGTAATACGATACCCCTTGGTAAGACTGGTTATCAGACTTTCGGGCTTCTGACGACCCGTAACGGCTGTCAAAGATCCACGAATGACAGCCGGGACCAACGGCTTAACGTGCTTTCTGAGGCACAGAGGGGTCTTGGTATGTGAAGATGGTCACCCATCCACGGACCAACCGCGGCAAGCGTGGCTTAACCTGATCGATCGACCCGTGCAGCTATTATTATTAAGCCACAAGCCACGTACACCCACATTTTGCCAATTATGTTTAAGTCCCATGGGGTCGAGGTTATTACCATCAACCGGGCAGAGATCCGGACTCCGGGCTGCTACTGAGAAATTCCGACTTTGACCGACCTGGGAACCGAACCCAGGACCTCAGAAAAAAACAACATATTGTTAAATATTTCCGATACTGGCAGGAATTTTGCTCATTTTATTTATATTTCTCTTAAAGTGACTGATCCCGGGTTTTTGGAAGCAGAATTGATAAATTCTGTTGTCAAACGTCATACATAACACATAATCAGCCTCTAATGTTCCCACTGCTGGGACACAGGCCTCCTCTCGGTGAGAGGGAGTGGACCGTAATCCACCACGCGGGCCCAGTGCGGGTTGGTAGATGTTACATGTCTTCGAATTTTTCATTCTAGGACATGCCGGTTTCCTCACGATGTCTTCGTTCACCGTATTGAGAGCAGTGGTGATGAAATAATAATTTACACAAAGTAAAGCGCTTGCCTGGGTTCGAACCTACGACTTACAACTCGTAAATCGCGGCCGTTACGACTGGGCCACCACTGCTCTCAACGTCTAAACGTCATGTCAAGTTATAATAATTTTTTTTTTTTTGATAGCAGACCTACTCCACTTGAAGTGTGCACTCCAGTGCGGAAACCAAACCTAACATAATCTGCATTCCGATTTATTGGCCAAAAACGTAAACAAATATGAGTTTATGGAAAAATAACTTTAGTTCCTACACAATAAAGTTCAGTTTACGCCACAACTTCAAACATTTATATAACTTTTTCAATAGTGCTAGTCACTCTAAAAATCAACTTAATTCCTATTAGAATAAAGTTGATATTTGTTTAACTTGCAATACATCAATTTGCATCATTAGTTTGAATAGACTTAACATAGAACATAAGCCTCCCCCAGACACTTCTACAGTTTTCGATCGTAAGCTTTCCTTGTCCATATTGCACCTGCTGTCGATCTCAGGCACCAAATTCCAACAGCCAACAAAATGAATGAACATGACATTTGGTAACAGAATACATTGGATAAACTTCCGAAAATCGAGGATGATCAGATTGTTCCAAAGAAGAAACTCTTAGTGTCAGTTCACACAGAGCGGCTCGGAGAGGAGAGTACATTTTGGCCGCGTTTAAAAAAGAGTTTTGGAACATTGAAATAAGGTTGATTTTTTAATTTCGCTGCGCGTTAGGTCGGCTCTTAAGCATTCTCAACCTTATTTCAATGACCCAGAACACTTTTTTAAACGTGATAAAAAAATGTACTCTCCTCTCCAGTTAAGACTCTCTAGTTATAACAAACACTACATACATAAACAAATACATAAATACGCCACAATAAGCCCACATAGCACGGGCGCGTTTTTTCGTGGAATATTTTTCGCGCACTGCATTTTCAACTCACTGCTCAGCGCCGAGAGTTGAAAATCCAACAGTGTGTTTTTTTTGACGCGCTGCGATGCGCTCTATTGGACTCTCAATGCTCAGCCCAACACCGAGAGTTGAAACTCCAGTGTGCGATGTGCGAACGTGGCCTAACTACATACTCAAACAGTACAAAAACGTCAATTCTACACAAATTAAGCATGGTTAGTGTTTACCTCTTGTACTTCCATAGGCTGCATATTGCACAGAAAGATTACATGTCAAACATTTGTGAGATGGGTACACAGTGGGCCAACTATGACCAATAGGGATGATGTCATTTTTTATACAGGGTTATTGTAAAAAGAAATCGCGAAAAAAAATCAGCTGTTCCCTACATTTTGACCAGTTAGACGAACATAAATGTAGGGAACAGCTGTTTTTTTTTTCGCGATTTCTACTTTGGTCCCATAGTAAAAGTTGTTCATAATGATGAGTACAATGACCTCTTAAGAGGTGAGTTGTTGGTGTTTTACCAATAACCCTGTATTTTAAGGGCTGATTTTACAATCGACAGATAATTTTTATTCGTGGAATAAAATTGTCGTCTGACAGATTTTGCATGGAAGAACCGTCAAAAATTCAAAATTATTCCTCGGATAAAATTATCTGGCTTTGGAAAAATCAGTCCTATGCTGTATAAAATATTGTTTGTAAATAGTTCAAACAATATTTAAAAATTGCCAAGTAATGGAAGGACTGTCAAAAATTCAACATTATTTCTCGGATAAAATTATCTGGCTTTGGAAAAATCAGCCCTAAGCTGTATAAATTACCTGATGATTTCGTGTCTTGACACTGATATTATGTTTACTTACCGCATGGACATCCTTGTTCTTAGCTCTGGCTTTCTCGAGATTTCGGTTAGCAGCTTCATACGCGGCTAGGCATCTGAAACAATAGAGATTGATTATATGATATGATTACTATTGTATAGAATCAAGGAACAGACAGCTGTGCTGCTGGGGAGTATTCTATTCTATTCTATTCTATTCTATTCTATTCTGGGGAGTTTATTGCGCCACTTCTTCCCGGCTAAAGCATTAAGTGGTGTAGAGCGGAAGTTTTGGGGGACTGTCTTATGTAATTTTGACGTTCAAAAAGTGCTGATTCTGATTTATGAGTCTAGTTTGAATACATGACTTTTGATATTTTTCTCTGGCAATAATGAAGGAAACAATGATGCCATAGCAACGTAAGATCACCACACCGAAGGGGAAGGCAACGGTGTGTTCATAAAAACGCGCAAATACACCTGTATTTGCGCGTTTGTACTACGACAGAGCGCGGCAGTATAAAACTTAAAAGTTAAAGTAATAGCCTCTGAGGTTTACTCTTTGTTTGTCTCAGATAGTCATTTGTCACTAAAAAGTTTTGAAAGGTATTTTGGAATTGCATAGAGTTGTTAATCCATGATTTTTTAAACAATGGTAATACAAAACTCGCAAGTACTTCCGTGGTTATAACACCTCTATATTAGATCTCAACATGTCGCGTTCGTTTTTCCGAAGATATACGATGATTCCCGAAGCTCATACTTTTCTTTGGAAAGCTGTGAGTGAACTGACCTGAGTCTCCTTACGAGGACAGCTTTAGCAGCATGTGCATCCCTCATGTAGTAGCGGAGAGTGTCTGCCAACTTCAGGTCCTGGTCTGATGCCATGCGACCCTCGATTTTCTGTTTATAAAATATTATTTTTATAATATCAATAAATCAAATACATACCTGAAAAGATATGCGACATCCACCTAAGGTCAATTCAAATTTAATTTTCCAATTGATGTTATTTCAAAGTAAGTAAAACAAATATCAATTTTATTTCAGCGGTAATTAAGTTGATTTCAGAGTGACTAGCATTATTTAAAAAGTCTTAAAAAATTGAAGTTGTATCGTAAACTGAACTTTATTGTGTAAGAATTAAAGTTATTTTTCCAATAACTCATATTTACGCGGATTACCCGCACTGGGCCCGCGTGGTGGATTACGGCTCATTTCCTCTCAGATGCCTGCGGGGGCCTGTGTCCCAGCAGTGGGAACATTACAGGCTGCTTATGCAATATGCACTTACCCTGCACTTGTCGAAGGTTTCAGCAGCTCTGGTGAGGAATCTCTCGGTGGGAGGCTGTTCTCGTGTGGCCAACTGCGTGATGCACGATGATAGTCTGATGTGAGCATCGGCTACCTCTGTAAAAGATAAGGCACTGTAATACAGAAGCTATATCTTTCATAATAAGGTTTAAAATTGACTGATTTAATAAAAGTTATAAGCCCCATTTAAAAAAGAAGTCTTTTTATACGTCTTCGGCCGCATCTTATCGTACAGTTAACTGGACGTCCTATTTGACACTGACAGTGCCTGATGCCGTAGCAGTAAGGGCGGTTTTCGGTGTTTAAGTGGAACAACTGACGTGCGGATGACTGTACGCGGAAGACCCTGACCGGTAAAAACCTACAATGGCGGCACTGTATAATGGCTTGTGATGTTTGCATGTTTTGTTATTTATCGAATGGATAAGCTGTATTTTTGGAGAAAAGATAAGGCACTGTAATACAGAAGCTATAGCTTTCATAATAAGGTTTAAAATTGACTGATATAATAAAAGTTATAAGCCCCATTTAAAAAAGAAGTCTTTTTATACGTCTTCGGCCGCATACAGCGTCTTATCGTACACTTAACTGGACTTCCTATTTGACGCTGACAGTGCCTGATGTCGTAGCAGTAAGGGCGGTTTTCGTTGTTTAAGTGGAACAACTGACGTGCGGATGACTGTAAACCTAAAATGGCGGCACTGTATAATGGCTTGTGATGTTTGCATGTTTTGTTATTTATCGAATGGATAAGCTGTATTTTTAGAGTTTAAAGCTGTCACAGGCGTCATAATACATTACCGCTGGTTTAGTTAGAAAATAAAGCTGATTTTCTTTTATAAACCCACCTTTATGCTTGCTAGTCATCCGGTCAACCTTAGCGACAGCCTCCTTCAGATGCGAGTAGTACTCCTGCAGGAACGTGGTCTCCTGCTCAAAGAAGTCGTTGACATCTCGCACTGTGGCACCGAGGTAGATCTCGTCTGTGGTTGTTGTCATTGAACGCATCTGTATAATAATAATATAATAAATTTATTTTCAGAAAAAACACATTTAAGGTCAACAGACAATTTTCCAACTAAAAATGAACATTACAGAAAAAAGTGTACCTATTGTTGGTGCCTGTACTAATGAAAGAAAATCATTGTATCACAGACACCAGCGCCTTCAAAGCTAGGTTACATAATAAATTAAAAATTCCAACGTGCTATACAAAAGGTAAAAGGTTATTATTAAAAGAATAGACAGTATTTATTTGCATCGAATGTAGGTTTAGGCCAAGCGCACATGCCAGCCGAAATGGACCGCAGACCGCGATGCAAACCATCCTAATTTTGGTACACTTCGTGCATTGTCATTACGCCGGTGTGCCAAGACTTTGCAGACCTTTTATTTATGTGTCATGTATCGTGTTCGTCTTTCGTTGGAAATCCTAAATTAATAAATAAATAAATGTGTCATGCAAACTTTTGCACGATGTGTCGTGCAAAAGAGTGTGTACGACACATCGTGCAATGTGTCGTGCAAATTGAAACAAATCGTTCTGTAGTGAATGGATTATAATTTATGTAGTAAGTTGCAGCTGAAAATCAGCGTCAGGTGGTACACTTGCGTTGTCATTTGACATTATGCTGAGCTAAGGCCCTTTTGGCATTATAATCTTTGTTTTCTGTTTTTATAGTTTTAAGGTGTATTAATTTTGTGTACTGCCAATAAACGCATTTTTCTTTCTTTCTTTCTATATGACTTACCAGTCCACCAATAAGGTCCATGCGCCCTTTCGGCTTGGCGCACAGATCCTGTTCGTACTCCAAGAACACGCGGAGATGCGAGTCGTTCCTGAACACCGGGTGCGCCGCCAAACGCTGTAGGAATACCTCGTGCATTGCCACGGTCTTCTTGAAAGTTGCTAGGTATTCACTGTAAGAGAGAAAAATGATGAAATTGGATGTATCCCATAGAACATAGATTTTTTATGTAGAATAATAATCTGCTATCTTTTTTTTATTAGTTTGCTGTGCTAACTTTACAATGCATGACCCTGGGTACGGACGACAGCAGGTCAAGCTACCCGAAACTGTCAAAATTTCCCAATCAACCTTGAACCTTATTGCTTTGGCGATAAAGTTGAAAATCTATTAAAGAGATTTGACAGATTGTAGTAGCTTGATGTGCTGGCGTCTGTACATTTGGAAAAAAAAATAAAAAAAACAAACAAAAAGACAACTACTAGACTTAAAGATAAATAAATCATCACAGAGAATTGTAGAAAATTAAAGAGTATTGAAGGTTTTTATATGGAGCTAGCATACCTACAGCGTCCGCCATTATGTTTATATTTTTTCAAAATGGCGTCCACGTGTTTGCATTGATGCCAGCTATCGATTATATATAGGTTTCATTGCTGGCCGCCATTTTGAAAAAAAAATGGCGGACAGTAGGCATGCCACGGACCTTCACTCTTTTTTCCATTTTATTTCAGAATAATTAGCAGTTAGTCTCCAATTATAGCGAGCGAGGTGCGCTTTAATATTTGCAACAAATAATAAGCATTCCAAGGTCGCTCAGCGCGCTATGGAGCGAGCTATGCTCGGAGTCTCTTTGAAGGATAAAATCAAGAATGAAATTATCCGGAAAAGAACCTGGGCTGGCCATGTTTGTCGAAGGGCCGCTGACCGGTGGAGCAGACGAGTCCTGGATTGGAGATCACGTATCGGCAAGCGGAAGTGGGACTCCCCCCAGCTAGATGGACGTACAATCTTAAGAAGGTTGCTGGGACAGAATGGATGCGGAAGATGGAGGACAGGGTGTTGTGGCGCAGCCTGGGAGAGGCCTATGTCCAGCAGTGGACTGCGATAGGCTGAGTTGATTGATTGAATAAGCACTCCTCGACATATACCTTCTATGTATTGTTCAACTCGTCTATTTAAAAAACACTCACTCTTCAAGCTCCTCCTTCATCTTAAGAAACTCTTCTCTTGTAAGAGCGCCTTCGCCCTCGCCGAGACGCTGCAACTTCTCGCGGGACGCGTCGAAATCAGGCCTGGGAGGCGCCGGTGGGATCTGATGATTATGAAAATAATGACATTAATTTTTAGAATAAGCTAAAGAATTCGAATGGCGCTCAACGATGTCAGGCCGCCATAACGAGGTGCCCACGGCGGCAAAATTGGGGCTGTGTCGTCGCTAGAGTAGTCAGGCCTAAAGATGTGGCACGCAGTATTATATGCATTCCATAATAGGAGGACGTGCAGTCGTGGGATCGGCCGCAATTGGTGATGGGGGGCAATTACGTTATTGTTTTTAACGTTCTTCCCAGACGGAGCGTTCATTTAGATTTCCACAGGAAAAAGAAAGGATACGCTAAAGGATAACATACAGTAACTTCCTGCTTGTATAGGTCGAAACCGATAACAAATTCACAATCAAATAATTATATGTTTCTGTCACCTCTCCTTGTGTTCAGATTTCAGATAATAGAAAAATTGTATAGTCTATGATATGGCCAGTATTCTAGGCTCGCCGCTTGAGCATTCACACTGGCACTCGTTCACGATACTGCGCTATTGTGGCACTGATATTGGTCGACACGTGTTTATCCGTATTTGCCGATACGAGTCGTACAGACGCCAGCAGGTCAAGCTACCCGAAACTGTCAAATTTTCCCAATCAACCTTGAACCTTAATGCTTTAACGATAAAGTTGAAAATCTATTAAAGAAATTTGACAGATTGTAGTAACTTGATGTGCTGGCGTCCGTACATCAGTGGTATTGGCGATGCGAACCAAACGAGGTACCACTGCCTCTCGAAAAACGAGTCTCAACTGCCCTAGGGTCACTCGCACGACACGGTACACCTATGGTACGGACACTTATGGTATAGTTTCGGTACTACATCGTAAGATCCACTAGCACACAGCTAATTATAACAAATGCGAGTGTAATCATCTGAGGCGGGCGTTAATTATAGATCAAAACGCTTGAGTCATGTTGCTTGTGATAATGGGGATTGGAGATTTTTATAAGGAGCCTCGCATTTTGTGCGCCATTTTGTTTTTTTTTTTTTCAAAATGGCGGCCACGTATTTAACCTATATAAATCGATACCCTGACATCAATGTTTGATTACTTTAAACTTTCAGAGTGATTATTTCAAACATTATTATTGTTCAGAGCAACAAGATGTACGCAAGTTCAAAAAAATATGAATGTCACGTGATCAACTTTGAACGTTAATATCTCGGAAACGTGACGCTTTGCGGGGTTAGGTCTCATTATCTTTTATATTTGCATTGATGTTAGCTATCGATTTATATAAGTATAATGCGTGGCCGCCATTTTGAACAAAAATCAAAATGCCGGACGGTATGCCTTGGACCTTTTTTGAGTCAGTCTACACAGGCAACTGAAACTTTTTTTATACTCACAATATATCCAGCATACTCCTCATTCTCCTCATATCTGTCATGCAGCCACACAAACTCTTCATGTTGCCGCACCACTATGAACTCAGACTTTTGAAACTCTGGCAGTGTTGTTTTTGTATGGACGGTGAACTTTACTTTTTCCTTCTCGCTCAGAGCGTCTGATATATCGACCTGTGGGATAGAAATAGTATTATTATATTTTTTTTAACTCGGAAACTCGTAATAAATAAAAAAAAGTTTTAAAAAAAGTCAGTTTTAGACCAGTACCCTAATTGCATAACACAATGGCGCCGATTCCCTTGTTCACAAACTAAACTAAATTTAAGTTCCGTGCATCTTTTTCGTTCTATTTCATTAAGAAAAGGACAGAAGATTAATATTACTTTAGTCCTGTCAAATTAAAATATATATCCTGTCCTTGTTCAGCTTTACGAATATAGTTTCCAAATAATAGCCCAAATGCTTACTTTAAATGACACATACCAAAATGCCAGTGATAATTTATCTTATCACTTGAAAACAGAAAATTGCTGAAATGTTTACTATCAAAACCTTGTTATGCCTATATTAGAGCCAGGAATTTGAGATAATTTTCATGTTATGGGACAATAAACTGAATGTCATACTTTGCAAAGTTCAAATTCCATTAGAACCAAAAACTTATTAGAACCTTTTTGTTACAAATTACCACTTAAAAATCAACTTAGAATACATTTCACTAAGGTAGATAACTAATTAAGTGGCGATGGAATGTAAATTATCTGAGATTATGAACACTCCTATAGTTATTTTTTCGTTGATATTATGATGGTTGATATGAACATATACGGCAACCCCTTTTTTTTCTGGTGTGGTTCATCTAATGACCCCTCCCGCTCTGGGTGGAGCGGAAGAGAGTGTCAGACTCTTACTGACTAAAAACTACCCATGTTCCTTCCTTCGCCCTTTATGTTCCGGGGTAGCGGTAACCCTTTCAGACAATCCCGCTGACCCGGCAGGCTTCGGCCCTAAGGGGCCCCTCGAATTATGCTGACATCTCTTTGAGGCGCGCGTGGAACACTTACGCGATACGGCAACCCCTTTGGTTCACTTTTAACCAAATCAACAATTACTTCGCCCGTTTTCACTAACAGTAGCCGACACCTAAATAAAAGCGTGCTGTTGGATTTTCAATTATCAACTTTCACAAATAAACATACTAGTGTGCCATGTGGCTTTATGCTGGGTGTTTCTTCTCAATACTTTATTTACATTCCACAATGTGAACTTAGGTGGTAGGTACAGACGCCAGCACATCAAGCTACTACAATCTGTCAAATTTCCTTAATAGATTTTCAAGTTTATCGCTAAAGCGTTAAGGTTCAAGGTTGATTGGGAAAATTTGACAGTTTCGGGTAGCCTAGCCTGACCTGCAGCCTAATTGCGTAACCATTTTCGGCAAATGATTGAGATTAATTGGTTTCGTTTCGATCGCATTTTGTTTCATTTTACGATTTTCATAAGCACATATCGTTCACTCTTTAGCGATTCAAACCAACAGCTGTTGCTATTACATGATAGTGGAGTTACGCAACACGAAAATCGTGCCATAAATTACGAAAGTCATTCATCTCGGAAATGACCGGTTAAAAAAGTTGGTATATTTGAGTGCGCAATATATTGCAAACAACGCGATGAAAACGCTCCGCGGATAGCGCACGCGCGCGCGCTACCTACCGCGATACTGCGCGCTGCCCTTTCGAGTTTTATTTACATTGCTGTTTTAAGTGAAACGAGTGAATTTACTATTTTTTGATGAAAAATCTCATTGGGTTAGATAGAAATAATGATTTTATACAGTTTACAGTAAAAAAAATTGCAGAAAATCACGTGAAAATTAAGAAAAAGCCGACGAAAAATTTCAACGCAGGGGGGTCCAGAATCATGTACTGAATCCATGGTAAGCGGTTGCGCGTCGATGTCCCTGCCACCCTGTATTATTTATTATGATTTTTTCTACACAATCCAGTAATCCGAACAATCCAATGATGCCGCACCCCTCAGTTTTTAAGAGTGCGGGTATAGTAAGACTCCTGTATTATGTTCTTGATATGAAATAAAATATAATGAATCATAAGACATTCAGCACTTACCAACAAGCTGTTATCAGCTAGACAGACATTCTCATTCGGCTTCTTCTTATCCAGCTTAGGGTCGGCCGAGCCAGGAGTTTGAGCTGTTGGAGCTGACAGGGGATCATGGTTGGTATCCTCAACGCAGTCCTAGAAAATAAGAATGTTTGTTGCATAGTTTGGATACAGGATGCAGAAGAGTGGTGTCTGGCCAAAACTGTGACGTTGTAGTGCGTTCACAATGTTTGCGGAGGCGCGCACAGACGATTTTTACGCCATAATAAGAAAAAGGACCGCCTCCATAGACGGTCGGCTACGCGCCACCACCAACGGTCTCCTGAGCGTGTTCTCAGATCGGTCTGATTCCCCTCTGCTGCGTCACTGTGTAAGAATCCATACCAGCTGATATTTGAATTAGTGTGTCTCTTATTATTAAGACTAGTTACTAAATTATTTTGTTGATACTAACACTATGGACTCAGGTGTCAAATAAAGAATTTGAAAACTAAGGTCAAGTTGCCACCAAAGCCAAGAAGAGGATATTCAATACCTTTGTACATTAAATAATTAGCTTATCGGTATTGTTGTCTGCTATTCACTTTGGTGGATACTGGGTGGATATTACCAGTTGCCCGCACATGGATTGGATTAAAAGCAACTACGATGAATAAAATTTTGTTTGTATGTCCCTAATAATATCACTTGTCTACTAATAAAACCACATTGGAAAAGTCTGAACGTCAACCCCCTCATCGCAGCCATAAGACAGACAAGGATGAGGGGGTAGGAGATCCACGCCGCAGTGTACAGCGATTTGAAGTGAGGGGCAATAACTTTTTTCGGGAATTTTATTCCCGATTGCCACCTGGTGGCAATCCATGTCCAATCCATGTGGGGGCGACTGGGAATATTCGGATACTGGGACTTAGGGTAGGCCTATGCAGTGGTCTGCAATAGGTTATTTTTAAACGTCCATAGACTAATCATTGCTTAATCCCAACTTATCCAATAAGAATACAACACAAACATATAGGTACCTTATACCATCACAACACACCAAAAACCATGAATCCTTCACACAGTTATGAAAACTTACGAACGTAAAAAATGAAATTAACACACTCATAAAATACATCAATAAAAACAAGGTCGTTTGCGCTATCACACGAAAAAAATAACAAAAAGTATGGAACCACGTCATTAAACTAATTATCAGAGAACGAAGCAAAAATAAAGAATTCTTACAAAGAAATGCACCATACGCTCATTATCTCTACGAAAATGAGTCATAACCTTTAGATATCCGGCGAAATTAACGAATAATACGTGAAATGTTAGTGACGGAGACGCCCCCCGGCAAAGTAGGAAAAACAATCCGTTTACGCTTTACTACTAACGTTTATACGGAAAAACTCACCATCATTTTATAAAATAAACTCGCAGCTTGCCGCTAGTTATAAATAATTGAACTATATTTTACTTTCCTTGTTTAAATCAACAATTTAATTGAGCGACAATCTACGATAAACTTTTATTTGACACACCAGACACAGGAAAATAAGAAGATGATTGTCAAAATCGCATCTGTCAAAACGAAACTGACAGCGAGAGAGAGCCTGACAGGAAACTTAGTGTTGCAAAGTATTACAAAAAGTATTTCAATTTATAACGTGGCAGCATAATTTTAAAAAATATCCCATTACCCGCTTAGGGCCCTCGCCCACGGCGACTTTTTGTAGCGATGCAGTCGCGCGTTTAGCAAACGCGCGACAGCATCACTTCTAACGCGTGTTAGTCGCATTTGCAACGCGCTACTGCATCGCGATTGTATCGATACAAACGCGCGACCGCGTCGGACGACATCGGTAGAGAGAACGGAGGGGGGAGGGAGTGTGGCGCGGCGCGTGATTGGGAATCGGCATCAGTGCAACGAGCAACACAGACAGGTCCAGAGTGCATGCTATTGTCCGTCACAGGCGTAAAATGGAGTCATTTGACACTGAAACTTTTATTACGGCAATTCAGGAGCGTCCTGTAATATGGGGCTCACGTCTTCCTGTGACTAATGTTGCCTCAACGGAGTCCATCTTGCAACTGTACTGATCCAAGGTATTTTTGTATCGTAACTGCATCGCGACCAAATCGCGTTTGCATCGCGACTGAATCTGGTCCCGTGGGCGCGGGCACACAGCTAGCGACTGCTTCGCGTCTGTATCGATGCTACGCGCGAGAGCATCGCGACTGCATCGCTACAAAAAGTCGCCGTGGGCGAGGGCCCTTAGACCTAACTAATGAGGAACTTCAAGTTTAAGATCTCTTAGCCATTGACATCAGGACATACTGGTCAACCACGACCAACATTTAATTTCCGACTGTAACAGAAGGATTTTAATTGCTAAAGATGTTTGCCATAAACTCTGTCTTGGCCATAATCAGCCTAAGTCCTACCAAGAAGCATCATAAAGTAAGCAAGTCACTTCTTTCAAGTATCTGGACAGGCGCGGTCCAAGGGAGGGGGGGTCGCGGAATGAATTAAAATCATTGATGTTATTACCGCAATAGTCCCATTCTGAACTTTTCGTGATCTCTTCTAGGACTGCTACAAGTTTCGGTGAAATGGTGTCGCCCTGTCTCACTCCCCGCTTGATCGAGTTATGGAACTCAAATGAAGTTTGGCAGGACACCAGGGGGTCTACTACGAAGTGCAAAGTGCGAATGATCGGATTGGACCAACATATGGCCGAACCGAATATTATTGAGAAATGCGAAAAAAGTTCGGATCGGCTCAGTTGGGTCGGGACCATAGTCAATATTCGAAAGAGTGTAAGAGTGTAGGATCGGGACCGACCGAACCAAATAGTAACTTCGTAGCAGGAAACGGCCGAACATTCGGCCGATACCACTTTGGAGTAGACCCCCTGGCAAGGCGCAGTGATGATAGGTGGAGTAAGACAGTGACCAAGTGGTGTCCAAGGACTGGGAGACGAAGTCTCAGTTGTTCGGCGGCGATATGGGCGGACAATCATCGAGGGTAGAACCTAGATGAGGCTGGCACGGGAGCGACAGGATTGGTATACATGAAAAGAGAGGCGAATGCTCACCAGTGGGTGAAGTCGGGCTGTTAATGATGATGATTGTATAGATGTATAATATAGATACATAGATAGTATACAGGATCAAATAAAATTAGCTAGCGAAACTCTGCAGACGTGATGGGTACCGATATCTAAACACGATAAAATAAAATTATTTGATGTTTTTTGGCGTGCAAAAAATTGGCGGCCAATGTCCAGCAGTGGACTGCTATAGGCTGATGATGATGTTTTTTTGAGGGTCAACGACCACGGGTAGTTTTGTTACTTGAAGTTTGCGTTGAGAAATCTTTTATCTTTTGTTTTATCGTGTTTAAATATCGAAACCAATCACGTCTGTGAAGTTTACCTATATTTTTTTTTATTCTATGTGGTTTTATGGTGTACAATAAAGTATATAAGTACAATAATAAATAAATAATTAAACTGTTATTTCAAGTGACTACACTAACTGCTGTCAAGGACCCCACAAAAAAAATCATCATTTTTTTTTTGTTTTATCTTGTTTAGATATCGATACCCATGGCGTCTGCGGAGTTTCGCTAGCTAATTTAATTTGACCCTGTAGGTTTAGTGTCATCATTACTTATACTTAGACCCTTTTAAACTTCTAAGTTACTTAAGCTCAAATAAAGCCTAAACAACGTTCATAGTTTTGTGGTCATCATTGCTGTCATAATTCATGCAGTCCATCTAATTCACTCTAGCACCCCATTGAGTTATACATAGATATCAATGCTTTAGCCAGGGCTAGAATTATTACGCGAACAGGGTGTGGTACATGATTCAGGTCTAGCCAGACCTCGCGCATGCGGACATAGTAATGAGGCAGCTATACAAGGATGTTTATGTATTCAAAATCGATAATATTTAGGCGGAGAATACGTAGAAATGAACGGGACGCATGTCACAGATTATCGACTTTCACTGGACGGGAGTTAGTGTTCCCTATAAAAAAATTAAAACATTTTAGGAGAAATTTACAAGATTCAGTTTATAAGGAAGTTGAAACATCATATTGAAAGGAAATTGATTGTGATTAAGTATGCCGGATTTATTATACATAGTGTGACATCACTCAATGTCTTCCAAAACTGCCATAAGCTTGTGAAAGAAAACTACTATAAAAGTTTAGCAGTATTCAAGTAAAGGACGCTTGTATCATTTTAGTAGTTTTTAGAAATCAAAGATCCGAAATGGATGTGCAAAAAAGAATTTGTTGTTTTTAATTTATTTAGACAAACTATACATATTTTATTTACAAAATGGGGACGCAGAAGCCTGGAGAATGGGCCAATTCGTTAATTGCCCGCTTCGAAGAGCAGGTAAGTCTCAATATATGTATTAAATTTAATTTCTAAGACCCGCCCATATTAGGAGCTTTTCGGATAAGTAAACAAATTATATTTTTTTCGGCAGCATTATCAACGTATATCATGTTAAAAACAGCTACAAGCGGCATTTGATACGTTTTCTAATTTTTCTATGCATACTTTATACCATTTCATTCAGGTATCTAAATATGAATGGACGATTGTAAATTATTGATCGGCGCGCGGCGACCCGGCGTTGCGAATCCGGGACTTACAAAGACGTAGGTATAAACATTGAACAATCAGACTGAATATTTAGTGGTTTACTGCCAATCTACATCCATTACAGCAATACAGTCAGTATTAAGAAATTTTTAGGATTAAATATTTGGGTAGGTGGGGCCAATTATTTACTCTATTAATAGAATTCTTATGGAATACACCTGGGTTTGTAGTTAGGTCCTGGTATTGTGGTTAGACCGCGGCGCGACCTATGCTGCGATGTTTGGAGGAGCCCTTTGTCCAGCAGTAGACTTCGTCTGAAAAGATGATGAGAGTGATAAAATCTTACATTCACTTTATTCATTCATTCTTTGTTCCTCTGAGGACCATGATGTAAATAACTCGGAAGAAAAATATTCTAGTAGCCGATTTAATGAAAATAAAAATAAAACATTTTTTTTCTTAAAATATTAGCAACCTTACTTCAGATGGGTGCAATGAATGGACTGAGGTAAAAAAAAGTTTAAAAAAATTGAAGTATCTGAGTTTATATCAAAGTTCCTTGGCGGCTCTTGACAGAGAGAGGTGGAAAGAGAATAGGGAGGCCTTTGACCACCAGTGGGACATTTACGGCAAAAAAAAAATATCTGAGTTAAACACATATAAACCTTCCGGAATAAATTCTCTTAATCTTGGTGTAAACTACATCAAAATGCTTAATTTTAATCAGTTAAGAAGAAGTGAGCAGTCATATATACAGACACAATAAATGACTTTGTTTTATAACATTAATTAGTTGAACGACACTGAATGAGACGCAATAGGAATTTTATCTGGGGGCGTTTAGTGTTCCACAAAGAGTAAAATAAAAAAAAAACCTTACAAAAATATTATGCTTCTAATAAAGAGAAGCTGCCCCACCTTACCAACCTATTTAACAAAATATTAATATCTGGAAATATACCTAAGTCGATGTGCCATTCAAACATAGTCCTTCTGCACAAAAAAGGTGACAAAAGTGATATCGGCAATTACCGCGGAATAAGTCTAACATCTCATATTTATAAGACTTATTAAAGTAATACACAATCGTATAGACGGGAAACTGGATCAACATCAGCCACCAGAATAAGCCAGATTTCGCCCAAGTTTCTCAACAACCGATCACCTTCAAACAGTAAACCAGATCCTAGAAAAATACACCGAATTCAATAAACCATTATATCTAGCCTTCGTAGATTATACTTAGCCTTTGATAGTATTAAACATTCCGAAATATTCACATCCCTAGAACTCCCAAGAACTTGAAAAACCATACATTGACCTCTTAAAAACCATTTACCACAATAGCACCGCAAACATAAAATTAAATTCTGCTGGACCTTCATTTCAAATTCAAAAAGGGGTTATACAAGGTGACCCACTCTCTCCCAAATTGTTTACGAGCACACTTGAGGAGATATTTAAGTCACTGGCAGCCTCATGGAAGACATTGACGAAGGCATTGACGTCGACAGGAAGAGGCTGACAAACCTCCGATTTGCCGACGATATCGTCCTTTTTTTCCCCACAGCTCTAGAACTCCAGACCATGCTCCAAGACCTGAACACGGCTAGCTTCAGGGTGGGACTTGCGATGAATCGGTCTAAAACCCAAGTAATGACCAACAGCACTAAGCGTAGGGTCGAAGTAGATGGGCAGGAAATAATTTATGTCGATGAGTATGTCTACTTGGGTCAGTTAGTTTCTTTCGAAAACAGGCAGGAGAGGGAAATCGATCGCCGAATTGAGAACGCCTGGAAAAGCTACTGGTCCATGAAGACGCTAATGAAGGGTGATCTGCCGATCTCCCTGAAGCGCAAACTCATCGACGTGTGTATCCTGCCCGTCCTAACCTACGGTGCTCTGACCTGGTCGCTCACCGAGCCACGAAAGTTCCGCCTTGGAGTTTGCCAAAGAGCGATGGAACGCATTCTGGGTGTTAAAAAACAGGATAAAATTCGGAACACCACGCTGCGTTCCAAAACGGGCATAATGGATGTAGGAATTAAGGCTGCCAGGCTCAAATGGGATTGGGCGGGTCACATCAGCCGTATGCACGATGACCGCTGGGCAAAGGCCTAGAAAGAGATGGCGAGACGATCTGGACGCGTACCACGAGGGCTGGCTCGATGTGGCGCGGGAAAAGAGTTCCTGGAAGGATTTGGGGGAGGCCTTTGCCCAGCAGTGGGACAGTACAGGCTAATAAAAAAAATAAAAAATAAAGAGAAAATATTCTATTTTATTATTGGCATTATGTTGTAAGAATTACACACTTATCTGTATCTACATAACACATAATCAACCTATAATGTTCCCACTGCTGGGACACAGGCCTCTCTGTGAGAGGGAATAACCTAACCTATCTGTATCTACAGTTCACTAATTTATGTTATAACTAGCAGCACACTTCGGTTCTACCAGCATAAGTGTCGATCCCGTCGGAATTTCGGCATAAAAAGTACCCTATATGTTAATCCATGTCAGCCACGTCCATACCAATTTTCATGAAAATTGGTCCATTTGAGTGTGAAGAAGTAACAAACATACAAACACACACATAAACACACACACACACACACACACACACACACACACACACACACACACACTCGCACTCACTCACTCTCACTTTCACGTCAACTTTCACATTTATAATATTAGTGTGATTTCCGCTACAATGGATAAGAGGACACAGTGAATCACTAGGTAACGATGCGGCTGACGAGCTGGCCAGAAGGGCATCCAGCACGTCAGTCTATGGTCCAGAACCAGTCGTGCCCATCCCCTTCAATCAGCTACGCAGGTGGCTACAGGAGCACACCCATACACAAGCGGAGAACTGGTGGTCCTCGTCACCGGGCTGCAGGCAGTCCAAGGAGGCCATGCCATCACTAGATGGCAAGCTAACTAAAAGATTACTACGCCTGGATAGGAAAGGCCTGCGCCTGGTGACGGGGACCATCACGGGACACTGCTCACTAAACAAACACTTTCACACGATCGGTATAACGGACAGCCCCCTGTGCAGAGCCTGCATGGAGGCTGATGAGACCGTCGCGCATGTGCTCTTTGAGTGCACAGGCATCACCCAGATTAGGTCGGAAACCCTCGGGACACCCAGATCATACACAGATGTTCTTAACAGACCAGGAGACCTAATAAGCTTCTGGAGGGAGGTGGGCTGGTTGGAATAAACCACTGACGGCCGCCATGGCCCACGTACAATGGTCCACCTGAAGGACTAAGTGCGGAAACCAATCCCATAACATAGAACATAGAACATAGTGTGATTTCCGTGTCAAAAGAGACGTGCCATTAAACAGGTAAACCAAATTCCGTACTCTGTGCTGTGAAAAAATCATGTGCATGCACATGATTTTTTAACGGGAGATGAGTGGGAGAGGGACGAGATTAAGCAGGCTGGCTTTTTATGGGGAGTATTATACAGGCTGGTTTTTCATGGGGAGTATTATACAGGCTGGTTTTTCATGGGGAGTATTATACAGGCTGGTTTTTCATGGGGAGTATTATATAGGTTAGTTTTCATGGGGAGTATTATACAGGCTGGTTTTTCATGGGTAGTATTATACAGGATGATTTTGCCTGGGGAGTATTATACAGGCTGGTTTTTCATGGGGAGTATTATACAGGCTGGTTTTTCCTGGGGAGTATTATTCAGGATGGTTTTCATGGAGAGTATTATACAGGATGGTTTTTATGGGATAGTATATACAGTGGTTTTTTTATTTTATTTTATTTTGGGATAAAAAACAGGAGTACAATTAAATGTAATACATACTGTCTTACTACTTAAAAGAATACTTATTATACTACTAGCAGCATTATCCACTTATTACTAATATATTGATTTTAATGATACGTGAGAACAAAAACAAAAAAAAAAAAAACATGAAAACAAAATACATGAGTGAACGGTTAAATTCAGAGGTTAAGAATGCCTTCTTATGACGTTACGTAACGAGAAGAGAAAAAAAAGTTACAATACATAATAACTTACAATGCTAGGATAGAATCGACTACAGATTTTCTAAATTCGTATGATGTCAGATTAAATATATCATTTTTTTCAAATCTAGTGTTGTAGGTACATAAGATATTATAACATACACATAACACATACACACACACACATACACATATTATTATTTTATAACATACACATTTTATAAGATATTACACAGACTGTTTCTTTAAAATATATTATTTGTAAATAAACTAATAGAAAATTTTTTTTTCCCCTAGCTACCATACAAGACAGGTGCTCAGAACCTGCATTCCCGTATCAACGAGGAACAATGCAAAGCGTGCCTAGTTCAGATCAGCAGACACCGTTTCTCCTTAGTTATCGCCGGCCTCACTAAGATACTGCAGAGAGTAAATGAACTGGTAAGTGTTCATTTTTATTATGTGTTTTTTTGTAATAAGTAGGGAGAAGGCATAAGTTACCATTATTATTATAAAATAAAAAAAATATTACCTACTAATAATTTGCTTATGGTTGAGCGAGTGTGAATAGACACACGAGCGACACGCGTCAATGGCAGAAGCAGCTAACGCCGTCGACAACTTACCGCTCCTGTATTTGAGCACCGTACTCAAATACGTTAAGTCAATAAACGTCTGACGCTTCTCCCGCTTCGCCCAGAGCGGGAGAAGTTATTTGATAATTGCCAGTCCAAAAAAAAAATGGTTGCTAGCATCAAAAATAAGCGTTTTACTTTTTTTTTTTACAATTGAAACGGCATTGTTTAATTACGATTTCTTTTTTGTTTTTAAATTTACTTCATTTTGTGAAAGAAATGTATTGTTAACTTAAAGTTAGAGCTTTGTTTACCCCGTAAATTATTTAAAAAATATACGAGTACGACTCAACCCACAAAAAGTAATTTTTGAGGTATCGAGGTTTTAAGTCTAGGTGTGTATTGATGCAATGATGTTGTATATGGAATATTTTGAAATATTGTCACTTATAACAATATTTTTATGAGTCAAGTTGTAACGCAATTTTCGAGTTATTGGGAAGAATGTGGGTTGAGTTCTTTCTGCTTAACTACGACCAATTAGTAATGCCGAAAAATCGGGGTAACCCGTGAAAACGGGGTATCTGGCAAGCCTAGAAATAATGAAAGTGCCTATAATAAAACTGTAAGCATATCTCAACTCCCATCACCTTGCAATGGCCTTTTACTAGAAGAAGCATTGCAGTTTTTAATCAGCTAATTTCAACAAGTAGCCTGCAGTCTCCTTATAGCTGAACCAGTATTACTTTTCGCAGTACCAGCCCACAATACCAATAGGCGCAAACCGTCCACAGACAGAACTAGAGAAAGGCTACCACGATAGCCTGGTCATAGTCCTGGACACGCTGGAGATATGTCTTAGCTCCCAGCCTAAAGATACGGCGAAGTACGATGAGGCTATGAATGTGAAGATCCTGCTGAGGGAGGTCTGCCAGTTTATAGGTGAGTTTTTGACAGATAAAATTACATTTAGGATGCATGTCATAGTCCTGGGCACACTGGCGATATGTCTCAGCTCCCAGTCTAGAGATACGGCGAAGTATGATGTGGCTACGAATGTGAAGATCCTGCTGAGGGAGGTCTGCCAGTTCATTGGTGAGTTGACTTTATACTTATAAAATTGTAATCCGCTGGGATTCCTCAAAGTAAAAGGCACAGGTGTGTGGAACATCGACATTCCGTCTTCTCGTGTGAGGTGAGTTTATTGCCAGAAACCAGGTCAATATTATTTATTTATAAAATTTTATGCACAAGTAAAAAAAATACTGTACAAAGGCGGACTTAATGTCTGAGGTGTTTTCTACCAGTCAACCTTAGGGTGATGCAGAGACAAAACATGGCATGTGCAACATACGGGATAAATAGCTAGGAAATGAGTATAAAATACAAGAATAAATACTAATACATAGATAGATACATACATATAAATGAAATGAATTGTCAGGAGAAAAAAAGTGATCGGTAGAGGAGAAAACGAATCCAGCAAGTCAGCGCTGGGATATTACGGCCAACTTCTGACGGATATGTTCACAAGCCTTCCCTTTAACAGATAACCGACTGGTGTTCTAGCATGATAGAGTAACACATTTACTTTAGATCTTCTCATAATTACGGTTTTAATGTGTATTTTTCTTTACTTGGTAAACAAAATAAGGCATTTGACGGGGTCCCCAGTTCGTATAACTCACGTGAAATCAATTACATGAAACAGCCCACGTTCGCCGGGAGTTTATCGCGCACTGGATTTTCAACTGTCGTTGTTGAGCCGAGCGTTGGGAATCCAACAGAGCGTATCTAACGCGTTAAAAAACACTTGGATTTTCAATTCTCGGCGTTTAGCAGTGTGTTCAAAATCCAGTACCCGACAAAAATCGCCGCGGGAAAAACGCCCGTACGTACGTCCCTTTGTACACGGCACGCTTTACTTACGTTACGGCGGCGTATAAATCGCGCCATAGAAAAAAACGTGTCTATCAACAAGCTTCCATAGTGAGCCATACAACACTGACGACCGTGCCTACCCACGGCGAATAAACCGTAGTTTTCCACGGCAAGAAAAACGTGTGCACAAAGGGCCTAAGGTCACTCGCTCATGGTCAGGTAATAACCGCCACTAGTGGTCAGCGATAGCCACTTTCATCATGCGTACGACAGCGGCGAAGTAAAAAAAAAAAACGGCTAAGTGCGAGTCGGACTCGCACACGAAGGTTTCCGTACCACAAGGCATAAAACACCGAAAATAACACGTTTCTTGTATGGATTTCTTTAATTGCCTAACTTTTTTTATTATTATTTGTTGTTGTAGCGGCAATAGAAATACACACGGAAAATTTCTGTCTTACCGATTATGATTCATAAGATACAGCTTGCTGACAGACAGACGCACGGCCGGACGGACGGACGGACGGACTAGTACTAGGGGTTAGTAATGGGGTCCCGTTGGCACCCTTTTGTGTATATGGTCATTTACAAATTATATCTGCATATAACTTCATAAATAATATAATCAAAATAGGACTTTCTGTTTCATTTTTCCTTTTATTACTTTTTTTTTAAATATATAATTTGTTTTATTTTTATTTTTAACTGTGTTTAGTTTAGTTTATAATACTGTACGAGTCGCAATAAACACTTTTTCTTTATTTCTTTCTTTCTTTCTAAAACACAATATATTAACACACCTACGAACAAGAATGTTTCCCAATGCAAAACTTTACTGTAGAATGCATAATTAAAGTATCCAGCAGAATATCAGCGTCGGGTATATTTGACTGACACCATGCTGAGCTGGACTCCCATTTGGTGCAACGTTGAGACGCACACCGCACTGCGTATTTTTCGTTATTAATTTGATTTTAAGTATTCGTCATAGTGTCACTTTTACTTCGATATGTACGAGGGCGAGTCAATAAGTCCGTGACTTTTTGAATGAAACACAGGTTTTTGGATAATTGTTTTTTTTTATTTTTCAACGTACTCTCCTTTGAGCTCTATACACTTTGTCCAAGGTTTCTTCAATTTTTTTATCCCTTCCAAAAAATAAGATTTGTCGAGGTCATCAAAATAGGTATTTGTTTGTGAGATGATTCATCATTGGAGTCAAATCCTTTCCACCAAGCCATTTCTTCAAGTTTGGGAACAAGAAATAGTCACTCAGGGCTAAATCCGGAGAATAGGGCGGATGAGGGAGTAATTCGTAGCCCAATTCATGAATTTTTGATATGGAAACTGCACATGTGTGCACCCTTGCATTGTCCTGGTGGAAAAGAACTTTCTTCTTGGCCAAATGCGGTCGTTTTTTATTTTATTAAATTCGCATTAAATTGACCCAATAAGTTGGCATAATATTCACCATTGATTGTTTTACCCTTTTGAAGGTAGTCAATATGGATAATAGCGCGTGCATCCCAAAAAAACGGTTGCCATGACTTTATTGGCTGACAAACCCACCTTGGCCTTCTTTGGCGCCGATTCACCCCGAGAAACCCACTGTTTTGACTGCTGTTTGGTCTCTGGTGTGTTGTGGTGGATCCATGTTTGGTCCACGGTTACGAAATGGCGCACAAATTGCGGTTCGTCCATATTGCGGTTGGACAACGCCAAACACTCTTGCGAAGTTGTCACACGATTGCGTTTGCGAGCAATTGTGAGCAACCGCGGCACCCATCTTGCGGAAAGCTTTCTCATACCCAAGTGATCATTTAAAATTCTAAACCACTGAGCCATGTGAGATGCCTATGGCTTCCACAATCTCTCGCACTTTCAATCTCCGATCGCCCAACACCATATCGTGAATTTTTTCAATTGTGTCGGGTGTAGAGACCTCAACTGGGCGTCCAGAACGTTCGGCATCTTCCGTGCTTGTACGGCCACAACGAAATTCTGTGAACCACTTCTTTACCATTGAAACTGATGGTGTAGTCCCCATAGTATTTATCAAGCTTAGCCTTGGTTTGAGTGATGGTTTTTTTCCTCAAAAAATAATGCTTAATGAGCACACGAAATTCACTTTTTTCCATTTTCTTCTCAAAATACGCGGCAGTCTGCTATCAATGGCTGTCAAAGACAAACCTAAAGACGCAGCTTCTTCAAATTTTGACAGAAGTCAACTGATAGTTGCCTGTTGACAGGAGCAGTGTTGCCCTTTCAGTTAAAAGACAGGAAATTAAAAAAGTCACTGACATCTTGACCCGCCCTTGTTTTTATATTATACTAGCTGCGCCCCGCGGTTTCACCCGCACAAGTTTCGATCCCGTGGGAATGTCGGGATAAAAAGTATCCTATGTGTTAATCCTGGCTATAAACCACCTGTGTGCCCAATTTCATCCAAATCCGTTCAGTAGTTTTTGCGTGAAAGAGTAACAAGCATCCATCCATCCATCCATCCATACAAACTTTCACATTTATAATATTAGTAGGATTCATGTACCTTTGTGTGTTGTGCTGTCTTATGTGTGCGCCAAATAAATGGTTTATCTATCTATCTACGGAACCCTTAAAAATTAAAGAATCTGTAACCACAGTAAAGTCGGCAATTTCTATTTACAAGGAAAAGGGGTGAAATTATGGAGCGAATGCGTGGGTCGGTGGTATTTAAAGTCACTCACGCAGCCTTCGTTTTGCGCAACGACAGCGTCGACAACGTGCTTTGTTTTTTGACATTTTCGCAACAGGGAAACTGTAGCAATTCCTTTGAACTTAGTTATTGTTTTAACCCTCGCTGGGAAAGTTTTTGTGTTTTGTGTAACAGGACGGTTTCTCTGCGTAACACAGTTTACGGCCCCTTTCATAGATAGAATGCTTGAGTTGGAACATTATGGTCTGATTAATCTACATCAGTGTTTTTCAACCTTGTTGAATCCGCGACCCCTTTACAAGTCGAAAAGTTTTGGCGACCCCGGCCATAAACAAACAAAATGTTTGTGATTTGATAGACTACTACTCACGTTTATAATTTTCTTTGTTTTGGGAGCTATATTGAATAAAAAATCAAGTACGGACGCCAGCACATCAAGTTACTACAATCTGTCAAATTTCTTTAATAGATTTTCAACTTTTTCGCTAAAGCATTAAGGTTCAAGGTTGATTGGGAAAATTTGACAGTTTCGGGTAGCTTGACCTGCTGGCGTCTGTACACTCTCGGCCGCTCGGATCTAGCAAAACTAAAAAGAGAAATAGGCTTCAATTAATAAATGATTTGGTTATTCGCGTTTCAAATATAGACCCACGTTTTGACAAACTTAATAAACAGGCCCACCCTTCTTACTGAAATTGTATTGTTTTGCTACAGAACTACAAACACTTTCTTTTTTTTTCTTTTACCCGCTATACCCCAAGCCCCCAAGCCTTTATATGATAGTAAAATCGTATTGTGCTGATTCTTTTGGTCTTTATTTTATATAATTATTCAGTCATGTAAGTGCTCATACGCATGAGCGACACGCGGCAACGGCAGAGGCATGTCCAACCGTCGCGTCGCGTCGAGGCGTCGACGCTCGTCGACGGCTGCATTTGCCTCTGCCGTTGACGCGTGTCGCTCTTGTGTATGTTCACTAAAATCACGCATTTATTGCTCCTATATTTTAATAGACCACAATGTTTAAAGACCGGGAGGGGCTTGTGGCTAAGTAATAACAACCGCACGGGTCGATCGATCGAGTTAAACTACGTTTGCCGCGGTTTTCCCGAGGATTGTTGACCATCTTCACATACCACACAAGACTTCTCCGTGCCTCGGAAAGCACGTTAAACCGTTGGTCCCGGCTGTCAATCGTGGATCTTTGACAGTCGTTACAGGTAGTCAGAAGCCGAAAGTCTGACAACAGATTTTACCAAGAGGTATCTTATTACCCAGTAATTTGGTTGTGGAGGGCAGATAGCCAGTCGTTCCATCTAAAATACTGGTATTCAGCTGCATCCGGTTAGGCTGGAAGCCGACCCCAATTTAGTTGGGAAAAGGCTAGGCAGATGATGAATGTTTAAAGACTGGCGTGCCATCGCACACTGGTAATGGTGATGCTTGACCGGAAGCGGCACTGTGGGAAACTGCGCAAATTATTTCAATTGTGTGGTACATATACCACACATAATAGAATTGAAGTCATTCATGACGTCTAAAGCCAACGTCATAATGACTTCAATTTTCCAGCAGAGCTATCTAATAGCATTAAAAGAAGAAAGAAAGAAAATACATTTATTTAACACATACTAAAAGAGACAATACACCAGAGGGGCAATTCTCGTAATTTTAAGAACGTTCACAGTCTGATCTCAGTCTCAATCTGTCAAAAATACGTATAGTTTTCCTAAATTTTGACATGTTTTTGACATTTGTTTGTCGCCGAGATGAGACTGCGACTAGATTTTGATCGTTTTAAATTACAAGAATTGTCCTTCAGATAAGATTGGGATCAGATAGCAACAAATAAAAATCAAATAGTAAGTGTAAAGTCCGACGTAAGAAAATAGCAGGAAAGTGTGCCTCACGGCTGCACCAAGAAGGCCCAGCACTTGAACATTTTGAAGCAAATTTCTAATCCATTGCTTCATATGTTCGAAAAATTTGTCTGTTCAACACGTAAATAACGCAATGAATGTTGTTGAACTGTCAAAATGAAACCGATTACGATTGATAATGTCCCGCAATTGCCCCGCAGTTCAACATTACAATGTACGACAACACAACGTAACAAATAAATAAACATAGAGCCGTACCTCTGTCTACCCCCTTAACGGAGAACAGGCATTATGTTGTGATTAAAGCTTAATATCACTAATACATATACGTTGAGACTTTTCGAAAATCTTTGAATTTTGTAATATCTTGATTTAAAAGAGTGTCCTTGGAGTTTCTTGTCTGTTCTTCTCCATAGAGATCTACGTTTTGGAATGGGCAACTAGCTTCAACTTTCTGACTAACTGATCGACTATTTAATTTTGACAATTCAAAAGTGCCGGTAAATGGTTTAATTGAAATAAACGCTTTTGAGTTTGAAGGGAAATAAAGCAAGTATCGAGCAAAAAGAAAAAAAAAAGTAAGAAAGGTAATTTTGTTACTTTTTTTTTGTGTTTATGTTCTTTTTTATGCGTTACGTTTGCCGCAAATAACCGTATTTTCTTTTTTCTTTCTTTTTCTTTTCTGAACGTTCAGCGAAAAGGAAGTAATAGTGCGGGCAGGCGATGCGATGCGATGCGATGGGATGGGTCGGGAAGAAGAAATTTTACGCGGACGAAGTCGCGGACAAGCTAATTATGGTATATGGTTGTAAGAGAATGGTGGGGGGAGTGATGGGATGGGGCTTGTGGCTAAGTAATAACCGCAGCACGGGTCGATCGATCAGGTTAAGCTACGCTTGCCGCGGTTGGTCCTTGGATGGGTGACCATCTTCACATATCAAGACCTCAGTGCCTCGGAAAGCACGTTAAGCCGTTGGTCCCGGCTGTCATTCGTGGATCTTTGACAGTCGTTACGGTTCGTCAGTAGCCCGAAATTCTGACAACAAGTCTTACCCAGGGGGATCGTATTACCCAGTAACTGGGTTGTGGAGGTCAGATAGGCAGTCGCTCCATGTAAAATACTGGTATTCAGCTGCATCCGGTTAGACTGGAAGCCGACCCCAACATAGTTGGGAAAAGGCTAGGCAGATGATGATGTTGATGGTTGTAAAAGAATGAGTTATGCGTGAGACGGTGGCATAAACGGTGACTCACGTTGGCTTTCTGTTAGGCAACAACAGTGTCGACAACGTGATTTATTGTTTGACATTTTCGCAACAGGAAAACTGTAGCAATTTCTTTTAATTAACTTAGGTATTGTTTTAACCCTCGCAGGGAAAGTTTTCTTTTCAATTGTGTTTACCAGGACGGCTTCTTTGCGCAACAAGCTCGAAATAACAGACCTTTTCATTATGAAAATGTAGGAAAATAAATAAAAAAATGTTTATTTGTCACAGAAACACGTGTACGGTCACCGAAGGAGATAAGTAACCAGGGTGTTCGAATTTAGTTGAAGTTTAGTAAGAAACCGATGGAGGTTTTCTCATGAAATTTAATTTGATAACTGAACTGTTTGTTTTCTATTAATTAAATTCAATTCTATTCGAAAACAGCCATCGGTTTCTTACTAAACTTCAACTATATCCGACGACCCTGGTTAATTATCTCCTTTGGTGACTGTACGGACGCACGCACATCAAGTTACTACAATCTGTCAAATTTCTTTAATAGATTTTCAACTTTATCGTTAAAGCATTAAGGTTCAAGGTTGATTGGGAAAATTTGACAGTTTCGGGTAACTAGACCTGGTGGCGTCTGTACATAAAAAGATAAGTAAGATTATTGCAATAAAAAAAAACCAATCGGATCTACAGGGTGGCAGGGACATCGACGCGCCAACTAAAACCATGAATTCAGCACATGATTGTTCATAATCATGAATTTGTTGGTTATTAATCATGATTCAGGCTTATACTGAATCCATGGTAACAGGTCGGGCGTCGTGTCCCTGCCGCCCAGTATAATCACACAACAGAAATAGTCAGCAAATGTACGCCGTGAGTAAATGTTTCTACTCAGCATGATGCTGTGGGTCTCCCACAGCACAGCGCTGTTTTTCAGTGGTCACCCGAAAACGACGTACAGAAACCCAGTCAAGTTTAGAGATTTGTACAGATTAGGGTTTGGGAAGTCTCGAAAGTCTCGGGACACGAGACAACACGATCTAAGTTTCGGGACGTTCCGGAATTTCAAAACTTCTCAGAATTCTACTAATATTATAAACTCGAAAGTTTGTATGCATGGATGAATGGATGGATATTTGTTACTCTTTCACGTCAAAACTACTGAAAGGATTTGGATGAAATTTGGCACATTAGTTTATAACCAGGATTAACACATAGGATACTTTTTATCCAGATATTGCCACGGGATCGAAACTTATGCGGGTGAAACCGCGGGGCGCAGCTAGTAAAATTATAATCCAGTTAATTTTGGGGCAGATGTATCAATAAAAAAAGCAATTTTAGTGAATATATACATTGTCTTTAATACAACTTTCACAACTAACCCCCCTTTTTAATGTCACTCTTGATTTATTTTGCAATCATTTCGGGTACATTTTCTTTGTTTTTTTTATTGCAACAGGCAATTTGACTTTGAAACGACTCGTCGAATTCGTTGAGCTACTGGTACCAAGTTCGGCGTCCATTATTTTCAAATCTGATAGACACGAGGGATTTTTTCAAAAAGTCTGCAATACAGTTCTTCCGTAAACGCAATAAGTGCAATTTACTCAAATTCTAAGTCCGTATTTTGGGATTGTAAGCTGTGGGGGCCAGTGTCTGAAGTCTCGACCCGAAAATCTCGGGACCCGAGACAACTAAATATACTTAAACTCCCAAACCCTAGTACAGATTAAACAAATAGGTAATGAAGTCAAATCCATCTCAACATTCTCATCTCCGCTGCATATACGACAGGCCAGGAATATAATGTAACTATACAACGAATAATATCATTAGCTTCGATAAAACAACAACAATAACCACTGCCTACTCTCGGAGTCCGTCAACAAAGATACATCGTCAACATCGGTGATCAACGTCGACGTCAACATAGGTCGGTACTTCGGAATACACACTTCTCCCGATTAATTAACTTTTTTGGACGGGCAAAAATACATCGGGAGTAAGGACAACTGTCAAATTGAGTTGTAATTCATTCGTAGTTCGGGCCATAAATTAATCTTAGGTCCGTAGGTGATACGGAGTAGAAAACGCCTGTTACTTAGGTCGAAGCTGCGGATTTTGTGCTTATGCTATGCTATAGGTACATTTGGCGCTCTCTCTCTGGCACAGCGCTCGAGGTCTCGCTGTAAGAGCGCGAGAAGTGTAGTTCGCGTTATCGCGACAATGTAGCCGAGAGAGTAGTGATGGGTCGTTGTTGAATTTTTGACGGACGAAACGCAACCGTTCTCCCGACGGCGAAAACTGTTGCAGAAAACGGTCGTCGTTGCAACTGAAGGCCAATTCTCGTAATTTTAAACGTTCAAAATCTAGTCGCAGTCTCATCTCGGCGACAAACTAATGTCAAAAACTTGTCATAATGTTATTGGAAATTAGAGGTATTTTTTGACAGATTGAGACTGAGATCAGACTGTGAACGTTCTTAAAATTACGAGAATTGTCCCTCTGGTTTCAAGACGGCTCGGCTTCGTCCTTTAGACGAAACTTATCCAACATGGAATACAATTGCGTTTTCGAGGTTTTCGTTTTAAACGAAAACTAACGCGGAACGAGAGACGACGCGACGGACAAGTGTGATAGAGTTGAACCATTGCATTCTTGACTGTATTTTCACAGACGTAAAATAAAAAATTGGACTGGTTTGTGCAACGAAGACTGAGCCCAGGGCGTAAAACGGTTGCATCGTTGCAGAATGCAAAACGGTCTTTGTACCTAAACGGTTCGTCGTCGCAACGCCCACCCTCAGTGGCCGTGCCGCACGCGTTTCGCTCCGTGGAGGGGTCGATCCAGCGCTGTCGGTTTTTGACAATGCTCAGTCGTTTCGCACGCTCGGTGGAGATGGTTGTGTATAGATCGGACGCTCGGGCAATATGGATAATCCGCTAAGTCGCCGTTTAATATCCATTTATAAAGAACATACTCGTAAGTGGTTATGGGATTCAAAGGATAAAATGCTTACCAACAGCCCCTCTTTAAACGTCATTCGAGTGCCAAAAGAATGTTGCAGCTGTGTAGGTTGCAAGACGCACCTTTCAAACGAAGAGTCAAAAAAAGGTAATAATATCACGCCTGTATTTCTCTTAGGGGTAGGCTGAGACACCTGCCGACTACCAGTGTCAGGCACTAGTTGTCTGGCATTTATGCTGAACTGGGCCCTATTTGGTGCAGCCGTGAGGCACAGAAGACTATTTTAAGATTTTTTGTTTTTGTGTGAATATTGTGTGCCTTCCATCACCAGCCTATAGCAGTCCACTGCTGTACATAGGCCTCTCCTATTGCAGTCCACTGCTGGACATAGGCCTCTCCTATTGCACGACATTCAACTCGATTTTCGGCAAGTCTCATCCAGCTGTTACCAGCTATCCTGCGAAGATCGTCGCTCCACCTAGCCTGAGGATCCTGCCAATTTTGTTTACAAAAATATAATCAACTATTTCTTCCACAGTCTCAATCTACTATTACACGGACATGCGCAGTGAGAGCACGCTGAACAACACTTTACTGAGGCAGTTGGCAAGCAAAGTATTATTCGCGCTCAGTTTGAACTTCTTCAATGCGGTGTTCAACAGGATCAGTGCGAGGTTACAGGTAAGTTCGCCAATAATGAACCGTATCTTATGTCAATGACAAATTTTATGGAAAGTATACCTACTCACCTATTTTCGTATAAGTTTGATTTAGAAATGAATGAACAACAGGATTAAAATTGAGAGTTCGAATATTTTTTATTGGTTTCATCTACACTTGGTACTTGGTTGGTAGGCACCTGGTTACTTGGTTTCTGACGGCATGGTGGACGCAGTGGTTAAGCGATTGACTGCTGCGCTGAGTGTCGCGGGTTCGATTCCCGCACGGAACAAATTTTTGTATGATCTATAAGTAGTTGTTCCGGGTCTGGCTGTTTGTGTATGTGAGTTTAAATGTTTGTAAACGCACCCACGACACAGGAGAAATTCCTAGTGTGGGGCAAAGTTTACTTAAAAAAACAAATTTTAAAGTCCAACAGTTCATGAAACGCCTCTCTAAGCGTTTCTTCAACTCTGGTCTGAAGCACCCCAATCCCCTAATTGCGGAGGCCGGCGGCCGCCCGATACACTGCCTACCGCATAAGTAGGATTCGCCGTCTGAGGTATACCATCCCCAACGACGCCACTACACTCTAGGAGAGTAGTGTGGCCACTAGTACTCTTCGAAAGTACAAATTCTGACCGCCGTCTTTCCGTCCTCGCCGCTGAGGCCCGCCGCGATGCCCCAGTCTATGTTCGCCCTGACCCTTGCTCGAGCCAGCTCGCGCGGCTGAGTCTGTAGTTTTAAATTCGTCCCAAACTAATCCTATCCAGCCTGTCGCTTGCTGCCCTCCTAGCGACACCCCAAGCCGACGTCCGTACCCCACAGGGGGCGCCCTTAGCGCGTAGTCACGAATTAAATTCTGATAAAATATCGGCCGTAAAGCGAAACCTCTTATTGCAAAACCCACCAATTATCGATTTGATAACTTTTGCAGACGATTCTACGAAAATGGGGCTAACATATTATTTGTTTTCAGGAATTATCATCTAGCTCTGAAGAAAACCCCGATTATACAGATATAGAGTTAATACAACACATCAACGTTGATATATTGAGGCTTATACGGCTGTTGACAGGTACGTATTTGTTTATTTTATAAAAAAAAAAATAATTTGTTTGGTAACCCTCTCAAATTTTGAGGGGCTTGTGGCTAAGTAATAACAGCCGCGCGGGTCGACTGATCAGGTTAAGCTACGCTTGCCGTGGTTGGTCCATGGATGCGTGACCATCTTGACATACCAAGAAAGACACCTCCGTGGCTCGGAAAGCACGTTAAGCAGTTGGTCCTGGCTGTCGGCAGTCGTTACATAATTCATAATTAATTTATTTATTTCAGACAAAGTCCATTAATTAAATTAAAACTAAAATTAAAAATTAAAACATAAAATTGGTATAAAAATCACACCGCCACAATAAAATAATAATCAAAATTTCAAATCACATACAATTAAAATACATACACGTGTCCAAATCAAATAAAAATACATACAAATGTTACTATACTATAAGGTATAATTAAAAGATTACAATTATTAATTTAAAAAAAAAGGGTCGTCAGAAGCCCTTAAGTCTGACAACCAGTCTTACCAAGGGTATTACCCAGTAACTCGGTTGTGGAGGTCAGATAGGCAGTCGCTCCATGTAAAATACTGGTATTCAGCTACCTACTTTTAGAAACACCCTTTCTCAAAAACGGACCGCGACAGTCATATCTTCTTCTTCGTGTCGATGGTATGACTGAATTTTAAATCTTTTTGGTCCAAAACTTTGGGCTACCTTGACGGAACGGCAGTAGGGTGTGATTGTGGAGCTATGTCGCAAACCATGCTCCACCACCTATTCTGCCCTCTGTGTTCCAAAACATACAGTCAAATTGACCTCTGCGCTGCCACTGACGACAATCATATTATTCTTGAAAACGTACCCCCAATGAAACTAATTGGTGATCCCTCGCTTAGTGATACCATTTTTTCTGGTGTATTTCGAAAGGTTCTGTAGCACCCTGTTCTGTAACCCACTGGGAATGACAATCCTTTTCAAAATCTATCGCTTCAAACTCAAAACTCAAATCATTTATTTCCGGCACTTTTGAATTGTCAAAATTAAATAGTCGGTCAGTTAGTTAGAAAGTTGAAGCTAGTTGCCCATTCCAAAACGTAGATCTCTATGGAGAAGAACGGGCAAGAAATTCCAAGGACACTCTTTTAAATCAGGATATTATTACAAAATCCTGGGTACATTATTCTTCATACATAAACTTACGTCTTCTTCCCATGGGGCAGAAACTACAGAACACCTGCTACGATACATACATGCTCCTTTTGCCTCGTTCACGTTCATACATCTGAAGGCCAATTCTCGTAATTTAAAACGTTCAAAATCTAGTCGCAGTCCCATCTCGGCGACAAACAAATGTCAAAAACCTGTCAAAAATGTAAGGAAATTAGACGTATTTTTGACAGATTGAGACTGAGATCAGAGGGGCAATTCTCGTAATTTTAAGAACGTTCACAGTCTGATCTCAGTCTCAATCTGTCAAAAATGCCTCTAATTTTCCTACATTTTGACAAGTTTTTGACATTTGTTTGTCGCCGAGATGAGACTGCGACTAGATTTTAAACGTTTTAAATTACGAGAATTAGCCTTCTGACAGTGAACGTTCTTAAAATTACGAGAATTGCCTCTTTGGTTATACACGCATGCCGGTTGCGAAAACCACGCAGCTGACCTTTCTGAAGAACATCATCAATAGGGTCACTATTATAATTATGTCCTTGGCGTTCCCCTCCCGGCGTTTTCACTCGCATCTGCCATGTAAATGGCTTTTGTTAGTCACCTATTATTCGTCCCCTCAACATGATCAAACCGACTAAGTATACGCTATTCAATTTTTAAATCGCACTGTTGCGGTATCTACAACGCCACATGCAAACTTCGCGTCATATTGACGTCACGCAAATCCTGCATCTCGCAAGCAGAGTTTACCGCGCAACTGGCATGTTATACAACGGCCCGAGATGAATCATCGGGCAGTTGCCCGCCAGACACAACACCCGTCTGGTCGGAGGATCCTCCCTTTTCTATAGAGGATGAGTGAATTTTACACCCGTTCCTCATAACTCTACAGCACCCTTGCCTTATCACATCATTCCTCAAATTCGTCATATCTGCAACAAAACGAGCAACAGAAAAATATATTTATTTATTAGGGTACAACAACAGCTTCATGTATAATATATCTTAAGTATTACAAAGCACAACAAAATTTAAAAAAAAATATTGTCCTAAAGTTTATTTTATTATTTTTCTATTCATTATGATCTAAAATAAAGGAAGAACACCCATAATTCTTAAAAAGTTTGCTTTTGTAGTAGTTGTGATAATAATATTTTTGTATCAATTTTCTAGATACCGTTCTCCTGGATATAAAAGCAAAATTTTTCAGGCCATATATTTTTTTGTAGCTTACTATGGATAAATCTACTGAAATTTCATACTCTCTTATTTAGGACAAATTTCGTGTTGACCTGTGTTATAGATCACAATAGTCTCGGTGTTACACAGTCGCCAATTTTATTATAAGTTTACCAGCAATCTCAGTAATAAGTGATCGCACATTATAATAAAAATATTAAAGGCTATAACAAAAAAAAAATTGTTTCTTAGTGTGTTACACAATGACAGTGCAGGAGAACATCATTGGAACTTTGGAAAATAGGTTGAAATGTATATGTTACGGGCAACGTGATTAACTGGGCATTATTAATAAGGACCGGCCATTATTAATAATGTCCAAGAGCGATGGGCAAAGTGATTAATTTATCACTTTGACCGGCCATTATTAATAATGCCCGACGGCCCGTGGTCCATGTAATAAGTCAGTGTTTGAGATTGCTTGAATTTATCACTTGGACCGGGCAATATGAATAATTCCCTACTTGTAGCCGGGCAATGTGATAAATTGGACCGCGGCCGTGCCTTGCAACATGCGAGGGGCGCGTACGTGCGGGGGGAGGGCCGCGCGCGCACGCAGCGACGTATTAGTTCGCAGTAATACTTAGGATCGAGAACACGTGAGTACGTTGAGTACGTTTATCTCGCAAAATGGCGGCATCCATGGATATGATGGATATGAAAAGACGTTTTAACGAAGAAATCCATAAATTAAAATTAACGAAGGGGAAAAACACTCAGTTATTTTCTCGCGATGAGTATTATTCATTTTTAACCAAAGTGCAAGTGACAAAAGACAAGATCGCAGGCAAAACTCCGGAGGAATATCAGCGATTGTCGAGGTATGACATAGTGAAGATAGGAACAGTTCAAAAATTAATCGTACCAGTGAAAAATGACAGAGAACCAATCCAATATTACTGTTATTTGGAAGAAACATTTGATATTATTCACGAAACTCACATTTCTATCGGGCATGGAGGTAGAAATAGGATGATGAAAGAGCTCAAACCGAAGTACAAAAATATTACTAAAGAGTTTGTGGCGTTGTATTTGGCTTTGTGTGAACCATGTCAAAAAAAATTAAGTGTTCCAAAAAAAGGGCTAGTGGTTAAGCCTATAAAAAGTAGTGAATTTAACTCACGATGCCAAGTCGACCTAATCGACATGCAAACCAAGCAGACAATGATTTTAAGTTCATCATGGTGTATCAAGACCACCTCACCAAGTTTGTGATTCTTAGACCATTAAAAACAAAACGAGCCGAAGAAGTCGCATATCATTTGCTGGATATCTTCACAATATTTGGGACAATGATTTTAAGTTCATCATGGTGTATCAAGACCACCTCACCAAGTTTGTGATTCTTAGACCATTAAAAACAAAACGAGCCGAAGAAGTCGCATATCATTTGCTGGATATCTTCACAATATTTGGAGCTCCATGCATTTTGCACAGTGATAATGGCAGGGAATTCGTAAATAAAGTTATTGTCGAACTATGCCAAATGTGGGAAGAAGTCAAAATTGTACACGGCAAACCCCGTCATAGCCAATCTCAAGGTTCAGTAGAAAGAGCAAATCAGGATATAGAAAAGATGGTATTTACATGGTTGGAGACAAATGAAGCCACAAAATGGTCGGAAGGGTTAAGGTTCGTACAGTTCATGAAAAATAGAGCTTACCACTCCGGCATCGATCGCAGTCCTTACGAAGCTATGTTTGGCTGCAAACCCAAAGTGGGTTTAAAATCAGTCTTGCGATTATTTGACGGGTTAACGGAGATAGTAAGTGAAGATGACCTAGAGGCAATGTTAAAAGATGGTGATTCCGGTGAAGGTCAAAACGTAATTGTGGACAGAGCAGATGATGCCGTAAACGAAGACAGCGATAACATAGATGAAAACTCTGCTGCTGTTACTGGTTCTATTTCTGTTACGATTGAACCTGAACCCCGTTCCAAACTGGAACAACAATCTGCCGATATTCAACCAGAAAATCAGCAACCTACTGTGGACATAATAAATGAAAACCCTCGACCAGACGATCAACAACCTTCTTCTGAACTGGAACAACATTCTGCCGATAGTCTACCAGAAAATCAGCAACCCACTGTGAGTGTGGACATAATAAATGAAAACCCGCGAGCAGCCGATCAACAGCATTCTGCCGATATGAGCAACGAAAAGGAAAATTCTGATAATGAAAAGGCTGCATCTTTACTCAACGCAAAATCAAACGAAATTCGGAAGGCTCGTAACGCAGCTAAAGTATCACTTGATAAGCAAGCCGAAAAAATGTTGGCGCGTTCAAATGCAAATTTTCCTATTGCAGAAATAGGCCAAAGCGTTCGAGTAAGAATACCAGATGTAGATCGAGCCAAGACGGATAGTCATAATATAATTGCTATTATTATATCTGTCGAAAAAGAAAAACTTTACAAACTTGGAACTAAACACGGTATTTTAAACCAACTGTACTCCAGAAATGAGTTTACTGTGTGTAAAGAAAAGTTCATTTCGATCGACGATGTTCCAAAAGTTGATATTACTCTTCGAGAATGTGCTCGAAGAGACTCTCATTTTGATGGACAAGGCTTCCAGCATTGTAACTGTAGTGGTGACTGCAATTCAAAACGTTGTAAATGCAAGAAATCCAACATTCTTTGCAATTCCAAATGTCACAAAAGCTCATCTTGCAAGAATAAATAATTCTAAACTTAATAACTTTCTTGCACAGTCCTTAATTTTTATACATTTCTGTTGATTTTTCTCAGTTTACTAATTTTGAAACTATTGTTTTTAAGTAATATTTTTATCAAAATAAAAGTAGGTAACATACTGATGTTATAACATTTTTAACTGTTTATTTTTTAACTACTATGTTCAATAGTTTATTTTTTGTTAACTTTTCATGAAAATTTTGAAAGACTAATTTCATTTAATATTTAATAAACAAAAACACTACACTTCACCTATTTTATTACTTTGCCCAAGATAGGGTGGGCATTATTTATAATGGCCGGGAAAAGTGATTAATCATGCTGTTTTAATCACATTGCCCAATTGAGCCGGGCATTATGAATACAGACCGGCCATTATTAATAGTGCCCGGACTTATCAAATTGCCCGTAACATATATACCGCACGGGTCGATCAATCAGGTTAAGCTACGCTTGCCGCGGTTGGTCCGTGGATGGGTGACCATCTTCTCATACCAAGACCCGTCCGTGCCTCGGAAAGCACGTTAAGCCGTTGGTCCCGGCTGTCATTCGTGGATCTTTGACAGCCGTTACGGGTCGTCAGAAGCCCGAAAGTCTGACAACCAGTCTTAACAAGGGGTATCGTATTACCCAGTAACTGGGTTGTGGAGGTCAGATAGGCAGTCGCTCCATGTAAAATACTGGTACTCACCTGCATCCGGTTAGACTGGAAGCCGACCCCAACATAGTTGAGAAAAGGCTAGGCAGATGAGATGATTTTGTGTATGTTAATCTAATAGAACATGTTTGTTTCAGAATCAATACAAAAGTTTAAGTTACTAAGGAAGTCTGCGCACATAGTTTTAGTTTCGTCACTAGAGAAAGCTATTTGGAATTGGATGGATACTTACCCCCAGGTATATATTTATGTTATATTTAATAACAAATAACAAAAGACTCAAATATGTTAGTAACAATATTTCTCAACAACTACGTGAGCAAACTTAACCTACTCCCTTAACCTAACACTGCAATATAGTTTGTGCGAATCCCTGCTACAAGCTCAACACCGATATGGAAAGTTTGCAGCAGCGATTCACATACAAGCAGTCCAGTCTGCTCGCGATACACCGCAGTATAATGTTGGGGCTGGCCCGCACCCGGCGAACCAGGAAGAGGGAGGCCTATCTTTTTCGCATCGTAGCGTAGAAACAATCGACACGAGCTTTTTTTTTTTTCTGGTGGGAAATCATCAAATGACCCCTCCCGCTCTGGGTGGAGCGGAAGGGAGTGTCAGACTCTTACTGACTAAAACCCACCCATGTTCCTTCCTTCGCCCTTTATGTCCCGGGGTAGCGGTAACCCTTTCGGACAATCCCGCTGAATCGACACGAGCTTCGGCAATAAATAAAAAAAATAAAATAAAAATGTTTATTGCAATTACTTACATTGAAAAGACACATTGAGTTGGAGATCACCTTTTAAGCAACAAGATGCTTGTGTTAGATGATCTTCCACTATCATTAATAACAGGTATGCAATTGAAAAACTGAACCAAGAGAAACAACAATAAAAATAATCTAATTGAAGTAAAACAGAAAATATATAGTAAAAAGGAAATACAAAAGCAAGGAGCGCACTTGTGTGATGAGAGTAGGTTTTGTTGTGTGCGCGTGTGTGTGTGTGTGTGTGTGTGCGTATGTGTGCGTGTGTAATGGCGGGAATGAGTTGTGTAAATGAGGTGCTAAGTGTAGATTGAGTTTTAATTGTATTTACTTAGTTGTGATTATTAGTTTTTAGGTATCCGTTTAGGTTCAGGTTTAGGTTAGCCCTGTGACAATGTCTTGGGATCGGAAGAAGCCAGGCACAGCTTCCTCCACTAACGATTTCGCTACCACGGACCTTTTTTTTCAGCAAACATCCCTGAAGGGCATATTTGATCATTTTTCTTTATTTTAAAGAAACGTATATAGAATGAAATTGAATAGGTGCGACTTGAAGGCAATAACTTAGTTTGCACTATCTAAGGCGATAATTACACGAGTTTTTTCTAGAATTTAGATTAGGGAAATGACAATTTATAATGATTATGTAGCAGTTACCGCACCTACTATTTCGACTTGTCTCATGTTTTCAATTTCATCCTGTATGATATATTTAAACTAAAGGCCAATTCTCCTAATTTAAAACGTTCAAAATCTAGTCACAATGTCATCTCGGCGACAAACAAATGTCAAAAACTTGTCAAAATGTAGGGAAATTTGAGGTATTTTTGACAGATTGTGACTGAGATCACACTGTGAACGTTCTTAAAATTACAAGAATTGCCCCTCTGGTTTTAAAAAAGTGTCCGTGGAGTTTCTTGCCCGTTCTTCTCCATAGGTAGAGATGCCAGCACATCAAGCTACTAGAATCTGTCAAATTTCTTTAGTAGATTTTCAAGTTTATTGCTAAAGCATAAGGTTCAAAGTTGATTGGGAAAATTTGACAGTTTCGGGTAGCTTGACCTGCTGACGTCTGTACCTACTAGGTACGCTTTGAAATGGGCAACTAGCTTCGTTTTTCCTGACCCCTTAACAATTCTAAAGTGCGTGTAATTGGTTTATTTGAAATTTAACTTTTTTTCAGGAATTCGCAGAAGTCCAATGTCGGCCTAACGATGAACTAAGCAAGTGTTGTGACACATTATTTGATATATTACAAGACAGTTTCTCTGACAACAAGAAATCCAGAGTGGCTATGTGGCCGCTACAAATCATGTTGCTGGTTTTGAACCCTGTAAGTATTGGTATAATATTATTGTATTGAGTTTAGCATGTTTTTTTGTTATTCGGATACATTATTCGATATATTACAAATCAGTTTCAAATCTGTAGATTATGTTAGTAGTTTTGAACCCTGTAAATATTGGAATAAAGTCCAAATTTGCGTGATTTTCATTTGCAATTTCAGAGACATCACAGATGCTTTGCCATCCCAAAGGCAATGTTTAAATGTCTCATGTACTAGTAGTTACTCTGGCACCTATAGACCTAAGGGTTTTTGCTTAAAGAAGCGGGTTTTCGGTCCCGGCTCCCGGTACAGATTTCTGCAGGTCCCTAATTCACTATGACCACTTAACGATTCCTTACTTCGAAACCACGTCAATTCCTTTGATAATGACGTTTCACTATTAACGTATTCTCTGACACAATGGCGTGGTTTTTTTTTTTTGTTAGCCTATTTTGTGTCCCACAGCTCGGCAAAGGCCTCCCCATTTTTCTTCCAAACTTCCCTGTCTTGTGCGATCTCTGGTGATGTTGGTCCTGCAAATGATATAAAATAGGTGGTTTAAAGTGTGAAAATACATGTCCGTACGGTTGACATTTCGATTCCTTGCCGTTAACAAGACACGATATTGACGTGCTTTGCACGTGGTAAGATTTCGCGGGGAATAATACAGAATTGCGAAAAACGGTAACACGTTTTACCTGTTTCTTTATGTGTGAGGGCTAACCCGATCGGTACCGACTAGTCTACCGGGAACCTGCTTCTTTATGTAAGCACCCTAACCCTTCAAATTGTAACAAAGCAATGCTGCTTGGCGACAGAGATAGGAGTGGTGTTAGTACTCCCCAGACATGCAGCTTCACAAAAGGCTCTATTACTATTAATAAGCTATTAAAATACTGTGAGCGACTTCAGCGGGATCTCGATAAGATGGTACAGTGGAGCCAGGAAAACAAACTGATCTTCAATGTGACCAAATGTTGCGTGATGACGTACAGTCGCGCGCACGTCCCGCTACACAATCAGTTTGAGATGGACGGCACAGTGATGCCGCGTGTCACGCATATGCGTGATCTTGGGGTTCATATGGTAGCCGAGTTGACGTTTCGCAACCATATTATGGACTTGTGTAGCAAATCCTTCAGAAATTTGGGTTTTATATTAAGATAATGTACGGATTTTAAAAGTATAGCAGTGGTAAAAATTCTTTATAATGCTTTAGTTCGTAGTCATCTCGAGACAAGTGCCATTATATGGAATCCGCATGAAGACAAATATAGTCTAATGATTGAAAAGATACAAAATAAATTCACGAGGTATTTATATTTGAAGCAATATGGGGTTTACCCATTCTACCCGTTGATGTATCCGAGTCTGTTTGTGTTGGGCATGGTCGGGTACACTAGGCTGGCGGTTAGGAGGGACGTCGCGTTAATAAAGTACGTGGCGAGGGTGCTGCGAGGGCTGGTGCACCACCCAGATGTGCTGGAGGCGCTGCGGCTGCGTGTCCCGGACGGGTATGTGGGGGCGCGCCGCCGCCCCGCTTTGTTAGATGTGCCATGGGCTAGGACGAATTTACTCAAGTTTGTTCCTTTGTCAAGAGCTGCACGTATTATAAATAATATGCCGTCGGAAGATGTGTTCGATAGCCTGCCGAAATTTGTATTAGGAGCACAAAGGTGCATTGAAGGAGGCATAATATTGTTATTGTTATTAGTTTATTTTTATTGTTGAATTTTATGTTTGTATAGTTTATAGATAGTTTGTTAAGTGTGTATAACATCGTCTTGGACTACTGATGTACTGTAAGATGTTGTACTTATTGGGGTGAATAAATAAAATAAATAATTTCTAAACTATTAACAAACTTAAATATGGCGTCGAAAAAATCATCCGCATCGCTGTCGACTGGTAATGTACCCAAGAGACTGGCGGCATTGCCACGTTGTATGGCAATGCTTAGCCTCTGGCCAAGGTAAAAGCCAGCCCTTAGGTCACGGGAGGTGTCAACCAGCCGTTTGGAGATTTACTATTAAGAATGAGTTTTTGTCCTCTCCAAAAATCATAGTTACTTAGTTTTTGTCATGGTCTGGCAGTTTGAGTAATTAATGTGGCCTACCCAAATGTCCTTTCTTTGGCATTGTTCGTCGAATCGTTGAGCTCCTTAAGTTTTGAGTTGAGCTGCACGATTTCTATTTGACAGAAATCGATCGGACAGGTCCTCTCAATCTGTGTGGTTCTTTCCTCAAAAGGCCATCTCAGACATCGATCTACATGGTCTTCATATGATCTGACCAAGATTATGTCTGGTCTTTAAAAGATACCTGTGGTTTGTTTCGGCCTTTCTTCTCAGATTAGTCAAATAGGAAACGCCGACCTCATCTAGTTTTAAAATATGATTGACGTGTAAAAGTGTTTGTACAAACCTACTTACAAAATAAAATCATTTATCATATTTCTTTCTGAAGATTTCGTTATTTATTATGTAAGTTCGTTCTCTGGGTAGCCTTTTCCTAACAAAGTAGGTGTCGTCTTCCTGTGGAACCGGATGCAGCTGAGAAATATAGTAATACAAAATACACATATAAAATAAAAAAAAATCGCTTCGTTCGTTCTTAACACTAAAATAAACATAATTAGGAAAAACTAAAATTTTATCAGCCTAGGGTAATTTAGGAACACATGTGGTGCCGTGACCAGCGGGGTAATTGCGTAACACACTATCAGTAGCAATGGGTTTCATTTTGACAGTTCAACAACATTCATTGCGTTATTTACGTGGTTGAGCAGACAAGTTTTTCGAACATAAGAAGCAATGGATTAGCAATATCCTTCAAAATGATTCAGTTTGAGATTGATAGTGTTTTACGCATTTAGGGTGCTGTATTGCTCAAGCAAATTAAACAAGGTTTTATATTGTTAACAGAAAGTTCTCGAAGAAATAGTGAATGCGGACAGCGGCGCGCCGTGCAGTCCACGACACACGAAAAAGAAACATTTTATTGACTCCGTCAAACGAGGACTTAGTAAGTATTTTTTAATATTATGATGACATACTGTAAAAATATATTGATGAACTCAGCGCGCTATGGAGCGGGCTATGCTCGGAGTTTCTTTGAAGGGTAAATCAGAACGCGGGCCTGCGGGCGGAGAGCAATGGGTAGCTCACCGCCCGATCAGGACCAGGCCCGTGCCGGACGGCGCGTAAGTGTTCCACGCGCGCCTCAAAGAGATGTCAGCATAATCAGAGGGGCCCCTTAGGGCCGAAGCCTGCCGGGTCAGCGGGATTGTCCGAAAGGGTTACCGCTGCCCCGGAACATAAAGGGCGAAGGAAGGAACATGGGTGGGTTTTAGTCAGTAAGAGTCTGACACTCCCTTCCGCTCCACCCAGAGCGGGAGAGGTCATTTGATGATTTCCCACCAGAAAAAAAAAAAAAAAGGGTAAATCAGAAACGAAGTTGTCCGGAAAAGAACCGGAGTTACCGACATAGCTTGCAGAGTAAGCAAGCTGAAGTGGCAGTGGGCTGGCCATGTTTGTCGAAGGACCGGTGGAGCAGACGAGTCCTGGAGTGGAGACTGCGGATCGGCAAGCGTAGTGTGGGACGCCCCACAGCTAGATGAACAGATGACTTCTAAAGGTTGCTGGGACAGACTGGATGCGGAAGGCGGAGGACAGGGTGTTTTGGCGCAGCCTGGGAGAGGCCCATGTCCAGCAGTGGACTGCGATAGGCTGAGTTGATTGGTTGTTGATTGAACATCAGTGACTGGCCAAATCTAAATAGGGACGAATAAACTAATTCACTTCGAAGCAGTTTTCTACCGTGGCCCCTGGCATAGGCAACTGAAGGAACACGGGTGGGTTTTAGTCAGTAAAAGTCTGACACGCCCTCCTGCTCCGCCCAGAGCGGGAGAAGTCATATGATGATTTCCCACCCAGAAAAAAAAAGCAGTTTTCTTATTAAATGCTCTTTTATAAACATCAAAAGTCAGATTTTGTAATGTTGAATCTAACACAAAGTAATGACCAAATTAGTTTGTTTATGACTGCATGGAGTTTGTTTGGAATTTGTTGAAGAAAACCCATAACGTCTGTGAAGTTTTGCTAGTCACTTTAATTTGACCTCGTATAAAATTAAACATGAGGCTCAATCATGACATGCGAAATGTCGGTGCATGTACAGACGCCACTTCTGTCCAACCCTTCGGAGAATGCAGGCGTGATGTTATGTTTATGAAAGTATTTATTTTTCTTTTTGTTTTTAGGTCCTCAAAACAACTCAAAACAGATGACAGAAGCAGCTGTAGTGACATGCGTCAAGCTCTGCAAGGCGTCCACCTACCTCAACATAGCTGACTCGGGCAATGTCACCTTTATACTCGTCAAGTCTGTCATTAACGATCTCAAGGTGAGCTTCGGAAAATGTTTCTATAGATCAGGAATTCGACTTCTGAGAGTTGAAGTTGTATTCTTCTTACTAATATTATAAACGTAAAAGTTTGTATGGATGGATGGATGGATGGATGTTTGTTTGTTACTCTTTCACGTAAAAACTACTGAACGGATTTGGGTGAAATTTGGCACACAGATGGTTTATAACCAGGATTAACATATAGGATACTTTTTATCCCGATATTCCCAGGGGATCAAAACTTATTCGGGTGAAACCGCGGGGCGCAGCTAGTAAGTTATAAGTTCAATGTAAAAGGTTTAAGGTGAGCCTATTGCCATAAAAAGACGCGTATCTAGCTACTGAAAAATTTTATATCACTTTGCTCGACCCTTGAATCGAACCCCCACACTCGCCGGTCGTGATAACTGGTGACGAATAAATATAATGGTTGATGTTTCTTTACATAAATGTCAAAACCGCCCTTTAAATTCCTCAGGACTAACGGCCGAACCCAATTACCTATCTATCACCAGTTTTGACATACTCGAGGTAAAGAAAGAAAGAAAGAAAGAAAGAAAGAAATTTATGATTTTACTGGCTACCATCAGTAGCGATCTGTATAATTATATTATACTGGCTACCATCAGCAGCGATCTGTATAATTATATTATACTGGCAGCTATGATTATACTACAACCAAGTTTTTCCTTTTACCTGCAAAAAATGTGTATTTAATAACTAATTTATTTACGAATACCTTCACCATAAGTAGTTCTTATATTTAGTTTGAAGATTACCTTGTATTTCTCATATTAAGTGAATTGTATTCTTTTTGAGAAATGAATGTCTTAAACCGTAAACTGTCTAACATCAGTAGCGATCTGTATGATTATATTATACTGGCAGCTATGATTATACTGGCTACCACCAGTAACGAGATCGCTACTAAAGACAGATGTCTTTAACTGAAAATAGATTATTGGGTTCGGCCGTAAAACTATCAGATTAGAAAGTTGACCCAAAATCTCATAACTGTTTTCTTGTTTCAGTCATTACTCTTCAACCCCTCAAAATCTTACATCCGCGGTAACCTGATCTCCGGGTACTCAGAACTGGACCTGATGACGGATTGCTTCGTGTCTCTGTTCCGGATCATGCCTCACAATAACGACGCGCTCAAAGTATGCCTCAACCTCAACACGCATATCTCTTACCACTATGTCATCGTTAATTCTTTACTCAGGTAAGTTATTGGTGAAGTTTGGTTATCATATCGCAGTTGCCAAAATCACCAAAACTTGGTTTTATTGGTTCTATGGCATGACAATGTATCATTAAGAGTATCGCAAAAGAAATTGGCGAGTTTGGTAATCTTACCGCTGTTGTCAAAATCGTCAAATGTTTAATTTATCGATATCTATCTTCTGGAGGTTGTAAATCTGTATTTAAGAATATTACAAATAAAATTGACGAGTTTGGTAATCATACCACAATTGCCAAACTCGCTAAAAGTAGATTTTATTGGCCCTATAGCTTTAAAATCTATTATTAAGAGTGTTTCAAAAGAAATTGGTCAGTTTGGTAATCATACTTCAGATGATTTTGATTTTGGCAATCATACTTGAATTATACCTTCCATTAGAACCGATAAAATATAAACCACTAATACCTTGTTACAGGATTATAAAACAGCCCCGTCTACCATGGTGGCCCCAGATAGAGCTGCTTTACCCAAGAGCAGCAGAACTCAGAGCTATGTTCACGGACACGTCAAATAAGGCCACGCAGGTAATTCACTTTTTCTCCTCACCTCTAGACTAGACATTGTTTATTAACGACATTTAAAGTTAAGAGACGTGTAAACGTCAAACACACCGTCAAACAGACGTGTAAACGTCGTCGTGTTTGGTTAAACAATCATTCATCATTAAGAAACGTGGAAAAACCCTTTGATTAATATTTATTTTCAATAACACTTTGCCCGACTTTGCCTCAAAACGGTGAAGGAAAACATCGTGAGGAAACCGGCATGTCCTAGAAGCAAAAATTCGAAGACATGTGACATCTACCAACCCGCACTGGGCCCGCGTGGTGGGTTACGGCCCACTCTCTCTCACTGAGAGGAGGCCTGTGTCCCAGCAGTGGGAACATTATAGGCTGATTATGTTTGTTATGTTGCCCGACACGGGTTTCGAACCCAAGACATAGTGCGCAGCAGTAGCGCTAGCGTCTACTAGCCCAATGAGGCAGAATTTCTTTAAAATCATGTTTTAAAAGAACAGAAAAAGTTAAAAAAAAAAAAAGTATAAAGGATGATTTCTACCAAACGGTTCGCATCGCATAGGATCGGAAAGGATACAAACGGATGCGGCGACAGCCGATTACGTCCGGCAGGATGTCGACGCGTTCGATCGGCTCTGTACTGTCGCTTGCGAACGTATCCGTTTCTGCGCCTAGTCAAATAGTTTCATTCCTACCGTGTTGACTTGTTCTAATGCCGAAATGATTCGATCGGATACGACGACAGGCGAACGGAGACGATCGCGCGTCACATCATACTTTCGGTGGTTTAGTCGACAAATGCCACATTCTACAAATGCCAGATTCTACAAATGTCAGACGAGTTTAAAACGCCAGATTTTCTTAAGTGCATGTACGTGCATGCACTTGAGAAAATTATTATATTGCAACTATAACAAAAATGTGACATTAATAGAATCTGGCATTTATAGAATCTGGCATTATTAGAATCTGGCGTTTATAGAATCTGACATTTGTAGAATCTGGCATTTGTAGAATCTGGCATTCATAGAATCTGGCGTTTTAAACTTGTCTGGCATTTCTAGAATCTGGCATTTGTCGACTAAACCAGTTTAAGAGTTTAAATAGTGTGTACACGATTTAATATCGTTTAAAGATGCGAGCCGTTTGGCGTAAATCATCCTTAAGACTATCGTGGACCTAGAAATAGTTGAAATTAAAACTTTCTGGTGCAGATACCATCATTGACGTGTTTATACCTAGACCTTCGCTTATGCGAAGCTCTACTTCAGAAATTCTCTCCATTTACCGTTCTCTTTCTCTTTCTCTCCCACAGGGTTACGTAGTGCACACCCCATTACGAATGATCTCCCTTTCACTCAAATCAAAAGAAGTGCAGTCGAAATTCAACAAGAGTGAAGAAATGCCAGCTTATAGGAATCTACTGCTTTGTATGGTGAAATTGATACATGCTGATCCGATGTTGATGTTGAGTGTAAGTATTATTTTTATAGGACACTAGCTGTGCCCCGCGGTTTCACCCGCATAGGTTTCGATCCCGTGGGAATATCGGGATAAAAAGTATTCTATATGTTAATCATCAAACATACAAACAAACATACATCATTCATACAAACTTTCAAATTTATAATATTATAGTAGGATTATTTTACAACATGAGTTCTATGTAATGACTGCTATGTTCTATGAGTGTCTGCCACCACGCACAAAAATGATACTGAGAATTTTCTTTGTCAGGCAGCCATCGAACCCTGTGCGAGTCGTATAACCACTTCTTTCTCTACTCTACGAAGAATAAACGTATCTCTTACTATAGAAACAAAGTAACATTTCCTTCTTCGTTTATTAAATCGCGCCGTAGAAATCTTTCTACAATCTGTCATTTTGTCTTTGCAGGCAGACAAATATTTAATAATTTTTATAATTTATCGGTTTTAAAAAAGTGTTTGGCAATAAATATAAATTTACAATTTAGGGATAAATCGTTAAGAGAGTGTCAATTAACAGAATTTAATCTGGCGTCCTAACTAGGTTACATGATAACCTGTATTAAGGTTCAAATCAAATCAAATCAAATCACTTTTATTTTTTAAAAAAAGATAATAATAATAATAATAATGGGATGTGGACTCAGCAATCATTGTGCCGATAGTCGTGTCAGCCAATGGGTTAATAGCCAAGAGCCTCGACCAACACCTGAGGAGGCTCTCGTTGGGCAGCTGGATCAAGGGCTTGATTCAGAAAGCGGTACTTCTGGACACGGCTCGCATTGTCAGGAGGTTCCTCTCTCTGGAGCCCTGACCGCCGGTAGCTTGGACCCTGTTCCCGATACCGGTGGGCTACTATTTTTTATATTTTTAAATGTTTTTTTTTATCTTTTTGTTTATAAAAATATTTAAAAATATATTTTGTAAGTATGTAAATGAAATAAAGGAAATAATAATAATAATAAATTTTATTCTTCAAAAAAGTAAAAATACAATGTGACGGATTCGGTGAGCCACAAACTAAGATGTTTGAGACTCATGCATAACTAAAATTTCTGAATAAATTATAACAATTATATAACATTATTTAAAAAAAAATGAGTGATGTTAGATTTAAATGAGGAATAAAAATTATTTAACTATAAAATGTCAAAAAAAAAACAAGAAATTAAGAGGAAAGAAAAATCTAAACTAGTCAAAATAATTGAAAATGTCAAAAATGATTAAATGTCAATATCAATAATAAATTTCAACTCCAAATTAATTCATCATTTAAGTTTTTGTTTTCCTATAACATAGATAGATATAGCCAGTTCGCCAGCCAGGTTCCCACAGAATATTAATGTTTTAGGCCTGCAACTGTCTCACTCAAGAACTCAGTCATGTAGAACAGAGTCTATTATATGCTTTAATTAATTTACATGGAAGGCTTACAAAAACTTTTGCTAAAACAGAGTGGGAGGAGATTCAGTAACCAAGCAATCACAATAATGAGTTCTATAACAAAGTTCTAAACATTATTTTTCTTTTATAGAACCCAGGTCGATCCAGCATCGAGATCCAATCATCCACCACAGAACTGATGAACGGCCTCGTCTCCCTAGTCCATCAAACCGGCATGGGAGAGATATCACAAGCCGCCATGGACGCCCTACTAGCTCTGCACAGACCTGACCGGGTGCACATGTGGAATCCTGAGGCGCCGCTCAACACCTTCTGGGATATCAGGTGAGAAGACCTCGCTGATTATACGATAATTATGTCACTCCCAAGATCTAGCAGCTTAAGGAGCAGAAGAAAATAGGTGGAAAGGTCATTTGAACACGGAAGGTAAAGGTCTAAATGTGTATAAAGACAGGGTAGCAGGCATATCTACACGCAACGAGTTACCATGAATTCAGTACATGATTCTGAACTAAAATTTTTCGTTGTTTATAAGCAAAAAAAAAATACTTTTCTATACTTTTTATTTTGGTATTTGATTTAGGGCAAATTTTTCCAATGCCAGATAATTTTTTCCGTTGAATAATTTTGAATTTTTGACAGTTCCCCTACACAAACTCTGTCAGACGTCAATTTTATTCAACGACTAAAAATTTTGTGTCGATTGAAAAAACAGCCCTTAATAGAACAGATTTAAAATATTTATTTATTTATATATATACTTTATTGTACACCACAAAAATACATCAAACACTACAAAATATACAATGGGCGGCTTTCTGCGATCTCTTTCAGGCTTTTCTTTTAGAACTATCATAGTATTAAGTACTATTAACACCTACTGCGACCAAAAAGTATTTTTTTTTTAAATTAATGTATGTATAACATAACTTCACGCCTACAATCCCCGAAGGGTTAGGCAGAGGTGTACTTGTAGTACACCCACATTTTGCCAGTTATTTTTAAGTCCCATGTAATAGGGGGCGAGTTTATTACCATGAACCGGGCACAAATCCGAATGGAAAAACCCCCTATTACACAAACACTTCACCCGGGAATCGGAACTAATTTTACTGATAAATTAGAGTTTGCATTTTAGTTATAAGTTAATTTAATCTAATAATTTAAAAATATGCTATAGCCTCCTGTAATTGAAGGAGTGCACTCGGCTAAAACTTGATATCCGTATGAGATTTTTTGAAAGCTGAACGGATGCGTACGCATGTCATACAAAATCGTTGTTTCCTAAGGACAAAAGCTGAACAGAGTTGAATAAGTGTGGTTAAACCCTCAATAAATACATACATACACTTGACCCTCGGCTACTCTCATCCAGCTTCAACCAGCCACCCTGCGAAGATCGTCGCCCATACACTTCACTTTTGCTAATGTTCATAGCATTTACACCCTATTTAATGTAAACGCTATGAACATGTGCAAGGGTAGAAAATACATCAGGCGGAGAAGATATCAAGTTGGTGTATTTCTTGGTAAGTTGTACTTATAAGAAACAAAGGGATGTCTCGGGTGAGTTCGACAAAGTTTGGCTAATTTCGGATGCTGTATTTTTTTTTATCTCGAAATAATCATTTATGTCCAGGGAAATGTATGCTTAAGCAAAAATCGTCTACTCCAATCGGACGCCATTTAATTTGACCCTCGGCTACTCTCATCCAGCTTCAACCAGCCACCCTGCGAAGATCGTCGCCCCCATACACTTCACTTTTGCTAATGTTCATAGCATTTACACCCTATATAATGTAAACGCTATGAACATGTGCAAGGGTAGAAAATACATCAGGCGGAGAAGATATCAAGTTGGTGTATTTCTTGGTAAGTTTTACTTATAAGAAACAAAGGGATGTCTCGGGTGAGTTCGGCTATGTTCGGATGCTGTAATTTTTTTTGTCCAGTGAAATGTATGTTTAAGCAGAAATCGTCTACTCCAATCGGACGCCATTTAATTTGACCCTCGGCTACTCTCATCCAGCTTCAACCAGCCACCCTGCGAAGATCGTCGCCCCCATACACTTCACTTTTGCTAATGTTCATAGCATTTACACCCTATTTAATGTAAACGCTATGAACATGTGCAAGGGTAGAAAATACATCAGGCGGAGAAGATATCAAGTTGGTGTATTTCTTGGTAAGTTTTACTTATAAGAAACAAAGGGATGTCTCGGGTGAGTTCGGCAAAGTGCAGCTATTTTCGGATGCTGTATTTTTTTTATCTCGAATGTATCATTTATGTCTAGGGAAATGTATGCTTAAGCAAAAATCGTCTACTCCAATCGGACGCCATTTAATTTGACCCTCGGCTACTTTCATCCAGCTGCTACCAGCCACCCTGCGAAGATCGTCGCCCATACACTTCACTTTTGCTAATGTTCATAGCATTTACACCCTATATAATGTAAACGCTATGAACATGTGCAAGGGTAGAAAATACATCAGGCGGAGAAGATATCAAGTTGGTGTATTTCTTGGTAAGTTGTAATTATAAGAAACAAAGGGATGTCTCGGGTGAGTTCGGCAAAGTTCGTCTATTTCCGAATGCTCTATTTTTTTCTTTGTGTCGCGAAATAATAATTTTTTTCCAGTGTAATGTACCTAGAGTGAATTTTTGAGGCGGGGTCCTCAGCTACTCTCATCCAGCTTCAACCAGCCACCCTGCGAAGATCGACGCCCCATACACTTCACTTTTGCTAATGTTCATAGCATTTACACCCTATTTAATGTAAACGCTATGAACATGTGCAAGGGTAGAAAATACATCAGGCGGAGAAGATATCAAGTTGGTGTATTTCTTGGTAAGTTATAATTATAAGACACAAAGGGATGTCTCGGGTGAGTTCGGCTATGTTCGGATGCTGTCATTTTTTTTGTCGCGAAAATATCATTTGTGTCCAGGGAAATGTATGTTTAAGCAAAAATCGTCTACTCCAATCGGACGCCATTTAATTTGACCCTCGGCTACTCTCATCCAGCTTCAACCAGCCACCCTGCGAAGATCGTCGCCCCCATACACTTCACTTTTGCTAATGTTCATAGCATTTACACCCTATATAATGTAAACGCTATGAACATGTGCAAGGGTAGAAAATACATCAGGCGGAGAAGATATCAAGTTGGTGTATTTCTTGGTAAGTTGTAATTCTAAGAAACAAAGGGATGTCTCGGGTGAGTTCGGCTATGTTCGGATGCTGTAATTTTTTTTGTCCAGAGAAATGTATGTTTAAGCAAAAATCGTCTACTCCAATCGGACGCCATTTAATTTGACCCTCGGCTACTCTCATCCAGCTTCAACCAGCCACCCTGCGAAGATCGTCGCCCCCATACACTTCACTTTTGCTAATGTTCATAGCATTTACACCCTATATAATGTAAACGCTATGAACATGTGCAAGGGTAGAAAATACATCAGGCGGAGAAGATATCAAGTTGGTGTATTTCTTGGTAAGTTTTACTTATAAGAAACAAAGGGATGTCTCGGGTGAGTTCGGCAAAGTGCAGCTATTTTCGGATGCTGTATTTTTTTTTATCTCGAATGTATCATTTATGTCTAGGGAAATGTATGCTTAAGCAAAAATCGTCTACTCCAATCGGACGCCATTTAATTTGACCCTCGGCTACTCTCATCCAGCTTCAACCAGCCACCCTGCGAAGATCGTCGCCCCCATACACTTCACTTTTGCTAATGTTCATAGCATTTACACCCTATATACCATACACTTCACTTTTGCTAATGTTCATAGCATTTACACCCTATATAATGTAAACGCTATGAACATGTGCAAGGGTAGAAAATACATCAGGCGGAGAAGATATCAAGTTGGTGTATTTCTTGGTAAGTTTTACTTATAAGAAACAAAGGGATGTCTCGGGTGAGTTCGGCAAAGTGCAGCTATTTTCGGATGCTGTATTTTTTTTATCTCGAATGTATCATTTATGTCTAGGGAAATGTATGCTTAAGCAAAAATCGTCTACTCCAATCGGACGCCATTTAATTTGACCCTCGGCTACTCTCATCCAGCTTCAACCAGCCACCCTGCGAAGATCGTCGCCCCCATACACTTCACTTTTGCTAATGTTCATAGCATTTACACCCTATATAATGTAAACGCTATGAACATGTGCAAGGGTAGAAAATACATCAGGCGGAGAAGATATCAAGTTGGTGTATTTCTTGGTAAGTTGTAATTATAAGAAACAAAGGGATGTCTCGGGTGAGTTCGGCTATGTTCGGATGCTGTATTTTTTTTTTTGTCGCGAAAATATCATTTGTGTCCAGGGAAATGTATGCTTAAGCAAAAATCGTCTACTCCAATCGGACGCCATTTAATTTGACCCTCGGCTACTCTCATCCAGCTTCAACCAGCCACCCTGCGAAGATCGTCGCCCATACACTTCACTTTTGCTAATGTTCATAGCATTTACACCCTATATAATGTAAACGCTATGAACATGTGCAAGGGTAGAAAATACATCAGGCGGAGAAGATATCAAGTTGGTGTATTTCTTGGTAAGTTGTAATTCTAAGAAACAAAGGGATGTCTCGGGTGAGTTCGGCTATGTTCGGATGCTGTAATTTTTTTTGTCCAGAGAAATGTATGTTTAAGCAAAAATCGTCTACTCCAATCGGACGCCATTTAATTTGACCCTCGGCTACTCTCATCCAGCTTCAACCAGCCACCCTGCGAAGATCGTCGCCCCCATACACTTCACTTTTGCTAATGTTCATAGCATTTACACCCTATATAATGTAAACGCTATGAACATGTGCAAGGGTAGAAAATACATCAGGCGGAGAAGATATCAAGTTGGTGTATTTCTTGGTAAGTTTTACTCATAGGAAACAAGGGGATGTGTCGGGTGAGTTCGGCTAATTCCGGATGCTGTATTTTTTTGTCGCGAAAAAACATTTGTTACTTTGGTATTTTATGGTTTTGTGTTTGTTTTGTCATGTTTACTAATAAAACAAATGTATGATATAACAGATCTACTGTTTTTTCAGTGGCATGTTTTCTGTTTTAGTGCATAATTCAACTGTTTTTTGTACTTTAGGAATCATCTGAAGAAAAATATCCAAAATTCTTGTTTCTTGCCTTTCGTGTGGGTACAAACTAGGTCTACTGTTTACTGAAACTATGAAGAATAGCGAAAAGTACTCAAAGGAGTCACGGGCTCGATTTTGATGAAAACTAAAACTGCATCATTGGATTTTTGAAAAATCAATATTTCTAGCCAGGAAAAAAGAACACACTATTATTACACCATTCGATAGTATCCCTAATAAGCATCAAATTCTGGGAAGTAATGATATACGGCAAACTTAAAGAAAATGTTGGATTTTAATAAACTGCTTGTTATTTTAGAGTATTCATACCTAATTTACCTGTACCTTGTTCGAAATGATGCTCAATATTTTTAATAACAAACACCCGAAGCGCAGTCACCTTCACAACATTGTTCTGAATTCACAGTTTTATTATGTCTTCGAGTTTAAGATGGCCAGCCCATAATAGCCGTATAGTAAAGGAGATGTTGACTCAGCAGTTTGCCGAAAATTTTATTGCAACGTATGGTCCTGTGGCGTGGCCAGCGAGGTCACCGGATCTTACCCCCTTAGATTATTTTCTCTTGGGGTACGTGAAAAACGAAATCTACAAATGATTCTGGAGTTTAACAAAAAAAATAAGTGAATTTTATTTTTTTTGTTAAACTCCAGAATCATTTAACTTTAACATAATTTTCAGTAAAGATTCTGTAGACACGTCAATAAATGACAATATTTTTTTTAAATTAAAAATTTAAAGTTCTGAAGGTATGCAATTTCTGATTTTCAAACTTTTGTGTTCTAAACAATAGAACTACTGTTCTGAAATTGTGTTGTGTTATGGTTGATTTGCTGTTTTTTTTAGTTTGTTAGGGTTGGCAACACTGAATCGCAAGCTATTTAACTCGATCCTCGTCTACTCTCATCCAGCTACTACCAGCCACCCTGCGAAGATCGTAGCCCCATACACTTCGCTTTTGTTAATGTTCATAGCATTTACACCCATTATATGTAAACGCTATGAACATGTGCAAGGGTAGAAAATACATCAGGCGGAGAAGATATTAAGTTGGTGTATTTCTTGGTGAGTATATGATCTTTACATAGGAATTTCTCGGGTGAGCTCGGCAAAGTTCGCCTATTTCCGGATACAGTTTAGTTTTTGTTGCCGAAGGACATTCGACTATATGGAATTTTAAGGTTTTGTTTTTGTCTCATGGTTAGTAATATAACAAGTGTATTTTTTTCTCTGATTGAATTTACAAATAATGGGATTGTTTCTAAATGTAATAAATTACAAAAAATGTATACTGTCGAAATTATGAGTTAGAATTACCGTTAAATAAGTACACTATCGTTAACGATGATGATGACTATCGCATTAGGCAAAAAACCCTGTAATGATAGAAGTAAGATGAAAAAATTTATAGTTTTTAAGCAATTACCAATACTCTGTGTGTCGTTGTTACCCGAATGGAGAAATTATTATTATGATAAGACGTGTGTCCGATGGGCTTCCCCATCGGCAAAAATGACTAACTTCGATACAAATTTTCACCCCCATTAAACCCCTTTTGAGGATGAATTTTCAAAAATCCTTACTTTGTCTATCTTCGATAAAAAAAGCACTTCCTCTCTCCTCATTATCATTCTATTTTCTGTTTCATGTTTATTATTATATGTATATATTTATTTAGATTAGAATTAAACTTTACGTATGTATTTATTGTATTATGTAAATGGTACACCACCGACTAATATAAGAACACGGCATTCTTATATTTTTTCACGATCACGGTCGAAAGCTCATTAGTTCGCGGAGACGGCTATTTGTATAGACATGGTCATTTTGAACATGCCCCGACGGCATAGACACGCCCCCTTCCCACTTCTCCTGTTTTTTACATTTCTATGCTGTATATGCTTTAGTATGCCCCGGTCTTTACTGTCTCAAAGCCCTTTAAGATCTGGCAAAATGTGGGTGTACTGTAGGTGTACCTCTGTGTAACCCTCCGGGGAAACAAGGTGTGATGTTATGTTATGTAAGGTCTATTCAAATTTATGATTCCAATTTGATGTTATTTCAAGTTAAGCGAATATCAATTTTATCCTAGTGGTAATTAAGCTGATTTCAGAGTGACTAGTACTATTGAAAAAGTTATAAAAATGTTTGAACTTGTAATGAAAACTAAACTTTATTGTGTAATAATTAAAGTTATTTTTCTAAAAACTCATTGTTGTTTACATGTTTGGCAACTAAATCGCGAACGCAGAATAATTTTTTAACCTTTAATTTTTCTTTGTCCACAGCTCCCAAGTCCTGTACAACATAAGTCAGAAGCTGATTCAGCGTCAGATCTGCAACTACCGCGAAGTGCTACGGTGGCTCCGAGATATCCTTACCTGTCGCAACGAGTTCTTAGCCAAACACAAGGAGTATGCCAACGTGGGGTCGCAGATACCTATCTGTAAACAGGCGCATATCAAACTGGAGGTAAGTCCGAGTTCGATAAAAATTAGGGTAAAAATCAGGCAAAAATCCCACCCTCTCCGACCTCCTTCCCCGGAGGTCGGGTGCCTTTTGAAGGTTTCCCCCCGAAAACAAAAAAAAGTCCCGAGTCCAATTTTTGAAGTGAAACTTCTTTACGCACGCTTGAGTTGGGGAGTAAGCTGGCGAACACGTGACGTAAGCGTTACGAAAAGTGTGATCGGGCGAGGCGAACGGGGGTTGAGTGGGGGATATAAGAAAGAGAAACCAGTGCGCGCGCACATTTTCTTTCTCTCTTCCCCTCATAGCCAAATACGTTCCGTATATCTAAGCACACTGCAGGCCTATTGTCTGTATCACAATGTAGGAGCAAGAGAGAGCAGTGCGCGCGCACATTTTCTTTCTTTCTTTCTCTTATAGCTAGTAAGTGAAATATGTATATATCTCAGTCAGTAGTTCGTTTGCGAGTTTACTAGCGTTACGCGAACGGTGATTCTTTGGTAATTTTTCGTAATTCTATTTCGTTTTGAACAATTTAATGAGTTAATATTTTGAGAAAGAAGTTTCACTTCAGTCGTGTGGTCATAAGCACACTCGGTTTTTAATGTCCCAGTGCAGGGCAAAGGCCTCCCTACACTCTTTCCACCTCTCTTTGTGAAGAGCTGCCAAGGACCAATCTTTACGGGCATTAAAGGAGAGTTCTACTTGTCCTATTTTTATTTCCAAACATACACTATCTCATATGCACATAAATTGAAGGTCTCCTGGCTAAATGATAATAACAGCCGCACGGGTCGTTCGAACGTTTAGCTACACTTGCCGCAGTCAGTTAGTGGATGGGTGCCCATTCATTACGTATCGAGACCCCTCCGTGCCTCGGAAAGCACGTTGAGCCGCTGGTCCAGGTTTACATTCGTAGATCTTTGACAGTCGTTACGAGTAGTTAGAAACCCAAAACTAACAACCAGTCTTACCAAGGGTTATCATGTTACTCCAACTATGTTAGGGTCAGCTTCCAGCCCAACCGGATGCAGCTGAATCACGCCGGGGTCACCAATGTTGGAACCTTATAGTATCTGGTTGGCGAGGGGTGTAAATGAAATTCCGGAGTCCAATATAAAGTGTATTAGTAAATCAGGAGTTATGTTCATGGGCGTTTCTTACAATATCTTGATAGAACACAAGTTAACGCTAGGGCGCGGCCGAGACGACTGCCCGCTCGCCTGTATGCGCGGGGCAAATTGCCTCGTTTGCATTATTGCTACTGCAGTTCCTAGACCAGTATTTTCGTGGAGCGATTGCCTATCTGACCTCCAAATATTCTACACTTACTAGGTAACACGACTCTTGCTCCATATTAATAATATTGCTGATAAAATATACACTCCTTTCTCTCCCTAGGTTGTATTCTTCATGTGCCTCTGGTCAATAGACACAGACGTGGTGCTAGTAGCGATGTCGTGCTTCGCCCTGCTATGCCAAGAAGCTGACATCCGGTGTGGCTCTGATGAAATCACCACACAATGTCTGCTGCCTAACTACGCGGTCTTCCAGGAGATCGCGCATACTTCCACTGTGCTGACTACTGGTAAGTAATCTTGATAGATTTAAATTCAGAAACTAGGATCAAGATTATGAAGTTCAAATTCCATTGCGACCGAAAGGTGTTTTATATTGGGCCAGCACCATGTACGGTATATAGATAAAAAGGGAAAAAATAGAGGATTTTTATAAAAGTGAAAGACAACCCTAGTTTATGGTCGCCATGACATGTGTTTGACATGATGTTTGACGACTTTGACTGTTTGACTTGGTCTTTGTCAATAGGTAATATAAGATGCACTGCCAAAATCGAGTAGAACATCTTGCTGTCCATTTTGTTATTGTATCTTTAGTTTGAGAAACTCCAAATATTTTTGAAACTCGTGTTTAGTTTTTTTTTTCGCAGCTAGTACAATCAAATGTCATTGTCATAATGACATTTAGCATATTGCTGATCCGCCATGTTAATTTTGTATTGCTTTTCTTGACCAAGTTAATTTGAAATTACATAAAAAAGAAGTCAAATTATAGAAAATTAACATTAAAAAAGGGTTACTGTATTGTATAGCAAACTTTTTTTTTTTTTAACTTGCCTACTAGTAGGTCTTACAAATATTTTTTCCGTGCGGGAATCGAACCCGCGTCACGCAGCGCAGCAGTCAATCGTTTAACCACTGCGCCAACCGTGCCGTCATAATTTAATGTAATTTACATTTAGTGTACATAGTGCTGGCCCAGGCTCCATACATTGCTGAATCATCTCTTTTATTACGAGCTGCCAATCTTAAACCAACCTAGAATACTACCGCTAAAGTATATCGGTAGCAATATATGTGAATTATATAAGATTGTGAGAGCACTGGCGGCCCAGTGATAACGGCCCCGACTTACGAGTTGTAGATCGTGGGTTCGTACCCAGACAGGAGCTTTACTTTGTGTAAATTATTTCATCACCACTGCTCTCAAAACGGTGAAGGAAAACATCGTGAGGAAACCGGCATATCCTAGAAGTAAAAATTCGAAGACATGTGACATCTACCAACCCGCACTGGGCCCGCGTGGTTGATTACAGCCCACTCCCTCTCACAGAGAGGAGGCCTGTGTCCCAGCAGTGAGAACATTATAGGCTGATTATGATCTAAGATTGTGTATTTAAGTTAATTATTAAATATGATAAAACTCAGAATGTGATCCCTGATTATTTTATTTTATTTGATAGGAATAACAAACAGCAGTATATCACATATTATGATAAACAAAGAGAAAAAAAGGCCCTATTTTCATTAGAGGCATACATAACAGTATTGAAACCTTTTCCCTTTAACTTTCCAAGCAGCCAGCCAGGATATGGGAAGAGGCTGTTATTACAAAAATATTCACAGTAAGTATGTTTTTTAAAAGACAAAATGACAACCGAGTTTGACAAACGACAGTTCGTTACGGAGCAGCGGGATAGTTGCGAAACACACTGTCAGTAGCAATGGGTGTCATTTTGACAGTTCGACAACATTCATTGCGTTATTTGCGTTGTTGAGCAGATACATTTTTCGAACATATGAAGCAATGGATTAGCAATATCCTTCAAAATGATTCAGATTGAGGTTGATAGTGTGTTACGCAATTAGGGTACTGGTGTGAGGTATGTGTGCTGGTGCAATTATTGGCACATGAGATATTTCACCTGTCTCTGGGATGACAACACACCTGCAATCTCTCCGGTATTGCAGAAGTCCACAGGCGGCGATGAAAACTAACCATTCGACGGGTAGCCTGTTTATTGTCCAATTAAATACAGGGTGTCCCAGAACTCAACGTCAAGCCGAAACGGGGCGACAGGATTGATTGTAAACATCATGAGAAAAATCAGAAAAAAAAACTATCCCATGCAGTTTGAAAATTTTGCGCGCTACACTTTACAAGAATATGCGAACATGCACCTCATTTATGGGGAATGCAGATGCATTGCAAGTGCCGCCACTAGACTTTATCGTGAAAGATATCCAAATTTAGAGCGCTATCCGGATCACCGCGTGTTTGTTAATGTCCACTGTCCATATCTCTCATCATTTTGCCGTAAAATTAAGAATCTACCAAGAGCGTGTGCGAATAAAAAACATTTTAACTGAGTAAAATGGGTTAGCAAAAAACGGGTTACTTGAGGTTTTTATTTTTTTACTCGTTTTTTTTAGTATGAAACTAACAAGTATTGTACCATTTTACAATCCTTATTAAATGCGCCAACTTTTAATGGCATTTGCCAAGGCACTCTAGTACATTTTTTTTTTTAAAGAGGGCGTTTCAAAGTCGACAAATTTTGAAAATTTTAAATTCATAGTTTAACAAAGTCTTAATTCTAGGAAACTTGGGGCAATTGTGTCATTATATTTGACTGTGATTCTTAGAAATATTATTTAGGGTTACGGTTCCAAAGTTTAAATGAACAAAAATAATAAAAATTAACCACAATAACCGAAAAATGGTTACAGATTGACCAAATTTTTAGGTTTTTCTTAAATGCCCATAATTTTCAAACTGCATGGGATAGATTTTTTTTCTGATTTTTCTCATGATGTTTACAATCAATCCTGTTGCCCCGTTTCGGCTTGACGTTGAGTTCTGGGACATCCTGTATAATAAGAATATTTGACGCGAACCGGGCATCGTTGTTACCAACCCGTACTGGGCCCGCATGGTGGTTTACGGCCCATTCCCTCTCACAGAGAGGAGGCATGTGGCCCAACAGTGGGAACGTTATAGGCTGATTATGCTGTGGGCATCGTTGTTGCTAGATGGACCGACGACCTGTAGAAGGTGGCTGGGACGGACTGGATCCGAAAGGCGGAGGACAGGGTGTTCTGGCGCAGCCTGGGAGAGGTCTATGTCCAGCCGTGGACTGCGATAGGCCGAGTTGATTGGGAATAATTGTCATCTCATCTATGAGAGTGAGGAAATAGAGAGTGCACTTGTGTTTTTGTACACACACACATGTGCACTATAATAATCTGTTGCGTAGTGTCTAAATCTGTGTTGAAACTGGCCGCCGTGTCTGTTATTCTTTGCAGATTTTTATTATTATAACTTGATTCCATGTCACAGGTTCCGCAGCTCTTCAAAAGCGGATAATGGCGTTGCTACGGAAGATTGAACACTGTGTGAATGGTGTCCAACCGGTTTGGGAGGAGACCTTTCGATGTTGGTGAGTTGCGACTTCCTTAATGTAACAGTGACTTCGTTTTAACCCTTGAGGCGCGATTGGTCCATTTCACGTTATTCGCGATTGGTCCAATATAAAGTACCAGCTGCGCCCCGCGGTTTCACACGCATTAGTTTCGATCCCGTGGGAATATCGGGATAAAAAGTATCCTATGTGTTAAACCTGGTTACAAACTATCTGTGTGTCAAATTTCATCCAAATCCGTTTAGTAGTTTTTGTGTGAAATAGTAACAAACATCCGTCCATCCAAACTTTCACGTTTATAATACTAGCTGCTCCCCGCGGTTTCACCCGCAGAAGTTTCGATCCCGTGGGAATATTGGGATAAAAAGTATCCTATATGTTAATCCTGGTTACAAACTTATGCGGGTGAAACCGCGGGGCGCAGCTAGTAATATTATAAACGTGAAAGTTTGTATGAATGGATGGATGGATGTTTGTATGTTTGTTACTCTTTCACGCAAAAACTACTGAACGGATTTGGATGAAATTTGGTTGACACAGATGGTTTATAACCAGGATTAACACATAGGATACTTTTTATCCCGATATTCCCACGGGATCGAAACTTATGCGGGTGAAACCGCGTGGCGCAGCTAGTTGTTTAATATATCTAAAACGATCAAAATCAATATTCTATCTATCTTCGACCACCAGGGATTCCCTCTGCAAGCTTCTCCAGAAATACCCTAAGGGGCAAGGCGACAAGATGGATGAATGTCAGATGGAGGCTATACATCGAGCCGTCGCTAAGCGCAGGGTGTCACATCATACCAGCAGTGAACATGACTTTGAGGTTTGTGATCTTTTTGGGCAGCAACAGTATTAGTGAAGTTGTTGGGGGTGACGTGGCTTCATCATCTGCCTAGCCTTTTCCCAACTATATTGGGGTCGGATGCAGCTAGACCAGTATTTTACATAGAGCGACTACCGATCGGTCCCCCACAACCCAGTTACCGGGTAATACGATACCCCTTGGTAAGACTGGTTGTCAGACTTTCGGGCTTCTGACGACCCGTAACGACTGTCAAAGATCCACGAATGACAGCCGGGACCAACAGCTTAACGTGCTTTCCGAGGCACGGAGGGGACTTGGTATGTAAATATGGTCACCCATTCACGGACTAACCGCGGCAAGCGTAGCTTAACCTGATCGATCGAACCGTGCGGCTGTTATTACTTAGCCACAAGTGATCCGGCTTGTTTAAGTTGAAATTGGTACAATCTGCCACTGACAATCGCGTGGCGAGGCGATGTCCGATAGCTATGAAGACGGCTAAATCTAAATGTCTCAGTTTGGTAACGAGAAAACGGTATCTTTAGACATTACATATTTGTTGGGCCAAACCAGTTCACTAAATAGACGCATATATTTGATTTAAACATTTTTTTTTGCAACAATTGATCAGTTTAGCAGATAACTGTAGTGGTTTTCATTTTAAATATTCTCCATCTGTTTCTAAATACAAGAAGCACTAAGGGAGAGCGCTCACGAGCAACTTATTTGCCCAGGCAACATTTTTTGTCTCTGTCGCTGTCTCCTCGCCGAGATTTGAACGATGCGCACACGGAAGCGACAGCAACGCTACTTTTTTTGTTAAATTTTCGGTTCAGCGGCAACTGGGTAGTATTAGTCATAGTCATTTATTCATTGTAAAACATAGGTACATTATAAGTTCTTATTTGTTATTACGTTGAGGGCGCTTTGCCTCTAGGGCGTACAAAAGTAGTAAAGCAGTAACATGCGATATAATTAAAACAATAAATTAATATAGATATTATATGAATCACAAACAAACAAGTAAATAGATTAGATCATCTCACTGCACAATGTCGATTAGTTAGATTAGGTAGCCGGCAACTTTTTGTCGCCGTGCGCACACTTGCATTGCAACCAATAGACGGGCGACTGTTGCGTCTAAAACCCGCGGACACTCCCAGCTGTCGCGTCGCTACATGCGCGCACTTTCATACAAACCCGTAGACTTGATGTGAGAGACAAATTAGTTGCGGAGACAAAAGTTACTCCCTTACTTTAATAGCGTAGAAATTAACACATGTTTATATAGCGTAATTTTGTTGTTATTTTTCCTTCAACTCCGTATAGCGTTTTAAGAAATTTATAAATCATTAGCAGGTAAAAAAAACATTAAAACTTTCTCAGATGCAGATACAAGAATGGGCGAACATAACATCGTTCCTATGCGCGCTTGGTGGAGTGTGCCTACAACGAAGACCGTCCACCACTTGGTCACATCTCCATGGACATGGTAAGTGTTATGCCTGATATTAAAATTACCCAATGCACGAAAGAAAGATGCAATGCAAGCTACAGTGACCCGCACGTCAGTAGTAACACTTGAACTACGAAAATGTCTCTTACTGCTACGACATAAAGGTGCTGTTAATATATTACCATGGTCTTGGGGTACAAATATCGGCTTGGAATGTGCACTGCTTTTGGCATAAAAAGTAATGCATTGCCAAATCAAATCCAAAGTCCTTTATTCAAACTAGGCTGAGAATCAGCAATTTTTGAACGTCGAATTTACATAAGACAGTCCCCTAAAACGGCCGCCCTTCACCACTTCCTAGTGCTTTCGCTGGGAAGAAGAAGTGGCGCAACAAACTCGCCAGCAGCACAGCTGTCAGTTCAGTTAGAAGAACTTTATTGTATTATATCTATCCTGATCCGCCGAGGTCGGCCCAGAAGCGGTGGCGAGATGAGCTGCCGATCGATTCTGTATAAATCTCACCGTGAAAAGTTAGGTGAAGTGAGCTTAGAGTGAGCTGTCAATAGTGTCAATCCCTAGCATTAGTTGGAATGACAGCTCACTCCACGCTCAGAATCGCGAATCGGAAAGGAGTTCCTGGAATTGGGGGAGGCTTTTGCCCAGCAGTGGGACAGTATAGACTAAACAAAAAAACTATCCTACTCTACAAAAAAACTATCCTACTCTACAAAAAAAATTATCCTACTCTACAAAAAAACTATCCTACTCTACAAAAAAGCTATCCTACTCTACAAAAAATGTGCCTCAAGTTTGCTGTTTATGTATATTGGAACATTTGAAAGAGTATTTCATCACTATTGTTGTATGTCGTTTGTTTCACATGCTGACATCTTTGTTTTTATGTTTCGTAGCAGATTCACGAAAATACAACGTACTGGCGAACAGCTCACAAGAAGTGCAGTATTGTCCTGTGACACAGTAAGTAAACTTAAAAAAAAAGTATATATTCTTGAAAAAAAAACCGTTTTCTGTCATGAAGGAACTTCCGTAATTAAAAACGTTCAAAATCTAGTTGCAATCAGTGATAATCAGTGTCAAAAATGTAGGGAAAATTAGAGGTATTTTTGACAGATTGAGACTGAGATTAGACTGTGAAGGTTTTTAACCCATTCCCTGTGCCATGAACCACATATGGTTCAGGTTGATTATTTAACTATTGTAGCTAGTTGGTGGACAGTGAAAGTGTTAAAATTACGAGAATTGCCTCTCTGGTCTCCAGTAAAAACATTGCATTTGTGTTAGCTCTCAATACTACAAAAAAATTGTAACTTGTCATTTATTATGTCAGAAAATTATATCAAAGGTCTGTTTACTTTAAAAACTTATACTATATAAGCTAATTAAGTTTTAATCTGGAGGTAACGAAACAATAAAAAAAACAAACAGACAAACAATAATAAAAGCATTAACTTGAAAGTATGCCCAATAAGATATGGGCCAAAATAACCACTACGTGGAGCCCTGACACAGCTAGGCACTCGTCGCGTCAAACCCCGTAGAAGATGGCGGGAGCTGGAGAAAACAAACGACCAGTGGTCCACTTTATACCAGGGGGTCTACTCCGAAGTGGCATCGGCCGAATGATCGGCCGTTTCCTGCTACAAAGTTACTATTTGGTTCGGTCGGTCCCGATCCTAAACTCCTATACTCTTTCGGATATTGACTATGGTCCCGACCCAACTGAGCCGATCCGAATTTTTTTCGCATCTTTCAATAATATTCTGTTCGGCCATGTGTCGGTCCGATCCGATCATTCGCACTTTGCACTTCGTAGTAGACCCCCCTGTATTAAAATGAAAAGCAGAAGTCTTGACATTGTCGTTATAAATGCTTTACTGAGTTCTGACCGTTGCTTTGGTATTTAACTCAGCATTAATGCGGTGTACAGTCACAAGCACTAACATGTCAACACTTGGAAACTTTCAATAGCGATTTTTGCGTGAAATAACGAAAACAACAATGAAATACGACACATTGCAAAAACCTATGAGTTCGAAAATATTATGTTCGTAACAACACAACATTTCATTAAAAAATAAAGGAGAAAATCGCTTTTGAATAAAGCCAAGTGTACACATACTTATGCTCGTGACTGTACATGCTGTTCCGGCGCGGCGTCGGTGCGGCGCTTGCGCGATATTAATTCGTATCCCCTGGATTGAAAGAGCTGGAAGTCATCGGGAGAGGTCTTTGCCCAGCAGTGCGATGATGCAAGCTAACAGTAACTTGGAATAACAAAAACTCTTTTCTATAAAAGAATCCTCTCCCTCAGATTTATCGGTCAACTCCTACGCCTCCTCCTCTGCAGCAACGAGCGCTTCGGGCAACAAATACAAACTCACGTCAAAGAGTTAGTCGGACACGAGATGTCTCCTGCCCTCTACCCGATACTGTTCGACCAGATCAAGGCCATCATTGACAAGTTCTTCGATCAACAGCAACAAGTAAGTAAAACGATAATAAAATAGTTAGCGAAACTTCTCATTATATGAAGTTTCGTCAGCAAATATAATTTGACCCTGTATAGTTGCTAGCTTTTTACCTACCTTTTCGTTTACCACCTGTTCCTGTTGTTTATACCATAGGAACAGTGCATTTTTTTAGTATAAAAATTAGCTTATGCCACTCTCCGCCCCATAAACTTCCACGTTGATCTGTCGCACCGTTGCTGCGGGAAAGATAAAAACTTTCGCATTAATTGGGTAGTTACATGATATTGAATACTATATATTCTAGAAGATAATATATTCACATGCGTGAGACGATAACAAAATTCGAAATCAAATTTGAAATCGGTCGAAAAATAAAAAACTTATAACTTATAAAAGCTTTTTGTCTATCTCTTTCTCGCAAAACGAAGTTTTGTATGTAATTTATATGGCGATACTGAACTATGATGTCACAATTCAGTATTTCCCTCTCTGTCTAATTGAGAGTTTTGAACGCATATATCTTTTTAATTTCCGAAGATATTAAAAAACTGGTTATACCAAGCTATTGGTGAGGTAAAAAAGCTTCAATTTAAATAATAAAAAAAAAAAATAGTCAACTAGCCAATTACAACATTAAGGGTTGATTTTTCCATCTCCAGATAACTTTTACTCGAGGAATGAAATTGTCGTTTGACAGTTTTTGTATGAAAGAACTGTCAAAATTTCAAAATTATTCCTAGAATAAAGTTATCAGATGGTTGAAAAATCAGCCCTAAGCATCGATCACTAATAAAGAAGTTCTTTATTAGTGATCGATGGCCCTAATTAGGAAACTGGGCGTACCATAAGTCCCAAAATTTTGTTCCGATACGCGTTCGGAGCGATAATTAAGCTTTTATATGAAAAATATTTCATAAATATTTAGAAACCTGCCTGCAATGCAAAATCTGTAATATGGACTTCTTTCACAGGTAATGCTAACGGAAATAAACACACAATTTGTGGAGCACACAATCTTTATAATGAAGAGTATACTGGACATTAAGAAGAGTGGTCAGCCCAATGAACATCTTAGCACCACGTCTATTGAAACCCTGATGCTATCTATCGTCAGGTAAGAAAATGACATCTTTTATTCCTATTCATTTTGGGTGGCTTCCAGAGAGCTTTACCAGCCGGCACTCTTGTGTTCACTTTCTTAGTAGGCAATGTTATATCGTACTATCTGCGCCCCGCTGTTTCACCCGCATACTTTTCGATCCCGTGGGAATTTCGGGATAAAAAGTATCCTATGTGTTAATCCTGATTATAAGCCATCTGTGTGCCAAATTTTATTCAAATCGGTTCAGTAGTTTTTGCGTGAAAGAGTAACAAACATCCATCCATCCATCCATACAAACTTTCGCATTTATAATATTAAGTAGGATAGGATAGGATTAGTAGGAAGTAGGATTGCTGATTCGGTCCGCTCTTGACCTCGGTCACGCCTGATGGAAAGCGATGAAGCTTTTTATCCCGATATTCCCACGGGATCGAAACTTATACGGGTGAAACCGCGGGGCGCAGCTAGTAAAAAATAAAATTAAACTATCTACCATCAGCTACATTTACTCTTGAAATATTTTTACAATCAGGTACAGGTATAATTTACTTGGTTCAGATAACAGTGGGTTTGTCCCTATATTTTTGACGCTGACAGTATATTATCAGAGCTGAACTTAGCTGTCTTACACCAGCTCGGGACAAAAGCTTTTATTTATATTAAAATGTATTTATTTGTAACATAATATATGTATTTACATTATATAAGCTAACATTTAAAATAATGATATGTACATGTGAAAAAATAAGCAAAATAATCATAGGGCATCAAAAAATTCGTCCGCATCGCTGTCAACAGGAAAAGTGCCCAAAAGTCTGGCGAATTATTTTTATTTATTGAATAATCACACAATATACAATTATTGCTTTGCCTATTAAAAACGATGTTATGAATGGCATGTTTTGTTACAGATACGTACGTCACTTGGATATGACAGTGTTGTCAGTTCACATAAAGACCAAGCTCTGCCAAGTTGTAGAAGCCATGATGAAAAGGAGAGATGACCTCGCTTTTAGACAGGTCAGTTTGAGCACCTTTATTTGTAGAAACCGGTCATATTTTAAAATATTCTTGCTAAAAAAATTTCGGGGCCCACTTCTTTTTAATGTAATATGCCTTTGCATTTTGTTATATTATTCAATTTATAAAATCAATTATTATTTATTTACGAGCGTTTGTTCAAATGATTCAATTATTATTCAGATTTAATTAGGAATGAGATTTGATTATTTTTATGATAATATTGTAATTAATTTTAAAAGATTTGGGAAATAAAAGGCTTAAATAAATAAATAAATAAATGCCTTTGCAGTGGCCTTTGAATGTCAAAACAAAAAAATATATATATCAAGTGTTCTCTATATCTGCCAGGGTCGCGGGTTGTTCGAAAGAGATCCGTGGCCCCTGGCCCAGGCAACTGAAGGAACACGGGTGGGTTTTAGTCATTAAAAGTCTGACATGCCCTCCCGCTACGCCCAGAGCGGGAGAAGTTCTTTGATGACATCCGGACCAAAAAAAAAAGGGTTCTCTGTATTGTTTCTCATTTGTTGCGGGAGAAAAGGTAGGTATCAGGATAATAAAAAAAAAAAGCTCGCACGTTTTTGACCGCGACAAACATGCCTCTTCGCGTTTAGTATTTTGTAGCTGTATCTACAAACGCCACATGCGAACTACGCGTCATAGTGACGTCACGCAAAATCCTGCATCTCGCAAGCAGAATTTACCGCGCAACTAGCATACCGACATCAAACGATGGGCCGGACCCGCCAGACACGACACCCGTCTGGTCGGAGGAGCTTCCCTTTTCTATGGAGGATGAGTGTACTTTACACCCTGTTCCTCATACCTCTATAATTTCATTCAATGTTTTGTTTTTTTTTTTTTTTGATACAGGAAATGAAATTCCGCAACAAGATGGTGGAATACGTCACAGACTGGGTGTTGGGCACCAGTCATCAGATCGCGCCCCCCTTGCGAGCTGACGCCACTTCAATCACCAGGTCAGTTGATTTATATATTTTGTAATCGAACTCTTAAAATTAGGAGGTTTTCATAAGGCAATTGACCTACTTCTCTTTTTATGTGCGATTTTAATTGCTCTTAACAAAAGCTTCCAGATCTCGAACCCTATTAGAAAAACTATAAATTGGAATATTTTTAAATTGCAATATCTTAATATATATTACTAGCTGCGCCCCTCGGTTTCACCCGCATAAGTTTCGATCCCGTGGGAATATCTGGATGAAAAGTATCCTATGTGTTAATTCTGGTTATAAAGCCAGCTAAACCATCTGTATGCCAAGTTTCATCCAAATCCGTTCAGTAGTTTTTGCGTGAAAGAGTAACAAATATCCATCCATCCATCCTACTATAAACGCGAAAGTTTGTATGGATGCATGGAATCCATCCATCCATCCATCCATACAAACTATCGCGTTTATAATATTATAGTTGGATAGTGGGATTCTTCCGTGCGTGTGTTTGTCACCTAACTCCCTAAACAGCTGGACCGATTTGGATGAAATTTTGTGTGTAATTTCAATGGGTTCCTGGATGGTTTGAAAACACAATTGGACACGGTCGGGCAGGACGACATCCGCTGGGTCCGCTAGTTTGCAATAAATACTAGGTCGCGTATTATATGTATTCGTTCGAAAAGCTTCGTTTGAAATAGCAAATCTGTTGATCAATGCCAACAAAAGAAATCAAGTCAAACAAACACACTCACTTCTGGAAATACGTATGGAACATTATTTTCATCTGGGGAGTTACCACCAGCTCTTATGGCAGGGCAGAAGTTGAACTGCACTACTTTTTTGTTCTATGACTAAGTACAAAAAAAGCAGTGCAGTTCAACTTCTGCCCTGCTATAAGAGCTGGTGGTAAACCCTCTGTTTATTTATTCATAAGGCAACTCCAACAGGTAACAATCACAGTGTATCATTAGATAGGGGGCTAGGTTGGCGTTTACATTTTGAACCTTTTTACTCCTAGATACCTGGTCTGCTGTCGAGAATTAGACCAAGCCTGCATGGAAGCAGTAGCATCATTGCTGAAGGGTCTACCTCTACAACCTGAAGAGTCTGACAGAGGCGACCTAATGGAAGCTAAGAGTCAACTGTTTCTCAAGTAAGTAACTGGAGAACGTTGTATCAACTCGGCCTATCGCAGTCCACTGCTAGCCTCTCCCAGGCTGCACCAGAACACCCTGTTCTCCGCCTTCCGCATCCAGTCTGTCTAAGCTAATTTTTTAAGGTCAAACAAACAATAAACAGAAACATTGTATGGTCTGTTAAAAAAAAATCTAATTAAAATGTAAACAAAATGTTCAGAAAACGTACCTTTAAATGCTAATAATAGATACCCTGAAAAGTGCAGGTTTATGGACACTAATCAAATAAGTCATACATCCAGAAACCGAGAGATTTCGTCTAATAACTAAAATATTAAGTATACCTTGACATTTTCATGTGAATGAAGTGTACTACTACATTTAGGGCTGACTTTTCAATAATCTGATAACTTTATTCGAGGAATAATTTTGAAATTTTGACGATTATTTCATACAAAAACTGTCAAACTTCAATTTTATTCCTCGAATAATACTTATCTGGCTATGGAAAAATCAGCCCTTAGAGTTCTACAAGGATCTTACGCTTGAGTGACAATGGCGCCGATTCTCTTGTTCACAAACTAAACTAAATTTAAGTTCGGTGCGTCTTTTTCTTTCAATTAAATGTAATATAAATAAACTAAGATAAATATTAGTAGAAGAAGAATATTATTTAGTCCTGTCAATTAAATTTAGTTTAGTTCGAGAACAAGGGAATCGGCGCCATTGACAACCATCATTCATCTTTAGGGGCGTTATTGGTAAACATTTGTGAAATTGACACAGAATATGTTTTTACAAAACAAGATGGCGGCGTTAGTTCCGATTTTGGCCGAGCTGAAAGTAACTTACCGTTGTACTTAGAATGAACAAGTACGTTGGACTTTGTACTATCGATGACAAAATGAAGACATTTGATTTTCGCCATTTTGGAGCTGACAGCAAGGTGTGGTTTTACAAGATGCGCTCATGATAAAAATGTTGTAAATATGGCAATTGTGTAAATTTCAGTGGGGACGAGCGGGGGGGGGGGGGGGGGTCTTTGAATCGGCACAAAAAAGAATTCATTTCGTATAGTACATTTAGTCCAGGGGGTCTACTACGAAGTGCAAACTGTGAATGATCGGATCGGACCGAGACATGGCCGAACCGAATATTATTGAAAAATGCGAAAATAGTTCGGATCGGCTCAGTTGGGTCGGGATCATAGTCAAAGTTCGAAAGAGTGTAGGAGTGTAGGATCGGGACCGACCGAACCAAATAGTAACTTCGTAGCAGGAAACGGCCGAACATTCGGCCGATACCACTTCGGAGTAGACCCCCTGGGTACTTGTATAATATAGGTCAGTGTTTAGAGTGCTACAAGGATCTTTTGGCGCCTGAGTGACATTGACAGCGTGACGCTACTAGTAAACATTGCCTCCTAAGATACAGGATCTTCCTAGTTTAGGAGTCAGGACTCAAATTCTGTATTGACTGTACTTTCCCATCTCTTGTACAGACGCCAGCAGGTCACGCTACCTAAAACTGTCAAATTTTCCCAATCAACCTTGAACCTTAATGCTTGAGGAATAAAGTTGAAAATCTATTAAAGAAATTTGACAGATTGTAGTAGCTTGATGTGCTGGCGTCTGTACACTATTCCTATTTGTTAATTTCTCTGTCCCCTAGTGACTAGTACGTGTATTTTAATAGGTACCAAACTTGTATTGTGCTAATAAATACGTATTATTATTATTTTTATGTTTTAACATATCTCGGGACCATGGAGTCCCGGTCCTTTGGAAGGCGTAAGAGGGGCCGAAGCCAACTCGCAGAGGCCCCTTAGAAAATTTTATTGAAATGCGGCACCAACCGACGATTATCCCTGTATGCACTATGCAAGTGCACCCAAGGATAACCCCCGGTTAGTGTAGGACTATTGCAGGATATGGAAAAATACAAATTTGGCCTATGGGTTTGGGTGCCTAAAGTGGACTGGTTATCAGTCATAACTATGGAAGAACTATTATTATTATTATTATTAAACATTTGTGAAATTGTCACAGAAATTCTACTAACAAAACAAGAAGGCGGCGTTCGTTCCGATTTTGGGCACGCGCCATCATGACAAGGCATATTTATCAGTTTTAACTACATATGAATAAAGAAGTAAATTTCTCTCTCTTCAACAGATACTTCACCCTCTTCATGAACCTCCTCAACGATTGCAACGAAGTAGAACTGGCCGAAGGTCCTGGTCGGCTGGAGACGCTTCGCAATGCTACTATACAGGCCATGTCCAACCTACTCAGTGCTAACATCGACTCGGGGCTCATGCACAGCATAGGTATGTTCATGTTACATGTTGCAAGTGACACTCGCCCACAATGCAATACAGTCCTTTAAACGTTGAGGCCAGTTATCAAGATTGTGGGCACAATTACAATCTAAATCTATTTAAAAAAAAAACTTCGGGCTGACGCTTCGTTGGTGCATATGTAGAAAGACAAACAAATGAACACACTTTCACGTTTAAAAAATCATCGATTTTCATTCAACATACATTTTGTATTTAACGAAAAAAAAAACATCAATTAAGTTGTTTGGGTTGAACGAAAAAACTAACCCTCTGTCATTTGATCATTTTTTGCCATAACTTTGTTTCTCAAAAAATGGCCGAAAAAATTGAGTTATAATTGGGTGGCATAATATTTTTTTTTTAAACGTTGCCCCACACTAGGAATTACTCCTGTATCGTGGATGCGTTTACAAACATTTAAACTCACATACACAAACAGCCAGACCCTGAACAACTACCTGTAGGCGTTACAAATATATGTTCCGTGCGGGAATCGACCCCCGACACGCAGCTCAGCAGTCGACCGCTCAGCCACTGCGCCAACCGTGTCGTCAATATATCGCAAACGATTTTTTTTTTATTGCGAATAAATACTCATATTCATATTAATGCATTTGCGTTCCACATGGTAAAATAAGAAGTTCACAAAAGGCTTAGAGCTAAGAACCGTTGTAGACCCTGTCAGGGCACAGCAAAATTTATTGTTAGATACATAAAAATCTAAATCGTAGAAACTAAAATTAAAATAAAATTACAATACATGTAAATTAAATAATTACATTCGCATAAAAATTTAATAATTTTATTCGCATAAAAATTTAATAAAAATAACTTAATTAATTTTAATTAATTTCATTTTAAGTTTTTTTATATTTAAATTTTATATTAAAAAAAAAATATTTAAAAATTTAATAAATTAAGATAAGTAAATAAATAAACGAAATAATAATATTACTACTAGCTAGCTATTTTCTTAAGATATATTATTACATTTATATAAAGTTATATTTACTTAGGTGACATTTAGACCGTTAAAATATATATTAGTTGTTTGTTTTATTATTTATTTATTTATTTATTTCAGGCGACGAAGGCCCATAGATAAATACCTTAACCTAAACATACATAATCTTATTTAGTTTTATTGAAGCTTCCTACACTAGCTTGTTCTTGTGCTGGTGGGTGGTGGGCTGGTTTTGATTGATCATTCTCATTCCTTAACCTACTTTTCTCTCTCCCACAGACTTAGGCTACCACCGTGACCTCCAAACCCGAGCTGCCTTCATGGAAGTCCTCACAAAGATACTCCAGCAAGGCACAGAGTTCGACACGCTGGCGGAGACCGTGCTTGCTGATAGATTCGAACAACTCGTGCAGCTCGTCACCATGATCTCTGACAAGGTAAATAATGTAAGAGCTAACTAAGAGCTAACTACGTAAATAATATGATAAAAACTTTTTTTGGAAATCGGATGTTTTTTTTTTTTTTTTTGAAAAAAGTTTTTATTTTTCTCTTTTTATTTGCTACCTCACACAAATTCGTATAACACTATTTGTTATGTACATATCGGTGACAGAAAGTTATTGTAACATCATCAATATAAATTAAGTGGCAAAAATACGTATTATTGAAGCTAAACTCATTCCACTCATTTACAACAATGCCATAAGGTGCTGCAACATAAAATACCTCAAAATATCCCTTGCAACCTAAAAAAATGAATATTTTGTACCATTTTTTTTTTCTGGTTGGAAATCATCAAATGACCCCTTCATTTGATGATTTCCCACTCATTCTCCTCGCCGAGTCGGTCTGGTTTGAACGGACTAAAGTCTTTCGGTCAACAACGCATGCTCGGTTTTATTGCTAAACGCGGCCCGTTGTGTTTTCTAACTCGTACATGTTTGTCCACAGGGCGAGCTGCCAATAGCAATGGCTCTAGCTAACGTGGTGAGCACATCGCAGATGGACGAGCTGGCTCGCGTGTTCGTCACTCTGTTCGACGCGAAACATCTGTTGGCTCCGCTACTGTGGAACATATTCTATAGGGAAGTTGAGGTAAGCATTCCGCCCTAATTTGGTTTGATCAGAGAGGCAATTCCCGTTGGTATTTTTCTTTACCTAAAGTCCTTTCACAATTATTTTACCTGTGACAGCAGAAACCCAATGGCGCCGATTCCCTTGTTCACAAACAAAATTAAAGTTCAGTTAAAATAATAAAAAAAAAAAGTAGTAAAGTTTAAATTTAAGTTCAGTGCATCTTTTTTTCTTTCTATTTCATTAAGAGAAGGACAGAAGATAAATATTAGTTTAGCTCTGTCAAATTAAGATACTCCATAGACAGTTTAGACGTGATTAAAAACATGGCTACTAAAAATACGTCAATTCACGTCAGGCGCTGACTAATTTGACAGGACTAAACTAATATTTATTATCAGTCCTTTTCTTAATGAAATAGAAAGAAAAAGATGCACTGAGCTTAAATTTAGTTTAGTTTGTGAACAAGGGAATCGGCGCCACTAACTACCTTATTGCAACGAGAATAAAGATGTCACACGATGACAGTAATTTTAACAGTTATGAAAAATCAGAAAACTGAAATGTCAGTCCACATACATTTTTGATAATGATTGTCGCTGAAATGAGTTAAAGTATATAAATTATTTACTATTAGTAGGAATTTTAGACAATACTTATGTATAGGCACTTGAGTGAGATACCTGAGATACAGGTTTATTCCTAGTTCAGGTAGAATCCAATTATATCTTACGTACCTCTTGTAAATATTTATGTAAATCAATTATTTCAATAAACAATTAAACAATGAGATGGCGATTTAAAATTTAACTTTTTTTTTTTAATTACGAGAAAGATGCCCTCAGATATTGTCACACTTGCTAGAGTGTGTAAAACCCCGTACACTTGCCGATCTGTTCTGTAAAATTTGAGCTGTAAGAAGTGAGCTGTATTTCCACCTGATGTTAGGGATTCACACTATTGATAGCTCACTTCAAGAGCTGGACGAGCTGTACCAGTGGTCTACTTTAGCCCTGGATCGAAGAGCTGGAAGTCATGGAGAGAGGCCTTTGCCCAGTTGTGGGATGATGTAGGCTAACAGTAACAGATATCTCACTTCACCTAAGTTTACACGGTGAGATTTTTACAGAATATATCGCTTGTCTGTCGAATTTCTTTAATAGATTTTCAACTTTATCGCTAAAGCATTAAGGTTCAAGGTTGATTGGGAAAATTTGACAGTTTCGGGTAGCTTGACCTGCTGGCGTCTGTACTTTAGTGAAACTAAAAAATGCCACTGATGCCGCGATGAACCTGACCTGTTGGGTTCAAGTAATATAAGAGATGTACTTCCATCGATCCTAAAAGGAGTATGGATTTTGAAAAATTAACAGTTATTTCGCTAATTAGTTAGTTTAAATAACTTGTAACGACAGAAAGACTTCGGAACGGCTTTAAAAAGAGTGCTGTTTGAAGACAGGGAGTTTAGAATCGGGAAGTATCCCGCTAACTGACTAGAAGTAACTATTAAACCCAAAATAATACTCGTATACCTCACAAAATCTCTATAACTATTTCAAAATATTCTCTACCACATCATTCCTTATGTTCACCAGGTCTCGGACTGCATGCAAACCCTCTTCCGAGGCAACTCCCTAGGCAGCAAGATCATGGCCTTCTGCTTCAAGATCTACGGCTACGTATACCTCCAGAACCTGCTGGAACCCCTCATCACTGCACTCCTCGACCAGGCTGATGAGCGAGGAGATATCAGCTTCGAAGTAGATCCAGCCAGGTAGGCATTGTTCTATTCTAGCTTTTGAGATTTCTTGCTGCAGCTGTTCAACTCTAAAATCATTTTTTTTTTTTTTTTTTTTTATTAATAAGAACTAGTGTTCCTAGTAATTTATTACAATCTAGCCTAACAGACTAATAAGCAATTTAACTCTAACTTAATATTTTACGAGATAGATTATAACTAAGAATAATGTCAATTTGCACTTTTACACAGTTTCGTAGCACTTTCTTAGGGTCTGGTAATTGATAAAACACTTTGTTCATGTGTTACATGTATAGCACCATTAGCATCGCACTATTATTCATTCACTATATAAATACTACACTAATTCAAATGGTTTAGTTCTCTTTAGCCTACGCACTAAGTCCGTGTTGTCTAGCAGCTGAATTGCCTCGACATTGACATGTCGGTGAAGTCTGTGTTCGTGGGCTTCAGCAAATTTTTGAATGATGGTGGTGACGGATTCCATTTTAAGGTCACGGTGGAGGTCGTCATTTCTAATGTACCATGGAGCATTTACAGCATCCCTGAGTACTTTATTTTGGAATTGTTGGATTATTTTAACGTTACTTCGTTTAGTACAGCCCCAAAGTTGGATGCCATACGTCCAAATTGGCATAAGAATATGCTTGTATATTATAATTTTATTATGTATTGATAGGCAGGATTTCCTTCCGAGTAACCAATACATACTTTTATAACGTATATCGAGTTCCTGTCTTTTCTTTTTTACGTGAGATTTCCAACGCAGTTTGGCGTCAAGAGTTATGCCAAGGTATTTGGCTGTGTTAGCATAAGGTACTTGCATGCCATTTATATAGATTGGGTGGTAATCGCAGTGTTTGTTAGTGAAGTCAATATGGATTGATTTTGATTCATTCAGTTTGATTTTCCACTTTTGTGTCCAGTCATAAACTTTGTTCACAGCTAGTTGAACTTTTTCTACTGCTTCTTTGTGGCTTGATCCGGTAGCCATAATAGCAGTGTCATCTGCAAAGGTCGCAATGGTGTTGTTTTCCAGCTCTGGGATATCACATGTGTATAGCAAGTAGAGGAATGGTCCTAACACACTTCCTTGTGGTACCCCAGCTTTTATAGTTTTTAGCTCAGAATATGCATCCTCTTGCCTTATTCTAAACATTCTGTTACTTATATATGATTCTAAAATGTCTGCAAATTCTGGAGGTAGCATGCGTCTGAGTTTAAATACCAGACCCTCATGCCAAACTTTATCAAAAGCTTGTGCGACGTCTAGGAATACGGTGGCGCAGACTTGCTTGTTTTCGAGTGTTCTTTCAATAATGTTAGTTATTCTGTGTACCTGGTCTATCGTAGAGTGTTTTTCTCTGAAGCCAAATTGATGGTTTGGTATTAGCTTATTTTCTTCTATTATTGGTTTTAACCGTTTTAATAACAGTTTCTCGAATAGTTTTGATAATACTGGCAACAGGGAAATGGGTCTATATGATGATGCTTCATGGGGTGGTTTCCCAGGCTTCGCTATCATAATGACTTCAGCAACCTTCCATGACTCAGGCACATGATTTAGCATAAATGCAGCATTAATAAGTCTGGTCAGCTTTACTATGGCTTTGCGCGGGAGATGTTTTAGTATTTCTCCTGTTATGAGATCGTAACCCGGAGATTTCTTCGAGCTTATGTTGTGTTGAATTTCTCTCAGAACTTCTTTAGGAGTTACAAGTCGAATTCTTTCACTTTGTGATAACTTTTCACTCTCAATTATTTCTATGGAGCTCTTGTTGGGCCGAAAAGTGTTTTCTAAGTGTAAAATCATATTGGCAAGGGAAAATATTACACCTTGAATCTGGCCCTAAGTCGCTTTTTGCGTCACCTACAAATTAAAGAAACAGTTAATAGCTACAGGCTTCCTGCCCCTTATGGTTTAAGACATTTATTTCTCAAAAAGAATAAATTCACTTAATATGAGAAATACAAGGTAATCTTAAAACTAAATATAAGAACTACTTATAAGACCACCACTTAAGCAAATGTTTTTTTTTCGTCTGGTGCTACGTTTTTGTTTGTCCTTTTTTGTAAATGTTTTTTAATTGAGTAACATACTATTACTCTTAATTTGAATTATTTTGAAGCATATTGCTAATCCATTGCTCCATATGTTCGAAAAGTGTGTCTTCTCAACAACGTAAATAACGCAATGAATGTTGTTGAACTGTCAAAATGAAAGCCATTGCTACTGATAGTGTGTTACGCTATTACCCTGCTGTACGTGACCCTGAAGCTGCACCGTTTGTTTGTGGATACGAATGAATATCGCGCGAGCACCGCACCGACGTCGCGCCGGAAAAGCATGTACAGTCACGAGCATAAGTATGTGTACACTTGGCTTTATTCAAAAGCGATTTTCTCCTTTATTTTTTAATGAAATTTTGTGTTGTTACGAATATAATATTTTCGAACTCATAGGTTTTTGCAATGTGTCGTATTTCATTGTTGTTTTCGTTATTTCACGCAAAAATCGCTATTGAAAGTTTCCAAGTGTTGACATGTTAGTGCTTGTGACTGTACACCGCATTGATGCTGAGTTAAATACTAAAGCAACGGTCAGAACTCACTAAAGCATTTATAACGATAATGTCAAGACTTCTGCTTTTCATTTTAATACAGGGGGTCTACTACGAATTACAAAGTGCGAATAATCGGATCGGACCGACACATGGCCGAACCGAATATTACTAAAAAAAAAAAAAAAAATTGTGCGAAAAATGTTCGGATCGGCTCAGTTGGGTCCCGACCCAACTGAGCCGATCCGAACATTTTTGGACCACAGTCAATATTCGAAAGGGTGTAGGAGTGTAGGATCGGGACCGACCGAACCAAATAGTAACTTCGTAGCAGGTAACTTCGTAGCAGGAAACGGCCGAATGTTCGGCCGATACCACTTCGGAGTAGCCCCCTGGTATACCTTTATGACGTTAACTTTAGGTTATTCGGCATCAATGCGGTGCACCCTCCAAGTCTTGTGACTAACAACACAAGTTTGTTATAAAACCCACCACTTCATTCACATTCAAATCTTATCGTATCTTTCCTTCTTTCCTTGACACAGGCTGGATCCAAACCAAGACATAGAGATGAACAGGTCTAACCTGATAGACCTAACCAAGGAAGTCTTCGACAGAATAGTCGGCTCAGCAGAGAAGTTCCCACCGCAACTACGGAGCATGTGCCATTGTTTATATCAGGTTAGTAATATGAACATAACATAACTTCACGCTTGTATTCCCCGAAGGGTTAGGCAGAGATGTATACATAATCAGCCTATAATGTTCCTGCTGCTGGGATACAGCCCTCCTCTCTTCGAGAGGGAGTGGGCTGTAATCCACCAAGCGGGCCCAGTGCGGGTTGGTAGATGTCACATGTCTTCGAATTTTTGGTTCTAGGACATGCCGGTTTCCGCACGATGTATTCCTTCACCGTTTTGAGAGCAGTGGTGATTATATAATTTACACAAAGTAAACCCAGTTGGGCAACTACGACCTACAACTCTTAAGTCGCGGTCGTGACCACTGGGCCACCACTGCTCGCAGAGGTGTATAGTCTGTTCCAAAATATAGTTCTCCAGACCGTATTTCAGCCACGGCGGTCAATTTTACCGGAGACTCCTTCCGCACGGGAATATATTATAGTGCAGGCGAGTGCGTGCAAGCACAGGTGCACTCTCATAGTCCCATGGGATAGCACGCATGCGACACTCGCTCGCGCTCTTTCAGGCGCAAGACGCACGGCACACACCGCCAACTTCCACCAACTTTCCTAATGGAAAAACCCAACAACACTTTGCCCGACCTGGGAATCGAACCCAGGACCCCACTCAGCAGTCGCGCTTGCGATCACGAGACCAAAGGGACAGTAAAAAAAAATCTGTTCTAAAAATATTCTCTTTCTGGGCCGGCCTCGGCGGCGCCGTCCATCTTCAGGGACCCATTGTGTGGAGGCCTTTGCCCAGCGGTCATCGTGCATACGGCTGATGTGACCCGCCCAATCCCATTTGAGCCTGGCAGCCTTCATTCCTACATCCATTATGGCGAGACGATCTGGACGCGTACCAAGAGGGCTGGTTCGATGTGGCGCGGGAAAAGAGTTCCTGGAAGGATTTGGGGGAGGCCTTTGCCCAGCAGTGGGACAGTATAGGCTAATAAAAAAAAAAAAAAAAATATTCTGATGAAAGTGTAAACAAAACGTGTTCAGGTTAAATTCTTACGTAATCACTAAGTAAATTAGTAACGTAAGGTTTCAACTTTATATCTTGTCGCTTTTACCTTCATACCATTTACTTTCAATTCTCACCCTTACTAACTTGAACATGTTTTAAAGTAACGAATACTAGCTTTTTGCGCAGGTCCTAAGCAAGAGGTTCGCGCAATTCCCGCAGACAAGTGTGGGCGCTGTTGGCACTGTTCTGTTCTTGAGGTTCATCAACCCAGCTATTGGTATGTTAACTTAACACAGTTCACTAATATAATTTTCTTGTTAAGAATATTTATTTAAGTGTTTAATATAAATTTTAAACGTTAGGAAACGTATGATGCCTGTTAAATCGGCATAAACACGATGTTGGGGTGTAATGCCAACATTGAAATTGTTATGTATTTTATGTTATGAATGTGAGTGTGTGTGTGTGTGTGTGCGCGAGAGTGTGTGTGTGTGTGTGTGTGTGTTTGTTTGTTGTGTTTGGAATTGTTCGTCTACTTCAGTAGACGAACAATTCCCTTGTTGGATTTATTGCTACTGAATATAATAAAACATTGCTATGTTAATGAAATCACAGCTAAACAATATGCATGTGTATAAATGAGTGTGAAGAACAAACTGCCACAAAGGTCATTTTACGGCTCAGCTCGTACACCCGACATACTTCAGACTGATTTAACTACTGAAGGAAACCAACTCAGTCACAAGGTTTACTGGAAAAGAAAATAAATACTTCTGCTATAAAAATACCGCTCATAAACTTGCTTTACGTCTTAATAACACTCGATTTTTCTTCGGTGTCAATCTGTCTGTGACAAAGATTCGAAATACACCGTTAAAAGTTTTAAACATGGGAATCTAGTTACAGCTCAAATCTTAAAATTATCTCTGGTAGCATAATCAGCCTGTAATTTTCCCACTGCTGGGACACAGGCCTCCTCTCTGAGAGGAAGTGGGCTATCATCTACCACGCGGGCCCAGTGCGGGCTGGTAGATGTCACATGTCTTCGATCTTTTTATTTCGGCTAGAATTATTTAAATTTAACTGGAGTGTTTTTTTTATTGAGACCAGCAATAAGTTACATTAACATTTCTCTCCCACAGTGTCTCCTCAAGAAATGGGCATAGTAAACCGCCCCGTCCCCTCACATGTGAAGCGAGGCTTGATGCTGATGTCCAAGATCCTGCAGAACATCGCTAACCACGTGGAATTCTCCAAGGAACAGCACATGCTGCCCTTCAACCACTTTTTGAGGGCGCACTTTGAGGCGGGACGCAAGTGAGTCACTTACTAACATAGTCGGATAATGATTCCACTGCTGGGTATCAGACCTTCGAGACTGTGAGAAGGAGCGGGTAATAAAAAAGGGAGTATCAGGTGTCAGGGCATAAAGGCATTATTCTAGATGGTTTTGAAGGAATCAGGGCATTACCATTGAAAAAGAAATATTACTTTCCATAAAAAAGTTTAGGTGCGTACTCGCAACCCGCGTGCGTATGAAGATGACAGGTGGCGTTCTGTGGTTTCTGCGTTCCCGCGGGAGGCGGGAAGAAGGCGTAAGTTTATGTATGTATGTGTGTTTCTATAAAAGAGACATTGGGCTTAAAATAGCGAACCGATTATTTGCTATTGACAAAAAAAAAAAACTATAAAAGCGACATCGGGCGTTTCTTACGCCCCTTAGGCTGTAGTCTTTAAGCGTCATTTTGAATGGTTTCATAGTGAATCAAAGCCCTGCTATAAAGAAACGATTCTTCATATAAAAACAGCCCATGGTATCTCTATCGTCCCAAAACTGACTCTAAGCGTCTTCAAAGGGAGTTTCCTTATCTGTGCTCTACGGCATAGTGACCCCTCCAACCACGTGAAACGCGGCTGGATGCTGATGCCCAAGATCCTGCAGAACATGGCCACACACGTGGAGTGCTCCCAGGAACATCACATGGTGCCCTTCAACCACTTCCTGAGGGCGCACTTCGAGGCGGGGCGCAAGTGAGTTCCTTACTAACATCATCATCGTCATCATTTCAGCCGAAAGACGTCCACTGTTGGACAAAAGGCCTCCCCCACCAAAACACAAAAGGCACCTCCACTTCGACCTGTTACTAAGATAGTCAGACGAAAATATTCACAATGGTGGGACCTTAGGGCTTGAGCCCGTAAGAGGGAGAAGGTTTGTAAGTGTGGTACAGAAAATACTTCGAATAAAAATTTTGTAGCCTAGAAATATTATTTAGGACTGTGTCATTGGGAATTTGGACCTTGCCTTAGAAACACAACAATATTTGGTTGACTAGCCAAACCTAGGAGCGCCGGAGCTTCATTTGGTTGACTAGCCAAACCTAGGAACGTCGGAGCTTCATTTGGTTGACTAGCCAAACCTAGGAGCGCCGGAGCTTCATTTGTTTGACTAGCCAAACCTAGGAATGCCGGAGCTTCATTTGGTTGACTAGCCAAACCTAGGAACGCCGGAGCTTCATTTGGTTGACTAGCCAAACCTAGGAACTCCGGAGCTTCATTTGGTTGACCAGCCAAACCTAGGAGCGCCGGAGCTTCATTTGGTTGACTAGCCAAACCTAGGAACGCCGGAGCTTCATTTGGTTGACTAGCCAAACCTAAGAACTCCAGAGCTTCATTTGGTTGACCAGCCAAACCTAGGAGCGCCGGAGCTTCATTTGGTTGACTAGCCAAACCTAGGAACGCCGGAGCTTCATTTGGTTGACTAGCCAAACCTAGGAACTCCAGAGCTTCATTTGGTTGACCAGCCAAACCTAGGAGCGCCGGAGCTTCATTTGGGTGACTAGCCAAACCTAGGAGCGCCGGAGCTTCATTTGGTTGACTAGCCAAACCTAGGAGCGCCGGAGCTTCTTTTGGTTGACTAGCCAAACCTAGGAGCGCCGGAGCTTCATTTGGTTGACTAGCCAAACCTAGAAGCGCCGGAGCTTCATTTGGTTGACTAGCCAAACCTAGGAACGCCGGAGCTTCATTTGGTGCACTAGCCACACCTAGGAGTGCCGAGGCTTCATTTGGTTGACTAGCCAAACCTAGGAGCGCCGGAGCTTCATTTGGTTGACTAGCCAAACCTAGGAGCTCCGGAGCTTCATTTGGTTGACTAGCCAAACCTAGGAGCGCCAGAGCTTCATTTGGTTGACTAGCCAAACCTAGGAGCGCCAGAGCTTCATTTGGTTGACTAGCCAAACCTAGGAGCGCCGGAGCTTCATTTGGTTGACTAGCCAAACAGCTAGACTAGCGGATGGACGTGCCTAAATAACCACCCTGTATGCAACATTTAGCGTTTTTCACGCCGCTGTAATAACACGACTTTGAAATATGTAAGCCCACGTTCGTACAGACGTAAAAATATCGCGACGAAATTTTATCGCGCACTGCACTTTGAACTCTCGGTGTTGAGCAGAGCGTTGAGAATCCAAAAGAGCACATCGTAGCGCGTCAAAAACACACACTGTTGGATTTTAAACTCTCGTTGTTAAGCTTAGCGTAGAAAATCTAATGCGCGAAGAAAAATGGCCGCGGGAAAGACGCGCCCGTGCTACCTGGGCTTATAGATCAGAGATTTGTTGATACCCCAAATGTCGCATCTAACGCAGATTTTTAATGTCCTTGTGCACCGCACCTACCAATAAAATTATTCCCCGTCCTTACGTCATTCATTGTTTTTTATCTACAAAATCTAATTTCTACCCCCTTGTCCCCAGATTCTTTATCCAAATAGCCTCAGACTGCGAGTCAGTAGACCAGACTTCACACAACCTGTCCTTCATCAGCGACGCCAACGTGGTGGCGTTGCACAGACTGCTGTGGAACCATCAGGAGAGGATCGGAGACTACCTGTCCTGCAGCCGTGACCATAAGGCGGTCGGCAGGAGGCCCTTTGATAAGGTAGGACTTCGTAAGGCTGAAAGACGTCCACTGCTGGGGGGCATAGGCTTCCCCAAAGGGTCGCTACAACTGGTCCTGTGTTGCGGATTCCCACGACCTTCACCACAGTCCTTTCACAGTTCAAAATCTTTAATGTAATTTTAATGGAGTTGCTGTTCTGTTGCTGCCATTGACAGGTCTGTCAAAATCACAATGAGTTTTATCATTATAACAATAAAGACGCTATTGGCTTGCTGCTGCCAGTAGTAAATAACTGTTAAAAGACTTTAATTCATCGGTCCTTGGTTTGTTGCTAAGCTGCGCTGTAGCACTGTGCTACGCCGTAGCTCGCTCTGTGCTACGGCGTAGTTCGCCCCGTGCTACGGCGTAGTCCACTCTGTGCTACGGCGTAGCTCGCACTGTACTAGTGTAGCTCCCTCTGTGCGACTGCGTAGCACGCTACTGTGGCGGCGCATGGACATCTACAACGCCACATGGGTACTACACTTCACACCTGACGTCACGTTTCCCACCATAGTCCGAATAAGGTTTACAGAAAAAAAAATTGGTTGTCTGTAAAGTTGGTTTATGGACGATAGTTTAGTGTAACAACGTCAGAACAAAACTTTGATGAAATTATTGCATAACATTGAGCGTAACGGGACAATGAGCGTAACGGGACAACGAGTCATCCTTTTTCGTGCATGTAGCCGGCGTTCATCGATTTATTAGACGTTGTCACGTCAAAAATAGCTGGAAAAACAGAAAGAACTTTTTTATGGGATTTCTGTAATTATTGGACGAGTCTTATCTGTCGAGTCGGCTAGTATGTAATAAATTGAGACCTCTTACCTTTAATTACTCCTAATCCTAATCTGTCTGGATTTTACACACACACACTGCCTGCTTAGTAAATACATTAATTATTTTCAGATGGCAACCCTCCTCGCATACCTGGGACCCCCGGAACATAAGCCGATTGAATCGTAAGTATTTTTTTTTTTAACATAGCATCACGCCTGTCTTTATTTATTATTTATTTATTTATTTAAATCTTACCTACAACTACCATTACAGATCAGCGATCCAATGAGATAGAGAGGCCTTACATGCTAATCCTTAATCTACATCCTATAAAATTACATACTATATCCGAAATCTTAACCTACATCTAAATAACTTATTATATATGTCGTCGCAAGCAATTTCAAGACGACAACATTATCAAAATATTAAAAAAATACTGCTACCCGTTGATTTCGTAATATTGGTCAAACTGTAACTTAATTCTCATTGGTTGGTCGGTTAGTACAGTGAACACCGTTAGGGGGCGCTATAATTTCGCGCCATTTTCTATACGTGGACAGAGTCGATTTGAAAAAGAACGCCATTCGATTTGCAGTAGCTGATGCCTTTTCTAGTTGAGAGCATGCGATCGAAACTGTCACGTTCACCGTACAAGTCTTGGTTTCTTATTATTCATAAAGTGATTGACTCATTGTAAATTATAAAAATAAACGTGATTGTGATTTGTGCTTCAACCTACGTTTTACTGGTTTGCCCGAGTACCCACCTTCCTCATGGAACCCGTACCAAGAAATGATCATGATGGCCCTGTTATCGCAACGCCCACGCTCGCGCCGTCATGTATAATGTAACGTTTGCGAATTCACTCAAGTTGCACCACAATACATCAACTCTCTCGTGAACCTCGTTCACCACACGTATGGCTCTAGTGAGAGGAGTTCTCGCCAGTAGGTTGGCTCTGGCTGCAGGCACAGCAAGCTGGGGCGGGCGTCGCCTCCTCCACACGCACCGCTCGGGCACGGAAAGCTCCACGTGCCGCAGCACTCCCGGGGTATGCGCCCCGCCCCGCAGTAGCTTCACTACATACGGTCCAAAGTCCCGTCGCACCTTTAATGCGTTGTACCCTACCATATCCAGTACAAATAGTGTAGGATACATCAATGGGTAAAATGGATATAGCTTGAAGTACAAGTGTCTTGTGAACGTGTTTTACCCGTAGGGTTAAGCAGATCAACGGGATTGCCCGAAAGGGTGACCGCTACCCCGGAACATAAAGGGCGAAGGAAGGAACATGGGTGGGTTTTAGTCAGTAAGAGTCTGACACTCCCTTCCGCTCCACCCAGAGCGGGAAGGGTCATTTGAGGATTTCCCATCCGGAAAAAAAGGGTTAAGCAGAAGTCTACCTATAGTATACCCACATTTCGTCAGTTATGTTTAAATCCCATATAATAGGCCAAAAGCCTATTGCCATCAAGCGGGCACAAATCCTGACTCCGGGCTGCGACCACTAGACCAACGAGGCAGTATTTTTTTACCTGATGCTATATTTTACAGTAATGCATGAAATGGGCCAAAATATTTAACAAATCGTTACATAGTAATAATGCCAAAGAGTTTACATTCCAAGATTTTTTTTCCTGTTATATGATATGAATCGTGCACCATTAAAAAAAAAAATATTTCCGTATTTTTTAAGAATGTTCGCATTTTAATCAGTCAATGGCGCCGATTCCCTTGTTCACAAACTAAATTAAAAACTGCAGTGCATCTTTTTCTTTCTATTTCAATAAGAAAAGGACAGAAGATAAATATTAGTTTAGTCCTGTCAAATTAGTCAGTGCCTGACTTAAATTGACGTATTTTTAGTAGCCATGTTTTTAATCACGTCTAAACTGTCTAATGAGTATCTTAATTTGTTGACTAAACTAATATTTATCTTCTGTCCTTTTCTTAATGAAATAGAAAGAAAAAGATGCACTGAACTTCAATTTAGTTTAGTTTGTGAACAAGGAAATCGGCGCCCATATTTCACTTACGACGCAACTCGCATAAATACTTTTCGCTATGCACTCTTTTGTAAAAGGTCAAAATACTTGTTTTCTTTCAGCTGTCAAAAAAATGCACATCAATTTCTTCCTCCCGACTCTTCTCAATCCCTTATCTCCTATAACAATATGACTCTTACTCAGTCTCTCTTCCAGCACATCAAGTCTTCTCTTCTCCTCGTACGCGCGCTGGTCGTCCATAGACATCTCCTCCACCAACTTCGAGGAGTTTATAGTCAAACATAACATGCATAAGAAGGAGGAGTTCAAGAGCATAAAGAGCTTGAATATCTTCTATCAGGCTGGGACCAGTAAACTGGGGAACCCTGTCTTCTATTTTATTTCGAGGAGATATAAGTGAGTATTTTTTTTTCATCTATCTAAACTAATATTTAAAAAAGAGAAGAAAAGAAAAAGTTGCGAAATGAAGAGATTCATCGGGCAGTTGCCCGCCAGACACAACACCCGTCTGGTCGGATGATCCTCCCTTTTCTATGGACGACGAGTGAATTTTACACCCTGTTCTTCATACTTCTATAATCATAAATATGACCAAAAATATCATAATCATAAACATGTCCCAGAATATCAAAATACATCTCAAAATATAATTTAAGAAATCTGTCTCAGGCTATCATGAATTAGTCTTAAATTTTTTTTCCTCTTACCAGAATCGGCGAAGTAAACGCCGACCTGCTGATCTACCACGTGATCCTGACCCTCAAGCCGTTCTGCCAGCAGCCCTTCGAGCTGATAGTGGACTTCACGCACACCAACTCTGACAACAGGTTCAGGTGATGATCATACTTTGTAGATTAGGCTCGTTTACATTAGTCGATTTTAGTTTTTTTTAGACAAAATTAGAACAAGGGTCTTTTTATAAATAGCTACTTGAGATTTTTTGATGTTGTTCAGCAGCTTTGTTTAAAAAAAATGGGTTTGAATGAAATTGAAACTTGTTAGAAAGTTTATAGTAATTGCTATCGACTTCGATTCTATACAGGAATCAATGATGGCAGAAGTAAAAATGTACGAATATTGTTATTGATGTCTGATTACCCCGCAAAAAGCCACATGTTGTGATATAAGCCCAGGTTCGGACTAGCGTATTTTTTTTGACGCACTGGATTTTCAACGCTCTGCTTAGCGCCGAGAGTTGAAAATTCAACATTGTGTTTTCTTCACGCGCTGGGATGCACTCTGTTGGATTCTCAATACTCGGCTCGGCACAGAAAGTTGAAAATCCATATCATTCGAAGAAACACAAACATAATTCGGTATACTATATCTGAGGAAAGTTTTGAGCATGAATGTGGATGGCTATACGAGTAGGGGAAGACTAAATAAACGATGTATGGACTGTGTGACTGGCATGAAAGGGGTGACTACCGAGATGACGACTAATAGAGAAGTATGGAAGAAACAGACACGAGAGGAGGAGAAGAAGAATGATGACTACATCTGAACGACATCTGAAAATTTATCAGATATTTTCAAAAAAACCTTGTAAACAAATCTTTTAGCAAACCTTTAGTGTCATTAGAGTAAATAATAATATTTTGATCTTTTATAACGACTTCTGTAGTTCCTATTAGCCCTGTTACCCCCCTATTAGCGCCTCTCTTTCCTATAGTTTTTGCCATGTTTTTAAAACATAATTATTCTTGTTACATTAAATGTAGATATTATTATGACAAACGGACAGACTGACTATCCGGCTTTTACGTCTTAGGGCGAATGTCACCATTGAAACTGAACAGCAGAACAGCATATCTAAACCGACTTCAAGATCTGGCAGTGTCATCATTGTTGTGGAATATTGACACTGACATGTCTTATTTTTTTTGGGTTGGAAATCATCAAATAACTTCTCCCGCTCTGGGCGGAGTGGGAGCCATGTCAGACTTTTACTTACTAAAATCCAACCGTGTTCCTTCAGTTGCCTGTGCCAGGGGCCACGGTATCACTTTCGAACAACCCGCGGCCCTGGCAGGCATCGGCCCTAGCGGACCCCGTCAGTTCGTGCTGACTCTCTTTGAGGCGCGCGTGGAACACAACGCGCCGTCGACCCGGGCCTGGTCCTTACAGGGCGGCGAGCTGCCCATTGCTCGCCGTCCGCAAGCCCGCGCCTACGGTGGCCGGGAGTCTGCTCTCAATTCTCGACGCCCAGGGCGTCTCCTGCGGCGTCTAGGGGCGTGAGGGTGCAAAGATTGCCTCTCCCTCACGCGTTCCGCCTCCTCCTTCGCGAGCATTACTGCTTCGCAGAAGGAAACACTGACAGCTCTTGAACGCGGTTGTGATGTGCTGATCGCGTTCAGTTTCATTGGTGAATTTCTCCCTTAGTTGACTCTAGTACCTCACCTTAACTCCATAGTTATTGAAAGTTAGTTCTTCAGAGTTTTACCCCCACAAAAAAACTGTAATTAAAATTTTCCATTAGTATCATGTCCCTTTTATCGCAAATGATATACACGGTGTTAATAGACTTCGGCGCGCAAACTGTTAACATAAATTCAGTACATGATTCTAGAACCCCAGTGTAGAAACGGCTTTAAAAACCCGTGGCGTGCCTACTGTCCGCCATTTTGTTTTTTTTTTTTTCAAAATGGCGGCCACGCCTTATACTTATATAAATCGATAGCTGATATCAATGCAGCCAGAAAATATAATAATACCTCGTAAAGCGTCACGTTTCCGAGATATTAACATTCAAAGTTGATCACTTATTGCATAGATGTTTAAAACTTTAAACAGTCAGAGTGATTATTTCAAACGTCTATGCAAAAAGGTGAAAGTAAGTTCAAAAAATCAAAATGGCGGACACTGTAGGTATGCCAGTTTACCAGGCTCCATATAAAATCAACAAACTCCTTTATCGTCGTTTTTTTTTTTTTTTTAAATCCTGTAAATTTGTATTGAATTCAAGTTGCACGTCAGTTTGCACGTCGATGTCCTTTACTCCCTATAGATTACGTGGTTTTACAGAGTCGTTTGTTATCAACTAATGTAAATGAGCGGTGAGGTAGGTCGCTTGCGCAACCTTAATGCATGTTTTTTTTACTTCAGCCAAAATTGATGAATTATTTAAGTCAAGACATTTATTTAAATAGGACTGAAAATACATTCTGTTTGAGTCATTATTTGTTGGTTCCTGGCTACATAATAACAGCCGCAGCTGGGTGGGTCGAAGGTTAAGCTTCTCTTTCCGCCGTCGGCTTGTGGATGGGTAACCATCTTATCGAGACCCCTCCGTGCCTCGGAAAACACGTTAAGACGTCGGCTGTCATTCGTAGACCATTGACAGTCGTTATGGGTCAGAAGCCCAAAAGCCTGACAATCAGTCTTACCGAGGGGTATCGTGTTACCCAGTAACTGGGTTGTGTCGCTCCATGTAAAATACTGATATTCAGCTGCATCCGGTTAGGCTGGAAGCCGACCCCAACATACTTGAGAAAACGCTAGGCAGACTGCAGATCATTATTTCAATATGGAAACAAATCTTTCAGCCCTTCAAGACAAACTTTACTAAGGGTAACACATAATATCCGGATTAAAATATTTCCCTGACTTTGTTTGGACATCTTTGTATTTTAGTTAATATCTTTGAAGTGAAACTTCTTAGGCGGCGACTTGACAATTGGACGAGAATTGTAAGTGCAATTTCAAGGACGCGTCACGATTAGGCGCATATCGTTACATGAGAGAGAAGAAAGATATAACTCTCTCTGTCTCTCACGTTAAATCTCGCTTATTCTTTATTTTTTTAGAAGGTGCAGTTGTGAACTAGGTCTACCTAAGCAATATATTTGTAATATTTATATATTGTATCATAATTTAGAAAGTATACAAACGTTTTGGCTGGAGTATTAATATTTTTTTAGCACAGGAAAAAAAGATTGCGCTTATTGAGACTTTTCTGCTCACAAATAACACATTGCTAACATTTATTAATTTTGCTTTCGGTAAAGCCGAATTTACAACTACCTAGTGGCGCATTCTTACAGTCCGGCCGTCGAGCGAATTTGTTCCTGACACCTGTCAGTGCGACAATTCTACTCTATATCTATACTAAATATTTTAATTAAAATTACAATCATGACTAACTATTTACACTAGGCACTAAATTAAAAGACTAACTAACTATATAAATAAATACAAAAACCTCTACAATTATACTAATAATAAAGCTGAAGAGTTTTTTGAACGCACTTATCTTTGGAACTGACAGTTGGGTTTGAAAAACAATCTTTTTGCATTTGATAGCTTTGTTGAGGAAGGCTATAGCCTATAAAATCACGCTAGGACACTTAGGGCTGATTTTTCAATCGACAGATAATTTTTATTCGTGGAATAAAATTGACGTCTGACAGTTTTTGTATGGAAGAACTGTCAAAAATTCAAAATTATTTTTCCGATGAAATTATCTGGGGTTTCAGCTAGCTCTAAAAAAAAATTGAAATAACGCTAAACGAAAAGAAGTAATAGCGTGAGCAGGCAATGCGAACAAGAAATTACACGCGGTCGGTTCGCGGGCAGAAGGTAGTAACTAATAAAGATCAAATTCGCAAAACACGTATTCTCTTGTACAAAACTGACGGATGTCAAGAACGCGTTCTCTCAACGGCTGGACTGTAGTTTTGATAGATTCATTGATTGTTTTACGTGTTAATAGATAATTATTTACACGTAAAACTATCAATTAGTTTCGTTATGTAAATTCGGCTTAATAAGGTGACTAAAAATTAATCTATGCAGCTGAAATAATGACAAGAATCTGGTTTCTGAAAGCCTTGGTCAATTCAAATGTCATGTTGAGTTTTAATCGATGAAATAATACCAACTTAGTAGGTTATATATAAACTATTATTTACTGTATCTGTTTAGCTGTAAGTTTTCCTAAAATAAATAAAATAAAATAATTGAAAATTTTACATTGGTAATTGCCCGGATTTGAACCCACAACCTCGTGCTAGAATCGTTTTGAGTTTATCTTGGATATTACTGACATGGGTGAAGGAAAAACATCGCGAGAAAACCTGGACTTATAGTTAATATACATAAGTAATTGATGAAAGTTGGTATAATCGCCAACCCGTCTTGAGCAAGCATGGTGATCAATGCTCGTGCCTTCTCTGTATGAGAAGAGGTCTTTGCCCTGCAGTGGAACATTAATAGGCTGGATTAATATTTACAGGCAATAAATAGACATGAGATTTGAAAACAGATTAAAAAGCCTTCAGAAATCGACATTAAGTTGCTAACACTGCTTTTTTATATTTAAGGGTATAACATAATCTGTATTTATTTGAGGAGTAAAAGTGGCATAACACAGTAATAAAACAACATAAATTCAAACGGGGATTAACCCATTTCACATTGTAAGGAGTAGTGGAGACCCAGTGGCCACGACTTACGAGTTGCAGGTCGTCGATTCGAACCCTGACAGGCGCTTTACTTTGTGTAAATTATTACATCGCCAATGCTTTCAAAACGGTGTAGGAAAACATCGTGAGGAAAGCGGCATGTTCTAGAACCGAAAATATTCGAAGACATGTGACATCTACAACCTGCACTGGGGCTGCGTGGTTAGATTACAGCCCACTTTCTCTGGCTGAGATGAGGTCTGTGTCCCAGCAGCGGCAACATTATATTTTGCTGATTTTGCTTTGTAAGGTCCGAAAATCAAATTGTATTAGTAGCAAAAAAAAAAAACTGTAATGAAGACGATTCATCCGGCAGCAAAACGACCTACGACCTAACTTAAATCAACGGTATAAAAATTGTAAGATCAGAATACACATTTACTAGACAAAAGTAAGTTTTTAAAGCATTTCTTAAAGAGAGACAACCAAATATTTGATAAAATATTGCATTGTCTTTGATACAGAACCAACATGTGAAATTAAAACTATGTCGGATAAGAGGAAGTGCTTTTAATTCAGCTTGCAAGATTTGACGCATACATATACTAACAAGGCAAGTTAAATAAAACCTTGTGAAATAGAAAGTAACAACCATCCGTGGACAGATCTGGGACACCTCAAATTACACGTTTTTGAATGAATAAATACGATCAAAATTATGCCACTTTTAAGCCCTCAAATAAGCTCAAACCGACCACTATTAATAACTCCTTAATTTCAGAACGGATTTCCTGCAAAAATGGTTCACAGTGCTGCCCGAGGTGGCGTATATAAACATACACGCGTGCTATATATACAACTGTAACAGCTGGGTGCGAGAGTACACCAAGTTTCATGAGGCTATTCTGGCACCCCTAAGGGTAAGTGGACCAAAAAAGTTGTTATTATAACCAACGGGCGGATGTAGGCCACTTACTGGCTACCAACCACGTCGATATTTCATCGCGGTAAGTTTAAACTGCATTTATAAGTCCTCGGTAAGTCACAAATTAACTCCCGACGCAAAAACGACGGGGTGTTATTAACACCCGACGCAAACGCTACTATTTTAAACTTTAACAGAACTTTAGGCTAGTAATTAGAGCGGTCCCCCGACGCGACAACATTTAATCAAAAAATTTCATACGTACAGACGCCAGCAGGTCAAGCTACCCGAAACTGTCAAATTTTCCCAATCAAACTTGAACCTTAATGCTATAGCGATAAAGTTGAAAATCTATTAAAGAAATTTGACAGATTGTAGTAACTTGATGTGCTGGCGTCCGTACTTACGTAGGATCATAATTTCAAGGTTTTTTTTCTTTTTTATAGGGTTTTACGTTTTGTTCACGTTTTTTATTTTATTTGTGGCTAATTTTTCATAGTTTTTTTTTAATTTGTCTTGTTTCTTTCTTTGAAATAGAACTGTCCATATTTTCACTTTGCTGCAGTGAGAAATTGAATAACAACAGCAAAAGTTATCAACATCATCGGTTGGTCGTTTCGGTTGTATTGATAAACAAGTTTTTTTTTTTATCATTCATTATAATTTCAATACAATTTCTTCCACAGGGTAACCGCAAACTAATCTTCATAGACAACCACAGCCGCCTCAGCGAGTACGTGGAGGTAGAACAACAAAAACTGCCAGGAGCGACACTCGCGTTAGAAGAGGACCTCAAAGTCTTCAATAATGCGTTGAAATTGTCGCATAAAGACACCAAAGTTGCTATTAAGGTAGGCAAAAAAGTCTTGCGGTTTCATGGATTTGATTGGCTCTTGTTATTGCAGACGAACAATCAACATACAATAAGAAAAGAAAATGAAAATGTTTAATACCTGAAGGCCAAATCTAAGATGAAAATGTTTAATACCTGAAGGCCAAATCTAAGATGAAAATGTTTAATACCTGAAGGCCAAATCTAAGATGAAAATGTTTAATACCTGAAGGCCAAATCTAAGATGAAAATGTTTAATACCTGAAGGCCAAATCTAAGATGAAAATGTTTAATACCTGAAGGCCAATTCTCGAAATTTAAAACGTTCAAAATCTAGTCGCAGTCTCATCTCGGCGACACACAAATGTCAAAAATGTAGGGAAATTAAAAGTATTTTTGACAGATTGAGACAGATCAGACTGTGAACGTTTTTAAAATTACGAGAATTGCGCATAAGATTCACAATAACCCTGCTTATATTGCAACATCTTAAAGATGACATGTAGATTGTGTTTGGTTGATTGTTTCACTCTCAATTAAAGAGAATGAATAAAGCAGTAAATATTTTGTTCTAGGTCGGACCTACTGCTCTTCAGATAACATCAGTGGAGAAGACCAAAGTGCTTGGTCTTCCCGTTCTACTAAACGACGTATATTATGCCTCGGAAATTGACGAGGTGAGTCCTAAATATTACCTACTAATTTTAAAATATTAACTTACAGTGCGGCCGACGAGTGCTTAACGTGCTTTCCGTGCCTCGGAAAGCACGTTAAGCCGTTGGTCCCGGCTGTCATTCGTAGATCTTTGACAGTCGTTACGGGTAGTCAGAAGCCCGAAAGTCTGACAACCAGTCTTGCCAAGGGGTATCGTATTACCCAGTAACTGGGTTGTGGAGGTCAGATAGGCAGTCGCTCCATGTAAAATACCGCTATTCAGCTGAATCCGGTTAGACTGGAAGCCGACCCCAACTTAGTTGGGAAAAGGCCAGGCAGATGGCAGATGATGAGTGCGGCCGACGAGAAAATGCGTTCTGGACACCTGTCAGTTTCATACAAACTAATTGCGAATTTGATCTTTATTAGCTACTAGAATATTCGCACTGACAGGAGTTAGAAACGCTTTCTCTTGATGGCTGGACTGTAGTAGTAGAACATTCTGCATCGTTCTCACATGCATAATTTTTAACATGAATGATGTAACCAATACTTTGTAACCATATTATTGTGATTTGAAAGAGTGTCCATGGAGTTTCTTGCCCGTTCTTCTCCATACGTACCTACTACGCTTTGGAATGGGCAACTAGCTTCATCTTTTTGACTGACTGACCCTTGACAATTCAAAAGTACCTGTAATTGGTTTAGTTGAAATAAATAGTTTGAGTATAAGTTTAGAGCATTTCCAAGTAAGCTGCTGAATTTGAAATGATAGCAATCATACCGATTTCTCAGCTAAGCATTGCTTTGTTCTAGTTTGAGTATTTATTTCTCAGTAAAAATGTTTTACGTTCGTGCGGATTTGCCCGCATGCGTGATAAAAAACGAGACTTCCACTCTTTAATGTTGGATATTACAGAGTAGCTAGAATCTAGGTGAACGGCGGGGCTAATCCGCATGCTTGACTTATTCCGCATAACAATAAAAATCCCTGTTGTAACTTTTTCTACCCTTCACCCCTTTTTCCTCCTCACTTAGGGTCAACCTGTGGTTACATGTGAATAGTGTCGTTGCGGCTTCTTGCGATTGCGTTGTGGTACCTACAAAATGTGGATGTGGTTGCGTTGCCGTTATTGTTTGCAATGTGGCCGACCGCTAGTTCGCGGTGTCGCTGGTGGTTGCGACGTGGCTGCGGTGTAGTCGATACACATAAGGTCAATAATGACGGCAAAATGTGGTCCGTGTGAATTTAACCATTAGTATTGTTCCCTTTGTTTGTTTGTTTTGTTTGTTTTGTTTTGCTTCGTAAGTCTTCAAATAAATAAATACATTTTCATACAAATTAGCGCCCGCTCACGTGTTGGGGTTGTTGTACGTGTGCAACAAGCCTTAGCTAAAAATATATTCTTGTGGTTCTATAATAATCTAAACTATTTGTTCCCAGGTCTGCCTAGTGGATGACAACCAGTTCTCCCTCTCAATAATCAACGAGTCAACGCCACTGAGCTTCATTCATAACGACTGCGACAATATAGTGCAGTCTATTATACATATTCGAAACAGATGGGAACTTAGTCAACCTGTAAGTATAAAATTAGTCTGAATGCTCATTTAGACGAACAATGTGTTTCGATCGTCGAGACGTCAGGCTCGCCAGGCGATTATCGCATTTGTGTGCTTTCACTCAAGCTAGAAAGAAACTGGAAAACGATTAAATCGGATAAATTTCAATCGCTATCCGACGTATTTTGAAGGATAGTATGTATTATTAGTATTAGCAATGGATGACAATCCATTGCTTTTTATGTTTGAAAAATTCGTCTGCTCCACAACGTAAATCACGCAATGAATGCCGTTGAATTGTCAAAATGAAAGGCACATCATCAGAAGGCTAATTCTCGTAATTTAAAAAGTTCAAAATCTAGTCGCAATCTCATCTTAGCGACAAACAAATGTCAAAAACTTGTCAAAATGTAGGGAATTTAGAGACTTATTTTTGACAGATTGAGACTGAGATCAGACTGTGAACGTTCTTAAAATTACGAGAAATGCCCCTCAGGTCATTGTAAGTGTGTTAAGCAATTGCCCCGCGGATTCACATCCATATTTTACTTTTCACTAGTATCTCTTACATGATACTTTTCTTACAGGACTCGGTAACAGTACATCAAAAGATACGCCCGAAAGACGTACCCGGCACGTTACTGAACATGGCTCTACTGAACCTGGGGTCCTGTGATCCTAATCTAAGAACTGCGGCGTACAATCAACTGTGTGCGCTAACTGCTACCTTCCATTTGAAGATCGAGGGACAGCTGTTGGAGACTTCAGGTAAACATATTATGGCCAACATCATCATCTGTGTCTTAAGAAATATTTTTACTAACTGTCCAAGGGTAAGTTTCCAGGAAAACATACGACTTTTTTTATATTGGAAAATAATATCCATTGTTTTCTTTGTCTCAGGCCTATGCATTCCATCCAACAACACGATATTCATCAAGTCGGTCAGCGAGAAGCTTGCACACAACGAGCCACATCTTACTCTAGAGTTCCTAGAGGAATGCATACAGGTAAGACAGTAATTTAAAATAAACCTTAAGGCGGGTAGAATATGGCTCAGTTTTTATTATACCCGAAAATGTTTAAGACCTGACGGATACGAGCGCAGAACAGAGGTTTTTCAGGAGATGATATTGAATAATGAAACTTATTATGAGTATCTTATAGTGCAAAAATGCTTGAGAATGCTTAAGGAACCGGTTTATGTACTATGACGAAATTTGTACAACTTTGCACTTAGACTGCCCCGTTTGTCTCGTGGTTGCAAGCGCGACTGCTGAGCGTGGGGTCCTAGGTTCGATTCCCGGTCAAAGTGTTCCTGGGTTTTCCATTAGGGATTTCTTAGCAACAGTCTGGAGTTTGGAAGTAGGCGGTTTAATACTCGCGCGCCTCGCGCACGTGTCGCCGCGCGGCCGCGCCTGCTCTCTCCCCGCGAGTGTCGGCTTGCCGTCCCTGAGGACTATGAGAGTAAAGGAACAGAGAGTGCACCTCTTTACACACACACTTGTGCACTATAATATCTCCCGCGCCGAAGGCTAGTCTCCGTTGAGAATGGCCACAGTGACCGAAATCGGTCGCGAAGCTATTAATCTTGCACCTTATGTAACTATAAACAACATATATTTTTCAATGTGTTCTAAGCTTCTCTCGGTTTTCAAAGATTAATTCATGTCTAAAAAGTTAATATTATCCAGGGTTTCCGTGGATCAACTATTGAGTTGAAGCATTTGTGCCTCGAGTACATGACGCCGTGGTTGGCCAATTTAGTGAGGTAAGATTTACATCCAGTTTTTTTTTTTTGAAGTGAAAACTTCTTTAGCTGCGTTGAACACTTTTTTTGTAATGGGTAAAAAATGTTAAACTCGCGTCAGGACACGTGACCTGATCGAAAATTCGTAAGACGGTAAGTTTTCACTTCTGCCGGCACTCCCGGAGTGCAATTGTTTTTTTTTTTTCTATATAAACCGGTTTATGGCTATCGTACATCGTAAAAGACAATCTCGATTTAAAGCAAAGTATTCCAATGTGAGCTTTATATCGTGTCACGTATATATAGTGACATTTTCAAACAAAGCGTCAGTTTTTAATTACTTTTACATAATTTTACTGTCAAATCGTCATTGTGCATTTTAGTCTCACTTTATTGTGAGCGACAGATATTATACTAATTTGATTGATTAAATACAAAGTAACCTAATATAAATATGGCATCGAGTTTTAGAAAAAGTACGCATTTTTAACCCTCTCACCGAGAGGAGGCCTGTGTCTCAGCAGTGAGAACATTATAGGCTAAGTAGCACCCCGCGGTTTCACCCGCATAAGTGTCGATCCCGTGGGAATATCTGAGGGGTAATTCTCGTAACTTTTAAGATTGTTCACAGTCTGATCTCAGTCTCAATCTGTCAAAAATACGTCTAATTTCCCTACATTTTGACAAGTTTTTGACATTTGTTTGTCGCCGAGGTGAGATTGCGACTAGATTTTGAACATTTTAAATTACGAGAATTGGCCTTCTGGGTAATAAGTATCCTATATGTTATTCCGGTAAGCTATATTACTGTAAAGTTCAATCAAAATTCGTTTAGTAGTTTTTGCATGAAAGAATAACAAACATCCATCCTTACTTACTTTTGGGCTTATAATATTAGTAGGATTATGTTATGTACGCATTTTTAGAGCATCTTCTCTCTCACTCATAACCTATATGAGAGTCTCTTTCTAAAGCTCAATGTATCATACAAACGCCCGAGTGCACTCTACTAGCCTAATTTCTTCCACAGATTCTGCAAACCCTCCGAAGAATCCCGTCGCCAAAAACAAGTAGCCCAAATCCTGGAGAAACTCATAACCCTGACCATCGAGGAGACGGAAATGTACCCGTCGGTGCAGGCCAAGATATGGGGCTCCATCGGACACGTGCCCGAACTCATCGACATGGTGTTGGACAGCTTCATACAGCGGAGCGTTAACTCAGGTGAGCGTCATTGTCACATGCTTTACCTTATCACAACTATTTTAGGGTCGACTTCCAGTCTAACCGGATCTAAAAATCGGATCGGAAATCGGATTTCAAAATCGCCTTGTACGTTTGTGAAGTTCTAATCTAATCTAACTAGCTTGTATTGTTCGACTGCAGGAATTTGTCCTGTCCTCCCTCTCCCTTTGCCTGACTTTTGCGAGTGCCGGCCAGTCGTTTCGGTAAGAGTCAAGCTCGTCCCGCCATCTTGGTCTCGGCCTTCGCAATGGCGCCGTGCGTCATCTGCACTGAGGCCGACATGTCTGGCCCAGTCTCAATTAATTTTAGCGGCTTTCTGGATAACGTCCGTGATCTTGGTTTTGGCGCGCAGTATTGTGTTCCTTATACGGTCAGAAATTCGAACCCCCAGGATACTGCGCTCCATGGCTCGCTGGCAAACCTCGAGCCTGGACCTCTGCAGAAGTTTCAAAGCCATTCTCCATGCCCCATTGCCCCATTCTTACATATGGTGCTCACCATAATTATGTGAGAATGGGGAGAATACACATGTACATAATTATCTATTGTAAAGCTACGCCAGTTAATTTAATTTGAACATGAGAAAGAAGAAAAGAATGAAAAAAGAAATTTATTCTGCACAAACAAAACGCACATTACAAATAAAAAAGACGTAAAAATATACACATACAATGTAGTCAAAAGCCTCGTACTCAAGCATATAAAATGTTGAAAATGTCCATTGCTTGATGTGAGGGACAGGGACCAGCAGCTCGCCGCCCGGCAAGAACCAGGCCCGAATCGACGGCGCGTTGTGTTCCACGCGCGCCTCAAAGAGATGTCAGCACGAACTGACGGGGTCCGCTAGGGCCGATGCCTGCCAGGGCCGCGGGTTATTCGAAAGAGATACCGTGGTCCCTAGCATAGGCAACTGATGGAACATGGATAGGTTTTAGTCGGTAAAAGTCTGACATGCCCTCCTGCTCCGCTCAGAGCGGGAGAAGTAATATGATGATTTCCCAACCTAAAAAAAAAAAACAAGGGTCAGGGACCAAAGACAACACACATCAAATAACATTTGGCATTGTATAGTCTGCCTACCCCTTCGTGCAATACATTCGTGAAGTTTATGTACGTAAGTCTGTTATTGAAATACCATCATTAACATATAATTTTTCTTGTTTAGGTCTTGGCTCCCCAATGATAGAAATAATGGCAGATACAGCAGTGGCTCTAGCTTCAGCCAACGTGCAGCTGGTGTCAAAGAAAGTCATCGGCAGGATGTGCAGGGTAAGTTGTTAATGCTAAGGTCTGGAAAATGGTATGACGTAAAGATTACTCTTTTAAGAATGAGAGACTGTTTGTGTAGTGGTTGCAAGCGCGACTGCTGAGCTTGGGGTCTGGGGTTCGATTCCAAAGTGGGGCAATGTATTATTGGGTTTTCTGCTCAGGAAATATAGTCATATATAATGTTTTAGGGATATTTTTTTTTTAATTTTTCAGAATATTGGGAACTGATATTTGATTTTTATTTGCATGATAAATAATATGTTTATTTTCGATTTTTAAGAAAATGCGTTGAATCGATAAACCATATATTGAGCTGGTTATTTTTCTCGTTATTGAAATTCCCCAAATTACCGGGCTCAATTACTTACAACAATTTATTTGAGGGCAGATTTTTTTTTTTTTTAATTACGTGTTAGATTGTTTCTCATTCATGCATGTATCTATCAGTAAAGAAAAAAACATTTTCAACATCCCTTGTTGTCAGAAAAATAAATTTCATCATCATTTTAAAACTTTCAACTGTTGGACGTTCATTAAATGTTGTGTTAGGGACAAAGTCAGTAAGGTGTTTATGTATACAATGTGTAACTGAATTAATGCACATTATGAAAGTAGTTTGTTCAGAATCGTTTACTGAATCGATTTCTGTAATTTTTAATATAGGTAATATTTTATCCCAAAAATAATTAAAATTACGTAAATTACTGTCACACTTCCGCTGTTCAGTCAAAACAAACCAAAATAGATGAAGTACCTACTGCGCTAGACCCCTAAACGAGTGCGACTGTTTGCATGCGTAGATTTGTAATGTGACCACAATTTTCTCCCACAATCAGTGTAACTAATTTATGAGAAAAACAATGTTTATTACATAATAATAAAAAATCAGTGTATGTATTATGATTATAACATAACATTCTAATTGGGGTGTCTGGTGGTGTGCGTTATTTCCGGGACAAGTTGTATAAGAAATATGAATGTTACCACCTAGCAGCGACCCAGCCTGTCCCTTGCTGCCCTCTCCCAGCGACGCCCTAAGCCGAGGTTCGTACCCCACAGGGGGTGCCCTTAGCGTGTAGTTTTAAATTTTTTTAAGGCCTCCAACGGCCGTAATTTATTGTGGCATCCACAGTCAAGCCCGGTTAAGCAGACAACAATCTCATAGGTTGAACTGCGAGATGCCATTCCAAAAAAGCAACATCTCTGTGTTTTGGTTTGAACGGTATGAGAAACGGTGTAATTACAGGCTCGTGAGACAGCTCGGCTTTGTCTAAAAGTTGTATTTAAAAGACCGATAAGACCGCCCATTATGTCACTCTATGCAGGTTGTCCCAGAAGTCGACGTCAAGCCGGAATCGGGTAATAGGCCAAGTCATAATAGTTATCAGAAAAGTATAAAAAAATCTAAGTTGTGTTGTGTATTTTAAAAATGATTGGAAAAAAAAAAAAAACAGAAAATCTGCAACCTGTGGCATTCTTTTCAGTCCTGTTGCTACAAATATTAACTTTTTTGTTTTTTTTTTTGTTATGGAATTCTGAATAATGTTTCTGTAAACTCTTGCCTAAAATATAAAGCCAACTGCACCAGCTTGGAAGAAAATGTCACTTTTTGCCCAACCAAATATTCAAAACTAATACTTCTTCCAAATTTGACTGATTGTACTGAAAAAAAAAATATACATGCTGGTTTGGCAAATACGTAGTTTGAATTTTTTTTTAATATATTTATTCTGATAACTATTATGACTATTATCCGATTCCGGTTTGACGTCCACTTCTGGGACAGCCTGTATAAAATATCTACATTTATATCTATAATTCGCATGGTGTACATAGTAAAGACTATTATATTCTTTGTCTATGGGATGGCAACGCATCTGTGATGCCTCTTGTATTACAGATGTCCAAAGGCGTCGGCAACCACTTACCATCAGGTCCACTTGATTGTAAGTTATTTTAAACCTTCGGTGAACCACCGAAGTTTTAAAATAAACTGCAAAGTACTTGGTTTGTTGCGACTGCGACTGCTAACATAGCTGTTAACATATAAATGAGTTGATGAATTTGGACACCTTGCTGACTTTGTTCCACCTATATGTTTGTCTGTGTAAATTAAAGTAGAAATGTTACTTCAAAGCGCCTCGTTCACAAAATAGCAAAAATAATTTTCTTTAAAAAAAAATGGCCACACTTGGTGTCATTCAAAGAGATGTTGTTTCTTCCATCAAGATTTTAATAACCATTTTGTGCAACAAGTCTTATTTATTTTAGAAAGTCCAAGAAAAGGTTTACCTTTAGTTTCTGTTATTCAGATTTTTCAATCGACAGATATTTTTTATTCGTAGAATTAAATTGACGTCTGACAGTTTTTGTGTGGAAGAACTGTCAAGTATTCAAAATTATTCCTCCGATGAAGTTATCTGGGGTTGGAAAACAGCCCGTAATCTCACCTAAAGTGATTTCATTGGCTGTTAATATATCAGTCAGCTATTCGCGGCAGTTAACATTAGTTTGACAGCGTGTGTGTTAGGTTTTCTGATAACGGCGGCGATTCCCTTTTTCACAGACTAAACTAAATTTAAGTTTAGTGCATCTTTTTTTTCTATTTCATTAAGAAAAGGACAGAAGATAAATATTAGTTAAGTCCTGTCAAATTAGCCAGCGCCTGACGTAGATTGACGTATTTTTAGTAGCCATGTTTTTAATCACGTCTAATTGGTCTATGGACTAACTTAATTTGACAGGACTAAACTATTATTTATCTTCTGTCCTTTTCTTAATGAAATAGAAAGAAAAAGATGCACTGAACTTAAATTTAGTTTAGTTTGTGAACAAGGGAATCGGCGCCACTGACTGTTTCTTGTTTACTGGTTGTCCGTGGACGAAGCGCTTTTCTCTAAAATACTTTGTCTAGATACGATATAAGTGTTTGTGTGTGTCTATGTAAATATGTGTACATAGTACATGTGTTTCTGTCACAGGCCCTATCCAAACTGCCCAATAATATCCTGGGTCCCGTCACCCCGGCCACTGTGAGTTTATTACATTTTTTCTTTTTTAGTTTCTTTTTTAATTTTAATTTTTGTTTTATATTTTTATTTTTAGCGAAACGTCAAGTGAGCTGTGCATTTTGATGAGTGGAAAGTGTAATAAGACAACTTATTGCGAAATGCATGACCTGAGCTCAGTTGTGCCAAAACGAATCAACCCACGTCAAAATTTTATCCATTTTCCAAAGTTATTCTTATTATTTTCGACTATTAACACTGATCTAAGCATAAGATTTGGATGTATGTGGGGCTTTTCATTTATTACGCAAGATAATTTTGAACACTTTCTGGCAAGCATAAGAAAAAATAAGACTTGGAAGAATCCCTCCGCCCTTTTTAATCTTACGTACGATCAGTATCTACCAAAATTGCAAAAAAAAAGTAACAAAAAAAATTTAAATTTTCCCTTTTGTAATCTTACGTAAGAACAATCTAGACCCCTCCCACCCTCACGTAAGAAAAAATAAGACTTGTTAGGACCTCCTCCCCCTCAAATCATCTTACGTAATAAATTAACAGTATTGGAATGTTCTGTGATATCTATTTGCAGATTGTGGGTTGGTTCATTTTGACATAACTGGGACCTAACTCGACTCTGAAAACAAAACTAAACTATTATGAGTCGTATTACTCATTTAGAGAAAATTGCAGTTGTCTTGTTGTATTTTGCAAACCTCGAATTATTTTCAGTTAGTTTTGCCACAATATTGTTTTGGCGCACGAAGCTTTTTGGGCACCCTGCAAGGGTTTTTAAAATAAGCATTTGTTTTGTAGAAATTCCTAGGATTATCTGGAATATTTCCGACCTAGGACACTCTAGTTCCAGATTTGATATAAGAGTTATCCCTGAGTAGAATCTGATTTATTTTGCAACTATAAAAAGTTGGCACAAAACTGAAAAAGTCTGTAAATTATGCTGATGATGAACGGAAACAAAAAAACCACACATTTGAGTGGACCAGTCCAGTCAGTGCAAGCACTTGTCAGTAATCGTGTAGCTCTACTCAGAACTTGAGGAGCTCAACTCAGCTCAATGATGATGAATGTCGAAAAATTCCCTAAGGCTTTCTGGCTCTTTAATATTAGCTTGAACAAGTCTCTTAATACGCACGCAAGTCTCTTAGCACCAACTTAATACCAACTGTATTGTGACGAAAATAAAGATCACAATGATTTTGGCAGACTTGTCAGCGGCAGCAACCCAACAGCAACCTTATAAGAATGAGAATAAAGATCAATGTGATTTCCGTGGCTCGGAAAGCACGTTAAGCTGTTGGTCCCGGCTGTCAATCTTGGATCTTTGGCAGTCGTTACGGGTCGTCAAAAGCCCAAAAGTTTGACAATCAGTCTTACCAAGGGGTATCGTATTACCCAGTAAACTGGGTTGTGAAGGTCAGATAGGCAGTCGCTTCGTGTAAAATACTGGTGTTCAGCTGCATCCGGTTAGACTGGAAGCCGACCCCAACATAGATGGAAAAAGGCTAGGCAGATGATGTGATTTTGACAGCGATGCAACATCAGATGGAAAACAACTGTGAAAGGGCTGTTAATGACTGGATACTGTTATTTTTAGGGTCCGTGCGTCTGTCACAGGACATATCTTTTGAAACCGTAATAGGAAGGAAATTTTCACAAATTGTGTTTGGGCCACAAAAGGGATGTATGAAAGGGAATTCCATGCAGCTGAGATGAAAATGCTAAGAGGAATGTGTGGTATTACACGAATGGATAGAATAAGAAATGCTACATAAGAGGAAGTCTGAAAGTGGTACCGGTAACTGAAAAGTTGCGTGGAAAGCGGTTGTCATGGTATGGGCACGTGATGCGGAGGAGGAAAATGTCGAGAGGAAAGTTTTGAGAATGAATGTCGATAGCTATAGGAGAAGGGGAAGACCAAAGAAACGATGGATAGACTGTGTGAATTATGATATGGTTAGAAAGGGGGTGACTACCGAGATGACGACTAATAGAGAAGTATGAAAGAAAAATACATGTTGCGCCGAGCTCAAATACATTGGGATAAGGGCCGGAGAATGATGTGTGATCTGGCCGTTGTAACAGGAAATATTACAAAAATGTTGAAGGGATGTACAAGAAATGTGTTTTTTATATGTAGTGTTAAATGTTTTACGAAGGTGATTCACACTCGGCGGCCTTTTTGTACCAACCACAGCCAGTAGCTAAACGAAGATTGACGAATCAGAGTCTTGGTCAGTCTCTCAGAATTAGGGTCCAAGCTCAAATTTTTTTTTTGTTTTTTTTTTTTTCTTAGCCATACATTTTGATTTGCTTTTATTTTGAGTTTGTCATAGAAACACAATTGGCCGTAAAGATCCGAAATTCCAAATTCCTTGTGTGTTTTTTTAGATATTTGTTATAGTGAGCTTTTAAGTAGTTTTTAATGTAAGGCTTTCTTGTTCATTTGCGTTATCAATTAGATTAGAGAGAAGCACGAATTATTCTGAAACTGTATTTTATATCGATGTACTTCGTAGTCGTGGCAAGACTTGTGAGCTTTCATCTCATAACTTGGAGACAATCATTGGCTGGCCAAAGAACAGAAACTTAAAATGTTCCCATTAAAATCACCTACAAAGCTATGTGGTTGCGAATATAGGATCTGCTGGTCTATTCTGTAAAATCTCACCGTGAAAACGTAGTGCAGTGAAGTTAAAGTGAGCTGTCATTCCAACTAATGCTAGGGATTGACAGTATTGACAGCTCACTCTCAGCTCACTTCACTTAACTTTTCACAATGAGATTTTTACAAAACCGGTCGGCGGCTCAGATTCATAACACAAAGATTTTGCTCACAACTTTTTGCATTTCAGGCTGATATTTTAGCCTGTACTGTAAGGCGCTTTTCCCACTTTGTCATGACGAATTTCTTTGTTGGTCGACTGTCGTTACTAGCTGTTACCACTGGGTCGTAACGAGAGACAGTAATAAGAAAATAATACAAATGTTAATCGTGCCGCAGTGCATTGGAACAGCCTCATTTCAATATACAAGGTAGCAGGTACAGACGCCAGCACATCAAGCTACTACAATCTGTCAAATTTCTTTAATAGATTTTCAACTTTATCGCTAAAGCATTAAGGTTCAAGGTTGATTGGGAAAATTTGACAGTTTCGGGTAGCTTGACCTGCTGGCGTCTGTACATCGACGCGCATACCATGTAACATGAATTCAGCACATGATTCTAGATCCCCTAGCGTAGACCTTCTTCGTGGGTTATCAAAAAAAAAAATCTGCAATTTAATAGAAATGTGCAATACTTACGCTTGAGAGCAGTGGTGGCCCAGTGGTAACAGCCGCGGCTTACGAGTTGTAGGTCGTAGATTCGAACCCAGACGGGCGCTTCACTTTGTGTAAATTATTTCATCACCACTGCTCTTTGAACGGTGAAGGAAAACATCGTGAGGAAACCGGCATGTCCTAGAAGCAAAAAATTCGAAGACATGTGAGATCTACCAACCCGCACTGGACCCGCGTGGTGTATTGAGGCCCACTCCCTCTCACAGAGAGGAGGCATTATAGGCTGATTATATAATACTTACGCGGTCAAAATGTATGGAACAGCCGATATTTTTTGTTTTTTATAACTGTCGTATAATTTCAATGCAAAGGGGTTCAGAATCATCATGGTAACATGTGCGTCGGTATCCATTCCACCTGTATAGGCAAGCCACTTTGAATAGGACGACTTACTATCGTCAAGACACAGTGGAAACTGCGCCTTTTTACCCTAAATGTACCTTCACCTTTCAACCTAGCTAATGGCGCCTATTCCCTTGTTCACAAACTAAATTAGTTATTAGTTTAGTCCTGTCAAATTAGTCAGCGCCTGACGTAAATTGACGTATTTTTAGTAGCCATGTTTTTAATCACGTCTAATTTGTCTATGGAGTGTCTTAATTTGACAGGACTAAACTAATATTGACCTTCTGTCCTTTTCTTAATGAAATAGAAAGAAAAAGATGCTCTGAATTTAAATTTAGTTTAATTTGTGAATAAGGGAATCGGCGCCAATATGTTGTAATATTTCAGGTGGTGGACAAAACCTGTCACTCTCCGACCGCCATGTTGGAGCAGCATATGATGTGGGATGATATCGCTATACTGGCTAGATATTTGGTGAGTACTTTATTATTATGTTATTTAAAGTATTTGTTCTCTCATTTCGGTGAAAACCATATAAGAGTAATTTATGCCGTGGTAAAAGTTATTTCAATATTTATTTTATTTTTCAAAACAGTGTGGTAATACAGTCTGTTATTATATATATAATTTTACAATTCGGGGAAAAATCATAAAGTATTACGAGTCGCAAGGTCTGCCAACGAGCAATCATGGAGCGCAGTATACTAGGCGTTAAGTTAACGGATCGTGTTCGAAACACAATACTGCGCTCCAAAACAAACATAGCTGACGTGGCTCAAAAGGCTGCCCAACTTGAATGGGACTGGGCAGGACATGTCTGCCGCATGCCGGACAAACTGTGGGCCCAAATAGCACAGAATTGGTGCCCTGAGACAGCGAGGCGGGGTCGCGGCAGACCACGTAGGAGATGGCGGGACGAGCTGGATAGGTTCCGTCAAAATTGGAAGGAGGACGCGCGGGCTCGCGGAAGATGGAAGGAGTGGAGGGAGGCCTTTGCCCAGGAGTGGGACAGCGTAGGCTAACATAAAAACTATGTCCACCTATTTTTATGGGCTTTACCAATAGTGACATTCCTGCTCTTAGAGATAAATATTATCTACAAATAGTATACAATAAAGTCGCTTTTCTTAACCACATTGCTCTTCTTAATTACGCGATAGATTTTGATGCTGTTTTCACCATATTTATTTATTTATTAAAACTTTATGCACAAGAAAAAAAAATACTGTACAAAGGCGAACTTAATGCCTGAGGCATTTTCTACCAGTCGACCTTAGGGTGATGCAGAGACAAGACATGGCAGGTGCAACATACGGGATAAATAGCTAGGAAATTACTATAAAATTCAAAACAAATACTAATACACATATAAACAAAATGAACCATCATTTAGAGAATGTATTTTGGATGGTTTATCTGTAAAACACAATTTTGACTTCCACTGGCAGAGGTATTTTCTTTGAAGTTACTAAAAAGCATATTTGATTTCCAGTTAATGTTATCGTTCAACAACTGCCTCGATGTGGCTCGCCACCTCCCATACCTGTTCCATACCGTCACGTTCCTCGTCTGCTCCGGAACAGTGTCCATGCGAGCAGCCACTCACGGCCTGGTCATCAACATCATACACTCTCTGTGTACTTGTACCACGCCTAGTTTCTCTGGTAAGTCAGATTTGCAAAATATTCGATCTGGTCATCACCAACCTTTTATCGATGTTGGTTTAGATTTCAGTCGTCCACATTAAGTAGATAAAAATGCCTTACCAGCCACAAAACTTTTTTGAACCATTTCATCACGAACAGTTTCTGCTCATTATGAATATGAGGAACAGAGTGTCAAGTTCACTCATCCTCCATAGAAAATGGAGGATCCTCCGACTAGACGGGTGTTGTGTCTGGCGGGCAACTGCCCGATGGATCATGTCGGGCTGTTGTATATATGCTTTCGAGTCAGTTTTGTGTTCTAAACTTCATTCCAACTAAATCAAAGTTCTTATACAAAAAAACTAACTTTAGAACCGATTTTATGTTGCCTATTCTTCGATAGGCTCGAAACTCTAAACTATGGCTAAAGTTAGAACATGTTTTTGTAACATAACAACAATATTACTTTAAAGAATAAATTACATTATTTACTCAAATCAAGCGCCCAGTCTTCTAAACCTCAAACTATGTATGTCAATGAAAGAATGAACTAACTTATGTGCACTTTCCAGAGGACACCCAGCGCGTGCTCAGGCTGTCTCTGGACGAGTTCGCTCTGCCCAAGTTCTACCAGATGTTCGGCATTTCTAAGGTCAAGTCTGCCGCTGTCACCGCTTTCAGGAGCCCTTACAACAGACATACTAATGATTGGTGAGTTGTTTATAGCTCCAAAATATTATTCTAGCAGGTTCAACGTAATCATGAGCATTTTATTGTATATCTGTAGAAAATTAAGACGTTTAAAAAATTTACACTAATTCTTTAATATTAAAAATAAATCGGCAAGTAATTGCTCTTTAAGCCTTCGTATGCTGTATCCTGAACGTGGATCCACGCGAGATACAATGGCATTCAACCGGTTAACTCATAATGTTATCGGCAACAAAGCGCCGATAACAGGCAATAAGCTGTCAATAATGCTGAAGCATTTCAGGAGTTTTCAAACTCTAATTCTTTGTCACTATTGTGCCAAGCGAATATTCTTATGAACATTTTGAGAGCTACTTTTTGCATTTTGGTGACGTCTGTTCGTAGTAGCGCCGTCTCTGTCTAGATAAAAAAACCTCTTATGTCATATATAGGATGAGTATTTTAATGTAAGTCTATGATGAATTGAATGTAACGCACGAGAGAGAGAAGGAACGACAGTGAGAGGGAGAGAGTGGAGGAATGGCGGATTAGGACTTGAAGGGAACGGTTGTCATTTTTATGGAGAGTAAAGACAAAGATTTAATATATGTATAATATATAAATATAATGTGAAAATAAACGTAAATTAAAAAGATATATATATGTATATATATAAACTGTTTTCAAATCATTTACTTGCCCCACAATCCCCATTCTACATGTATCCGTAAAGGGGGCCGTATAAATATGTCTAGGACACGCCGTCTGTCCGTCTGCCATGAGTATGAGTCTTATTTGTATAAGGCTCTTTTTATCTAATTGTTTCCAGATGTTCAAGAAAGTAAGTAAATCTAACCCTTCTCTTTCTCTTCCCCAGGTACTCGGAACACTCGTACACAACGTGCACGGACGCTGCAGCCGCAGGCACTAGTGCGGGCACCACACATACCGACCGCGAACGATTACCTCTACAGTCACTCGAAATAATTACTGACGCCTTGCTAGAGATCATGGAGGCGTGCATGCGGGATATACCCGACTGTGACTGGCTGCACACTTGGTAATGTACATTTTTTTTTTCCGGATGGGAAATCATCAAATGACCCCTCCCGCTCTGGGTGGAGCGGAAGGGAGTGTCAGACTCTTACTGACTAAAACCCACCCATGTTCCTTCCTATGCCCTTTATGTTCCGGGGTAGCGGTAACCCTTTCGTACGATCCCGCTGACGGTAATGTACCATTGTAGTTGATCTACAGCTTAGCAACGTTAAGTGAGGCGTTGTTCAGAAGTCCAATTCTCCTAATTAAAACCGTTCAAAATCTAGCCTCAATCTCATCCCAGCGACAATCAATGTCAAAAATGTAAAGGAAATTAGATGTAGTTTTGACAGATTGAGACAGATTAGACTGTGAACGTTCTTAAAATTACGAGAATTACCCCTCAGATCGTCAAGCCGATTTCATAATCATAATCATTCATTTATTGCATTTCATGTTGTTTACAGGTTGTTACATTATGATAGTTCCAAACAATGAACCCTGCTAGGGCACAGCAATGTATAGGCGATAGGTTTTCATTCGATATAATGTATTTCACCTGTTTGATGGTATTGTCGCGCGTCAAAATTAATGGTGACATTCGTTACCACTAGCGCCATCTAGTATCGAGTAGCAGAACTAATAGAGTCAAGATGCTTCTAGAACTTTCGATGCTAGAACTATCGACTACTGATCAGTCGGGGCCGGTATGTACTCGAACATTCTAGATGTTTCTACAATGGAAGGTTCTAGAACTATCTGCGGCACTATATAAGCTGGGGATTAGTCGCGAACGACACAGAGTTGGATAAGCGATACAAGAGAATACATCGAAAGCGATCCTCAAGTGCGATTTAAGTGCGATTTTGTTTTCTAATTAGTGTGTTTGGTTGTTATTAGTGTTGTTTAAGTAAAGTGTTACTTTTGATAATTATTATCGGCAGTTTTAATTGTCACGAACCCTAAGCTCGTAACAGTATGTTGAATGTTTTCCGTTACAGGACATCATTAGCTAAAAGCTTCGCGTTCTGCTTCAATCCTGCGCTGCAGCCAAGAGCCCTGATTGTATTTGGATGCATAAGTAAGTTCATCTAAACATGCGAGTAGGACAGCGAATATTTTTTTTTTTTAATAACTTTTCCCCACATAAATCCTGTAGGCAAAACAAATAGTTGTTCCGTGCCGGAATCGAACTCACGACACAGCGCAGTAGTCGATCGCTCAGCCACTGCGCCAACCGTTTCGTCAAATTTATTTATTATGCAAATTTAAGAATCATAGTCGTTTCTCGTTCCGTCTTCTTTCGACTTTTTATGACCATGATAACCACGTTTGCTTTTATTTTATTACAGTGTAACTGTAAATGTGGACATGATTATAAAATAAAATATAGGAATAATTTTTATGTTTCACATATTTTTCTTGTTATTATTAACCATTTATTTCTCAGGTAAAAACGTTACTGATGACGATATGAAGCAACTACTGAGAATACTAGTCAAAGCTTTGGAATCTTTCAACGATCTAGCTTTGTTGGAAGCTCTCATCATGGCTTTGACGAGACTACAGCCTCTGCTGTACCCCGTATGTTGATAGATTTTATATATTTCAACTTTTACTTATAATGTCGTGTGTTTTATTTGGAATATGATAAAACAAAACAACAACAAAAACGGGCTTAATCGAAAGCTTACTTTTATTAGAAATCGAAAAAAAAAAATAAACATCTAGAAATCTTTATTCTGTTCGATTAACGAAATTTTGATATGATTATCGTTTAAAACGATTAACCCGTAACGCAGAAATGATTAATGAAAAGTTATTTGCTGTTAAAGACTTAATAATATTTGAGGTTATTTTGTTTTTTTTTTGTTCTGTTTTTCCATACCATAACTTCGCCTATTAAACACAGACCACTACAGTACATACATGAAATTGAAATAAAAATAGCATCAAAATTGGCTGGCCAGGCTGATAGTCATGGGCAAAGCATGGCAGAGCTGGAAGTCATGGGGAGAGGCCTTTGCGCAGCAGTGGTTGCGCAAAGGCCTCTCCCAATGACTTCCAGCTCCTTCGATCCAGGGCCAAAGTGGACCATAGGTCGTTTGTTTTATCCAGCTCGTCCCGCCATCTACGGGGCATCAATTTTATTCCACAAAAAAAAAAACATGACATCGGAAAAATTGTCAGAAATATTATAGTGTAGCGGTATCTACAACGCCACATGCGAACAACGCGTCATACTGACGTCACGCAAATCCTGCATCTCGCAAGCAGAGTTTACCGCGCAATTAGCATAGATACAATTTCCCAACATCAAACGTTGGGCAATTGCCCGCCAGACACAACACCACCTCGTTCCACCTGTTCCTCGTACCTCTAAAATAGTATAAAATCAAATTACTTACTAATTATACCATTATCCTGCACAGGCCTCACCAATCCACAAGGCACTATTCTGGGTAGCGCTATCCGTGTTACAACTAGATGAGCCAACATTATACGCAGCAGGCTTAGCGTTTATGGAGCAAAACCTTCACACGCTGGAGTCACAGGGACAGTTCCAGCATAAGGTAAATAACTTAAATCTCTTACAACAGCTATCGTCGTCTTCCGCCTAGCTAACCAACCGCTAACTATGTTGGGGTCGGCTTCCAATCTAACTGGATGCAGCTGAATACCAGTATTTTACATGGAGCGACTGCCTATTTCATCTCCACAACGCAATTACTGGGTAACACGGTACCCCTTTTTTTTTTTTTTTTTTTCGCGATGGGAAATCATCAAATGACCCCTCCCGCTCTGGGTGGAGCGGAAGGGAGTGTCAGACTCTTACTGACTAAAACCCACCCATGTTCCTTCCTTCGCCCTTTATGTTCCGGGGTAGCGGTAACCCTTTCGGACAATCCCGCTGCCCCAACACGGTACCCCTTGGTAAGACTTTCGGGCTTCTGACCACTCATAACGACTGCCAAAGATCTGCGAATGACAGCTGGGAACAACTTACTTTCTGAGACACGGAAGGGGCGGTATATAATGGATGGTCAGTGGTCATCCATCCACGGACCGACCTCAGCAAGCGTAGCGCCTTACCCTTCGGTCAACCCGACGCCGTCGATGTGGATGTTATTGCTTAGCCACGAGCCCCTTAAAATATAACTTGTCACGATATAAAGCTCACATTTTGGATGCTTTACTTTGAGTCGAGTTGATAATCAGTAGTTTATATTACGACGGTCAATATGTTACTATTCAACCTCGCTGCGAAATTATGTTTATTATTTTCTTACAGACGTTAGAACTCGTGATGATGGAAACTCGGGAGCCGTTGGAGTGGCACTTCAAGCAAATGGACCATGCTGTGGGATTGAGGTAGGTTTATGTTCCTATTATGTGACATTATGATGTCCGGTGTTATTTTATTGAGACAAAAATATAGAAAAGAATGAATGACGACTTTATTAAGAATACAAAAATCCGTTCCATCACTAAAATAACAGAAGGCCAATTCTCGTAATTTAAAACGTTCAAAATCTAGGCACAGTCTCATTTCAGCGACAAACATAACAACAACTTGTCAAAATGTAGGGAAATTAGAAGTATTTTTTGACAGATTGAGACTGAGATCAGACTGTGAACGGTCTTAAAATTACGAGAATTGCCCCTCTGATGTCACTCGGAAAGCTGCCAAGCTTAAATATAATTGGGCTGGACACATCTGCCGCATGTCAGACGATCAATGGGCCAAACTTACGATCCAGGGGGTCCCGCTTAATGGCAAACGACATCGCGGCAGGCCCAGACGGAAATGGCGGGATGAGCTGGACTCCTTTCATAAGACAGAGAGGTGGAAAGAGAGTAGGGAGGCCTTTGCCCAACAGTGGGACATTAACGGCTGATAAAAAAAAATGTAGGTAACAGGCCTTAGAAATAAAATTAATAGTTGCTGAAAGAAAAGATTTTTGAGAACCTTTACTCGAAACGACGACGTGTGCCTGTATGAACGTATAGAATAGAATAGAATATAATTGTATTTTGCAAATATGGGTATTACATAACAGTTCTTAAGATTACATTTAGCTCAGCCACATTTTACCAATCGGCATGCAAACATTTGAAATTATTTATATCACAATTATTACACTTACTTATATCAATTTATAAATTACTATTATAAAATTTTAGATCATCAACTTAATTAAAAGTATATGTTTGTATTAAAAAAACGTAGAGTGTATTTTTCTTTTGGAATGTAAAAAAAATGTGGCATACTTAGATTTCGAAATAGTTTTCAAGGATCATGACGTACTAACCACCATAAAATTCCCAAACAACCATCAGAAAACTCATGATTTTCTTACCTTTTTATTTACAGAATAAGACATAGACAATTGTATTAACTTTCCATTACGCAAGTATTCAACTGCACATCAAATCTAAGTTAATTTTCTTTCTTCCACAGCTTCCGCTCAAACTTCCACTTTGCTCTCGTAGGCCACTTAATAAAAGGCTATCGGCACCCCGCAGCGGCCACAGTATCGCGCACGTGTCGCGTCCTCATCAAACTGCTGTCTTTAGCAGCAAGTGCGGCCACGCACCGCGATAAGTTCCACGTCACACCCGACACCGTGGCGTATCTTACTGGTAAGAGTCATCTATGGTATATAATATAGGAATTGTACATTTTTTTTCGGGGTAAAAAGTAGATTATGTTGCTCTCAGGGTCATGAAGTTCTTTAGGCTCAAGTATTGCGCCGTTGCTGCGTGAAAGAAGGACAAACAAACATACACTTTCACACTTTCACGTTTATAATATATAAGCGCCGAAGTTTGGCGAATAGCATACTGCCCTGATTGGCGTTAAATGATATACCCGCCCGATCTCTGAAAATAGATGTCAAAATCCTACTTCCTACTTAATATTATAAACGTGAAAGTTTGTATGGATGGATGGATGGATGAATGGATGGATGGATGGATGTTTGTTACTCTTTCACGCAAAAACTACTGAACGGATTTGGATGACATTTGGCACACAGATAGTTTATAACCAGGATTGACATATAGGATACTTTTTATCCCGATATTCCCAAGGGATTGAGACTTATGCGGGTGAAACCGTGGGGCGCAGCTAATTAAACATATTTTAAGTGATCCGATTCCGATCTGAGAGTAGTGGTGGCCCAGAGGTAAAGGCCCCGACTTACGAGTTGTAGGTCACGGGTTCGAATCCTAGCAGGCGCTTTACTTTGTGTCAATAATTTCACCGCCACTGCTCTCGAACCGGTGAAAGAAAACATCGTGAGGAAACCAGCATGTCCTAGAACCAAAAATTCGAAGACAGGTGACATCTACCAAACCGCACTGGGCCCGAGTGGTGGATTACAGCCCACTCCCTCTTACTGAAGCCTGTGTCCCAGCAGTGGGAACATTATAGGCTGGTTATGTAAGTGATCCGACTGTTGATTTGGTCCATCAATAACAGCAGTTGAAATTTGACGATTTGTTAGCTAATTTTATCTTTGATTTTCGGTCTAAAAGCCGGGTGTGAGTCTCTCTTAAAACCTTCAACTATAAAAATCTACTAATAATAATTACTATTTTTACAGCGCTAGTCTGCGTGAGCGAGGAAGTCCGTTCCCGTTGCCACGTGAAACATTCCCTTCCTAAATGGTTGCCCGACAACTGCGACCACTACTGTCCCACAGCTGAACATCATCAGGTATGTAATACTGCTCTATAATGCTAATAATATACCTCTACCTTTATTTCACTTAAATACTTACAAATTATATTTTTAAATATTTTTATAAACAAAAAGATTAAAAACATTTAAAAATAGTAGCCCACCGGTATCGGGAACAGGTTCCAAGCTACCGGCGGTCAGGGCTCCAGAGAGAGGAACCTCCTGACATTGCGAGCCGTGTCCAGAAGTACCGCTTTCTGAATCAAGCCCTTGATCCAGCTGCCCAACGAGAGCCTCCTCTGGTGTTGGTCGAGGCTCTTGGCTATTAAGCCATTGGCTGTCACGACTATCGGCACAATGATCGCTGAGTCCACATCCCACATGTCCACAACCTCGCGAGCCAAGTCAAGATACTTGATTTGTTTATCTTTCTCGGCTTTCACGAGGTTCTCTACCTCTACCTTGGTTGTTGTGTACTTGGCGAAACTTCACAGACATAATATCAAGTCTTGTTAAAACCAAATATACCGAAATACTACGGCTAAAGTTGTCACATACATTTATTCAGCAATCTGTGCCGTATTATCACATATAGCAGTACCACATCCAGTTTCTTTTTTGTGTCAAAAACAGCCAGAATGCCAGCCTGTTACTGTCCAAGCAAAAGACTCTTCTCATACAGAGAAGCCACGAGCATTGATCACCATGCTTGCTCAAGACGGATTGGCGATTTCAAACTTACATTCATTTATAAGTCCTGGGGGTCTACTCCGAAGTGGTATCGGCTGAATGTTCGGCCGTTTCCTGCTACGAAGTTACTATTTGGTTCGGTCGGTCCCGATCCTACACTCCTACACTCTTTCGAATATTGACTATGGTCCCGACCCAACTGAGCCGATCCGAACTTTTTTCGCATTTTTCAATAATTTTCGGTTCGGCTATGTGTCGGTCCGATCCGATCATTCGCACTTTGCACTTCGTAGTAGACCCCCCTGGTTTCCTCACTATATTGTCCTTCGCCGATATCAGTGAGTGGGGGGGGTGTGAGTGGGTGAGTGTGTCAGTCTTCAGGGTATAAAAGAGTCATACCCTGTTATGATTATGAAGGTGGAGAATTTAAAAGCAACCTTGTACCATGTGCGATGCACCTATTCATGTCACCTAGTTTTGCCTTGCACAGCATCTGCCCTGCAAATGATTATGTTATATGTCCTGGATTCAAAATAAGTTAAGTTATTTTAATTTTCAGTCATCAATTCTGATCCAGCCGTCAACATCCCACAGTTCATGCCACAGTCGGCGTCAGAAGTCGTGGGATGTGCTTGATCAAGTAGCTATATCTTCTGCACACGGTGGTAAGATGAACTATTGTTTATTTATATAATATGAGTATTTATGTGCCAGTCTTCACCAAATAGAAGCTGATAGAAGGTATCTCCATCAACTCATAGACTCGCACCCAATGCGAGTGTGGTGCTTCTGACCAGACCATTGCCCCCACTATGTTCTATGTTACGGGTTTGGTTTCCACACTTAGTCCTTCAAGTGGACCATTGTGCGTGGGCCATGGCGGCCGTCGGTAGTTATTCCTAGCAGCTGAAGTAGCCCACCTCGCTCCAGAAGTATATTAAGTCTCCTGGCCTGTTGAGAACATCTGTGTAAGATCTGGGTGTCCCGAGGTTTTCTGATCTAATCTGGGTGTCTCCTGTGAACTCAAAGAGCACATGCGCGACGGACCAAGCCACACTTGCTGGAGTGTCCTCACTTAGTCCTTCAAGTGGACCATTGTGCGTGGGCCATGGCGGCCGTCGGTGGTTATTCCAAGCAGCTGAAGCAGCCCACCTCGCTCCAGAAGTTTATTAAGTCTCCTGGCCTGTAGAGAATATCTGTGTAAGATCCGAGGGTTTCTGACCTAATCTGGGTGTCTAATGTGAACTCAAAGAGCACATGCGCGACGGACCAAGCCACACTTGCTGGAGTGTCCTCACTTAGTCCTGCAAGTGGACCATTATGTTGCGTGGGCCATGGCGGTCGTCGGTGGTTATTCCAAGCAGCTGAAGCAGCCCACCTCGCTCCAGAAGTTTATTAAGTTTCCTGGCCTGTAGAGAACATCTGTGTAAGATCTGGGTGTCCCGAGGGTTTCTGACCTAATCTGGGTGTGTCCTGTGCACTCTAAGAGCACATGCGCGACGGACCAAGCCACACTTGCTGGAGTGTCTTCACTTAGTCCTTCAAGTGGACCATTGTGCGTGGGCCATGGCGGCCGTCGGTGGTTATTCCAAGCAGCTGAAGCAGCCCACCTCGCTCCAGAAGTTTATTAAGTCTCCTGGCCTGTTGAGAACATCTGTGTAAGATCTGGGTGTCCCGAGGTTTTCTGATCTAATCTGGGTGTCTCCTGTGAACTCAAAGAGCACATGCGCGACGGACCAAGCCACACTTGCTGGAGTGTCCTCACTTAGTCCTGCAAGTGGACCATTAAGTTGCGTGGGCCATGGCGGCCGTCGGTGGTTATTCCTAGCAGCTGAAGCAGCCCACCTCGCTCCAGAAGTTTATTAAGTCTCCTGGCCTGTTGAGAACATCTGTGTAAGATCTGGGTGTCCCGAGGGTTTCTGACCTAATCTGGGTGTGTCCTGTGCACTCAAAGAGCACATGCGCGACGGACCAAGCCACACTTGCTGGAGTGTCCTAAGTGCCCGTTCACCTGCACGTTGGATGGCCTAAATACCTTTGAAGCCGTTTTGGAGGTATGAGGAACAGGGTGTAAAGTTCACTCATCCTCCATAGAAAAGGGAGGATCCTCCGACCAGACGGGTGTTGTGTCTGGCGGGCAATTGCCCAACGATTGATGTTGGGAAATTGTATCTATGCTAATTGCGCGGTAAACTCTGCTTGCGAGATGCAGGATTTGCGTGACGTCAGTACGACGCGTTGTTCGCATGTGGCGTTGTAGATACCGCTACACCGTAATCAACGTGGCCACCTACTGGGCACAAACTATATATATTTAAAACTACAAGTAAGAGTACTGTTAACCGTGCGAGCCCATGTATATGTCGCGAGCCTATGTATTTGTCTACCTACTTATTCTAATATATTTTTGTACCCTTGTGTTTACGAATAAACTTAAGAGAGTGGTGTGCGTCCGAGGAGCTTGTAGGGTGCGGGGGGCTGAAGCAGGGGGGCGCGGGGCAGAGATGCGCGCGACGCGAGCCGATCCGCAAGTAGTCGTCTATGTGGTCAAGGCAGCACGCACGAACAAACTCCTCGTCCGCGACACTTTCAAAAATCTTAAATCTTGATTTCTTCATTGTTTCCGCTACAAGTACGGACGCCAGCAGGTCAAGCTACCCGAAACTGCCAAATTTTCCCAATCAACCTTGAACCTTAATGGTTTATCGATAAAGTTGAAAACCTATTAAAGAGATTTGACAGATTGTAGTCGCTTGATGTGCTGGCGTCTGTACCATCGGCATCGATACGAAAACAAGAAGAATAGATTCGCTTTATTTTGACATCCCTCCGTTAGCTACGGAGAAACACAATAAATAAACTAACGGTTGCTAACGCCAGATAACATTATCGGAGGAATCATTTTGAATTTTTGACAGTTCTTCCATACAAAACTGTCAGACGTCAATTTTATTCCACGAATAATAATTATCGGTCGATTGAAAAACCAGCCCTAAATCTCCTAATTCAAAATATAAGTTTAATAATACAATATTCTATATGTTTGCTACCTTATTGTTTCATATCATAGGGTCTTTTGTAAAAAAGTTTATTTTTTCATTCCTATTTAAAAGATACATTCTTCCCATAAAAAATGGCATCATTACCATCATCATTCTCCTGCCATTATCCCAATTTATTTGAGGTCGTCGCAACATATATTTTTCTTCCATACTTCTCTATTAGTCGTCATCTCGGTAGTCACCCCCTTTCTAACCATATCATCATTCACACAGTCCATCCATCGTTTCTTTGGTCTTCCCCTACTCTTATAGCCATCAACATTCATACTCAAAACTCTCTTCACGACATTTTCCTCATTTCTCCGTAACACATGCCCATACCACGACAACCGATTTCCACACAACTTTTCAGTTACCGGTCCCACTTTCAGACTTCCCCAAACACCCTATTTACAATTTGATATTTGACAGGTAAATCACCAACGTTACAAACAAGCAGCGGTGGACATAGTCCCCATCTAGTCACCATACCGCATCAGGTAATATCAATATTTTATTATTATAGTTTTATTTAATATTTTAATAATATAGAAGAATTTATTGCACCATTTTGTTAACATAATTAATTAATGAAAAAAGGCACAAAATGAAAAAAGAATGAATGATTTGAAATCTCATAAAATTGAAGTCAACACTATTTTGTAACTGTGTAACAACGAAATAACCATAATAGCATACAAATAGACAGCTGTAACCGCTTTTAAAAGTTTTTTTCAGCTGGGAAAGCGCAGTGTTGTTGAAAATTATCATTTTCAGTTCCAATCATATAAAGTAAGCCAAAAAAAAAACCCCTTGAAGACGAAATAATGTTTTTTTTTATGAAGTTTTTTTTAAATAATTTAAGTTGTGTCAAAAGATAGTGGTGCAATAAATTCAATAGAAAATTGTATATCGATGTTTAGACAAGGAATGGCAGAAACAGGAGTTATTTATAATTTTATTCTTATTCGTCTAGTTTGGGAAAGTATGACAAAAAGAATGGTCATAAAGTGCCTGAATAAAGAATAAAAAAAATTGATATACTGAATCAAAATTCTACTTTTATTAAACGACGCTTTTCAAACGCTACGCACTAAACAAACTCGTGGCTTGGAATATGCTACGATTGCGATGGAGATTTAAGATTTTTATATGGAGCGTGGCATACATACTGTCGCGCCATTTTGGTGTTTTATCAAAATGGCGGCCACGCATGAAATCTACATAAATCGATAGTTGACATCAATGCAACCGGAAAATATAATAGTGTAAATTCATTAAATAAACTTATTAATTGGCATTGACGTACTATTTCTTTTTACTATCTGTGTAATGTAAAGTACGACAATAGAACTAAGTAGTCATAGTCAATGGGCGGAAAAAATTGGAATCTTCTGAAATATTGTTGACCGTAAAAATAATATAAGTTCTGAACTCCTTTACAAAACAGCATAATAACCTACCCAAGAAAATACTGCTCTTATTTCCTCCACATTCTCAAGAGCACACTTAAAAGATGGTCTTTCCCAAACAGATGACCGATTGGCTTATTAGCATTTCATTTGAGAGTATGATGAGCTTTTGTGTTAACTAACATTCAACTACCATGGCAGGACGACAATTATCATGTGTTACGGTGGAAATATTTGAAAATATGTCTTGAGGCTAAAGCCAGGAGGTTGAAATTTGTAAAATGAAGTCAGTTCCATGGAAACGGCACAAAGAAATAATAAGAATTATATTCACAGATAACATTTTTTTGTTTCTCAATGTAATTTCTTATAATTTGACGACACGATTGGCGCAGTGGCTGAGCGATCGACTGCTGCGCTGCGTGTCGCGGGTTCTATTCCCGCACGGAACAAATATTTGTATAGCCTACAGGTAGTTGTTCCGGGTCTGGCTGTTTGTGTATGTGAGTTTAAATGTTTGTAAACGCACCCACGATACAGGAGCAATTCCTAGTATGAGGCAAAGTTAAAAAAAAATATATAATAATTAGCGAATTTAGTTATTAAGTCTTTTAATTTAGTGCCTACTATATAATAAGAGTATCGAAAGACATCTTTTTCAAATAATTTTATCCGAGTGCTCTGGTACAGAATGACCTTGTAAAATTTTGAGTTTCATGTTCGTTTGACTGGTTTCAGTAACAGAATCGTGCTGTTCACGTGCAGTATCGCATTAAATAATTGACTCCAAGTGGTTCTTAGCAAGAATTTCATTCAACCCAAAAAACTGATTCTTTTTTTGTTTCATCTCTTGTCATACTACAAGATCATCATCTGCCTAGCCTTTTCCCAACTATGTTGAGGTCGGCTTCCAGTCTAACCGGATGCAGCTGAATACCAGTATTTTACATGGAGCGACTGCCTATCTGACCTCCACAGCCCAGTTACTGGGTAATACGATACCCCTTGGTAAGATTGGTTGTCAGACTTTCGGGCTTGTGACTACCCGTAACGACTGTCAAAGATCCACGAATGCCGGCCGGGACCAATGGCTTAACGTGCTTTCCGACGCACGGAGGCGTAAATATGGTGACCCATCCACAGACCAACCGCGGCAAGCGTAGCTTAGCCTGATCGATCGACCTGTGCCGCTGTTATTATTTAGCCACAGGCCCTTCAGAAAACAATTATTTTTTTCCGTGAACCTATATCCCACTACTGGGCAAAGGCCTCCCCATATTCTTCCACCTTAAAAAACTAACCCAATGACTACAGGAAACTTACTGTACTTATTCTAATCAGACATAAAGGAACCGCCGGAAAATGACATACGACTAAAGGTACAAAACTTACTTTTAGACGCAAGAAGTTTTATTTAAAAAGAAATCTCAATAGAAACAAGCATATATTTAGTCTATAGAGGTATGAGGAACAACGTGCAAAGTTCACTCATACTCCATAGAAAAGGGAGGATCCTCCGACCAGACGGGTGTTCTGTCTGGCGGGCCACTACCCCATGTTTCATCTCGGGCCGTTGTATACAGGCTGTCCGGAAATTAAAGGATAGCCTTTTTGGGGGTCATTGTACTCATCATTATGAACAACTATTACTATGAGACCAAACCTGAAATCGTGAAAAAAGAATCAGCTGTTTCCTACATTTTGACGAGTTATGCGAATATAAATCTAGGGAACAACTAATTTTTATCGCGATTTCAGGTTTGTTCCCGTAGTAAAAGTTGTTCATGATGATGAGTACAGTGACCCCTTAAAAGGTTATCCATTAATTACCGGACACTCTGTATATGCTAGTTGCGCGGTAAACTCTGCTTGCGAGATGCAGGATTTTGCGTGACGTCAGTATAACACGTAGTTCACATGTCATTCAGTACTAGAGCTAAACACAAACAAAAATCAATCGTTACTTGGATCATGCAGTCATTGTCTGATAGTGACGTAATTAGTGATTATACTTATGTTTTGTTCTACTTCCTTTTCTTGTGGCGGATTGTAGAGTTGATTACAAAACACACTACACTTGAGCATAATAACATGAATAAACGATTCACATGCACTTCTTTACAATAATTAAGGCAACATCAGGAGTTGAAATGATAGCTTATCAGCCAAATAAATTCTTAACCCTAAACGCATACATAAATGTTACGACTTACACGCATAAATCGTCTTATTTACAAAAAAAAAAAAAAAAAATTGGAGTGTTAATTATTTTGAAAAAAAAAAATTAACTAGTGTTAAATGCTCAAATTTTTAGCACATTGCAAAAAATTGTGACAAAACACACATATAGAAGGTCGATAGCCGTATGAGGAAATACTGTAGGACAGTTACAGGCTAATTGCGCAAGAATATGGATCCCTTTGGCAGACACGAGCACAATATTTGGATGCTACAACTTTACTTTTTGGCATTAGAACAGTAAAAATTTGACTTTGTAAAAGCGGCGTCTTTATTTCATAGCAGAAGGGGTATTTTTGTAAGACAAGAGTTTTTCAAGAAAACACACTGAACACTATACGATTTTAACACTACAATTTCTCCCGTTTTGTGGGTACAGACACCAGCACATCAAGCTACTACAATCTGTCAAATCTCTTTAATGGATTTTTAACTTTATCGCTAACGCATTAAGGTTCAAGGTTGATTGGGAAAATTTGACAGTTTCGGGTAGCTTGACCTGCTGGTGTCCGTACATTTACACAGACAAACCTTTCAACCCGGATCAACTATACGCCATAGTAATATTAATACATAAAATACTGTCTCAATCTAACACATATACAAACGCCAGGACATCAAGCTAACTACAATCTGTCAAATTTCTTTAATAGATTTTCAACCTTTTCGCTAAAGCATTAGGTTCAAGATTGATTGGGAAAATATTACAGTTTCGGGTAGCTTGACCTGCTAGCGTCTGTACCTACTGATACAAAATTAACACAATTAAAAGATTTCTCCTCCCTCTTCAACCCGCCAACCAAACTAATTCTCTTTATCTTCCAGTTAGCCCACGTACGTACTCATGTCACTGTTGTCTTTTACACGCTCCTATGGATTTGGTTACATTATATCGTTTGTATCGTAAACTGATAATGTCCACAACCCGCTCGCTGTATTGCGTTATATGCGTAACCGTTATTTTTGTAACGGTTTTTTTAATAACACGTTTTTTTTTATAACTTTTTTTTTCACTTTTAATATTTTCTTTACATCTCTATTTCTATAATTATAATATGGTCGACACCTTTTCACTATGATCCTTTTAATAAAATAAAATTAAACCAATCAATAAAATCAAACGAATATAACGCAAAACGTCACTCTATCCCAACAATTATTTACGCAACTCACCGGTACTTCTCAAAACAATAACGTTAAAAACACCGTTATTTAACACGTTATTTTTATAACGATAACGGTTATTTTGTGCGTAAATAATTGCCTATGTGTATCAACATGCTTGTGCACTGCTTAACTCAATAGACATCAGCTAGAATGCTTTTCAAGACGCAGAGGTCGTTCTCTGTACCTACTTCGAAGGATACCATCGGCCCGCCAAGAGTAACGTCGTTTTTCTACCGTTATTTTGTGATAAAATACCGATTTACCGGATAACGTTTTGCGATATACAATGTGGAGACGACAATAAATTAAAACACTGGCAATACAAATGCATAAGAGTATTTTGGAACTATCAAATTAATCATATTAAAAATGTGAGACAAACTAAATATCGTCTGACTATAGATTTTGCCGATCAGCGGTAGTGACTAAGCTATTAGATATATAAGATCGAATTTGCTCATGCAGACTGGAAACGTCATCAGACATACGAAGTTTCATTTATTGTCGTATTGTCAGAAACGCATTACAACTCGCCATTGTGTTTGACTAATCTGACGGACTCGTAAAAAAAGCACAAACTTTTTCCATACTTTCACTATAACAATTCTATCTAAACAATTTTAAATTAAAAAAATAAACTGCCGTTTACAATTTAACGGTATTTTATTGAAAGAAACTATTATTTTATCGCAATTCGTTATTTAACCCTATCCCTATAATCTACACCCCTTTTAAATTAATAGTGTCCAATAGCAAATCCCGGTATTGTTAAATTATTCAAAATTTAAACCTGCATGGTTTACCCTTGGTATAATTGGCTATTAAACTTAGTTTCGTCTCCGTATCAATATTGTGAGAATAATAATATCAGTTATTAATTATAAATAAAATAATAATAATAGCCATCCGACCGATTTCGGTCACGGTGGCCAATCTCAACGAAGATTAGCCAGGTACGCAAGGGATATTATAGTGCACAAGTGTGTGCGTAAACACGGGTGCACTCTCTGTTACTTTTGACGGCAATCCAACACGAACGGAGAGGGATCAGGCGCAGGAAGAACGGCTTTACATGCTTCCCGAGGTACGGGGGCATTAAACCGCCAACTTCCAAACTCCGGGCTGTTACTGAAAAATTCCTAATGGAAAACGCAATAAATAACACTTGCCCAATAATACGTGTAAAGAAAAAAAATTGCCTTTCATATTGTATGTATGTTATAAAACATACTTAAGTACCTGATTAAGAATACATTCTATCTTATTACTAACAAAAAAAACGAGTTATTCTTCTCACAATTTGATTAAACTCTAAACATCAAAACAATTTACAGTTAAATTATTAAAACCCAACTAAAACAATTCTACTGACTTAACATGAAAATATCTACCTACAAACAGTTTCTTAGGGGCAGCAGAATTAACACTCATAGCTACACGATATGATTCACAGTAGAATGAGTAAAATATAAAACACAAATCACGTGCACAAATGTTTTTTTTTTTTGTCAAAATAAATACAAACTCGGGCTCGAACGAAGTCTTTAACTGCGGTATTAAATCTATTTTCATTTAATTTCAATGATTGAAACTTTTAATTACTGCCATCGAACAAAAATATCTAACTTCATTAACCGGTATATCTGTAGGTAAGATACCGATAAATAACCGGTATATTCTAACGATTGGGTTTTAGAAAACACTGCCCTGTAGAAGTCAACCTCAAACTCATTTGGAAAAATTCTGACAATGGCGCCGATTCCCTTGTTCACAAACTAAACTAAATTTAAGTTTAGTGCATCTTTTTCTTCCTATTTCATTAAGAAAAGGACAGAAGTTAAATACATACGTCAAATTAGTCAGCGCCTGACGTAATTTGACGTATTTTTAGTAGCCATGTTTTTAATCACGTCTAATTTGTCTATGAAATATCTTAATTTGACAGGACTAAACTAATATTTATCTTCTGTTCTTTTCTTAATGAAATAGAAAGAAAAAGATGCACTGAACTTAAATTTAGTTTAGTTTGTGAACAAGGGAATCGGCGCAATGACGTTAAGGTTCAATACTACGGGATCTTTGTTCGAGCCTCGAAACATAACTACTTAAGTACAACAGAATGTAAAACTTGCATTTTGAACTCTGACCGGACACCTCGCCACAATAGCCACAAGACAAACAAGTCTAACACACAACGCGCTTCTAGATTTAGCTAATTTAAAATAACTAAAAAGAAACAAAATAGTTAAACATATAGTTTTTTTTAAAGTGATATACATAGATGCTTCCGAATTTTACCCTGATGTCCGTTTTATTATGTCTTTCACCCCACGTCCAGTATGTTTGTCGTATTGTGTGGTCTCGAAGTTTTAAGTGTTTTTCCTAACTTCTGGTGTATCTTTTTCGATATTTCTTTGTCTTTTGGCGTTTCTTACTATTAAAATAAACATTCAAAAGAATAACAACTTGAGGTCTGAGCCTGCAATTCCAACACAGTTTTTTCTGGCCTCCGATTCCCGATTCCCAAATATCTCGCAACTTCTTTGGGCATCGCCAGATTTTGCTCGACGCGCTGGTATACAGTTCTCCAAAAGAAGTCCCTACCATGGTCCCTAGACAATTATAAGTAATTGAAACCGTGCGAAGTCGACTCGAATATCACGATCGATATCGAGTCCACTTTGCAAGGCGTTTGTTGCTTAAAATTGCAGCCTTTCTTTGCCTTTCGTTATTTATCCCAAACTATAACCAGGGGCTTTCTCGATTTAAAAAATGTTATAGCAAGCAATATGAGAAACTGTAGATAAAACTAATCAAATATTTTCCTCCCCTACCCCATTAACTGTACATCTTCAGTTCCCTTAAAACCATTTTTAAAATGTATCGTCTACAAAACTTCAAGACCACACCTATCGATGTCCCTATGTGTCCCACTTCTGTTTTGCACATACGCTAATATCTTCACGCTGCGTACAGGACAGTGAAGGCAGAGCACACAGTATGCAGCACGGAGCTACTGGCGAGTCGGCAAGGGAGCAGGGAGACGTTGACAGTGGATTTGATGTGCGTAACCTACCTGTACATACAATGTGTTAATTTGAATTGTGCTTTAACAAATCATTTTAAAGATCCCACTCGAGGAAATAATGCCAGCTTACAATACTCGTACCAGGGGGTCTACTCCGAAGTGGTATCGGTCGAATGTTCGGCCGTTTCCTACTACGAAGTTACCATTTGGTTCGGTCGGTCCCGATCCTACACTCCTACACTCTTTCGAATATTGACTATGGTCCCAACCCAACTACGCCGATCCGATCCGAACATTCGCACTTTGCACTTCGTAGTAGACCCCCAGGAATAAGATACATCAAGCTTTAGAAACACTGACACACAGGTATAAGTGACAGAGATGACTCTCTTCAATGTGTCATGCTTATTGGCAAGTACTGTAGATACCTATTTCTACCGCCAAATATTGCTAAGTTCATGTTGTTAGCAAAAATGTGGCCACCGTGACGTTAGTCATATAGTTTCCATTTCTAGGTTTAAGGAAAAAATCGGTAAACCCATCATTAATATTTACGCCAACCTGAGTGATAAAATTACGCTAAGGACCGATTTTTCAATCGTTACATAACTTTTATCTGTATAATAAATATGGCATTTTTACATATTTGCTATACAAAACATGATTATTCCTCAGATAAAAGTTTTCTGATGATTGAAAATTCGACCCTTAATTATTAAAACGGTATTTTAGCTGTTATTTGTGAGGCTAATCTTCACAAATAACGGCTGAAATACCGATTTTAGCCGTTATTTGTAAAGCTAATTTAAGAGTTCAATTTAACATGTAAATAGCCCATTATTGATCGTGAAATAACGTTAACGTAACGAAATAACGATGGCATTATAACGTTATTTGTCAGTACAGATATTTATATATCTGTGTTTTAATTAAATTCTGTAAACTGTATTTTTTTATATCAGATGGTTGACGATGACGGGCGTGGATCACCAGGTAGCGTGGATGACACCGAGCGACCTTCATCCACCAAGTCAGGAGACAGCGACTATCCTGAAACTTCTACTAAGGTACAATTGTGTTTAAATACAAAAAAATGTAGCATAGGCATGATTGATTTAGTTTGAGACTTTCTTATGTTTTGTAATTGGTTGAAATCAGTGAGTGACTGATTGAATTGAATGAGTGAGCAAATAATCGAATAAGTGAGTAATTAGTGAAACGCTGAATGATTGACTTAATGAGTGATTGAATGGCTAAATAGGTGAAATAGCAAGTAGCTAAAAGAGTGTGTGAACGACTATGAAAATGAGTGTAGGTACTAAGAGCTCCAACGTTTTAACTAAAAAAGTGTTTATACATTACCAGTCGACAGCGATGCGGATGAATTTTTCGACGCTATATTTTAGTTTGTGAATAGTTTTAGTTAAGTCAGGATATAATTTTGTTATTTTAGTGTTAACTTGTAAATTGTAATTGTTGTCTTGTGAATATATTTTTCAAAAATGTGTACTATTATTTTTACAGCAAGCGTCAACAGATAAAGACACGAGCAGCCCTGAGAGCAACAGTCTGCTCGACCCGTCAGTGCTCTCTGACTTCACCACGCAAGCACTTGTGCTTACTGTGCTTGCTACGCTCGTCAAGTACACACAAGGTTAGATATTAGCGAAGTTTATAAATTAAATCTAGGAATATAACAATATTTCGCAATTTTTTGCCATTCGTTCTTTGGATTTTAGTACGATTCTTCACTCAACTAGATTTGAGTCTATTTTGATAAGTGTCAAACCTGGTAGTTTTGAAACGAAATTTGAAAACCTTAATAAATACAATACACATAAAATTTGTGTCGGCGCACCACACATGCGCCTGAACAACGGCGGAAAGGTCCGGCGTGTCCGGGTACCGAACCCGTACGCGACACCACTCAGCGCACAGAAGCGCTCCACTACGGGCATTTGTATGCACTATTTTCTATATTTTGATATTGTAGATTATGCTATTATCTATTTTAAGACCAGACCACTAATTATTTTATTATAAAGTCCCGAATGAGCCCATTCAATATTTTTGTTTTTGGTTCTTCGAGCCGGATCTGTAATGAACGAGGGATAATCTTTTGTTTCAGATGAGGACGAGATAAGAATACTATACCAGTATTTGGCAGAGGGATCGATTGTGTTCCCGAAAGTATTTCCAGTTATGTAAGTATTTATTTCTTATTTCTTTTTTATTGGTGTCTCTTTCATTTCTTTGTCCCAAGATCTTTAAAACCCAAAAAAAGTAGGCTCCCTGTATAGTAGGTACAGACGCCAGCACTGATTGACTGACAGCTACTACAATCTGTGAAATTTCTTTAATAGATTTTCAACTTTATCGCTAAAACATTAAGGTTCAAGGTTGATTGGGAAATTTTGACAGTTTCGGGTAGCTTGACCTGCTGGCGTCTGTACCATCAACGTATTTTGCCAGGTACGAATATAATTGGACACATCATCTGCCTAACCTTTTCCCAACTATCATGGGGTCGGCTTCCAGTCTGTCGGCATGCAGCTGAATACCAGTATTTTACATGGAGTGGCTGCCTATCTGACCTCCACAACCCAGTTTCTGAGTAATACAATACCCCTTGGTAATACTGGTTGTCAAACTTTCGGGCTTCTGACGACCCGTAACGACTGTCAAAGATCCACGAATGACAGCCGGGACCAACGGCTTAACGTGCTTTCCGAGGCACGGAGGGGTCTTGGTATGTAAAGATGGTCACCCATTCACGGACGAACCTTGGCAAGCATAGCTTAACCTGATCGATCAACCCGTGCGGCTGTTATTACTTAGCCACAAACCCCCACAGCACAGATATAATTGGACACACAATTAATTGTTTTTTTAAACACTGCCTACCCTTTAGCGAATACAGATGTAGGGATATTATACGTATCAATTTTTATGTTATTTTTAACCAATATTATTTTTGTCAACAGTCACAGTCTGTTAGACATGAAGATCAACCACGTTTTGATGCATTGCCACGATCAGCTGATACTGAGCGCCGTGCAGAGTATCATACAGGTAAATACCATTTATTATATAAGTTACTGTATTGCATAAGTGGCAGTGGGCAGAGGCACATTGCTCGCAGAACAGATAGCCGATGGGGTCGAAAGGTTCTGGAGTAGCGACCGCGTAGGAAGACGTAGCGTTGGAAGGCCTCCCACAAGGTGGACCGATGACCTTGTGAAGGCCGCAGGAACCCGTTGGATGCGAGAAGCACAGAACCGGTCGAAGTGGAGGTGCTTGGGGGAGGCCTATGTCCAGCAGTGGACGTCTTTCGGCTGAAATGATGATGATGATATAAGTTGATATCAGAGGGGCAATTCTCGTAATTTTAAGAACGTTCACAGTCTGATCTCAGTCTCATTCTGTCAAAAATACCTCTTAATTTCTCTACATTTTGACAAATATTTGACATTTGTTTGTCGCCGAGATGAGACTGCGACTAGATTTTGAACGTTTTAAATTATGAGAATTGGCCTTCTGATCGCGACGATAGGTCGTAGTGGAGCAAAATGAATGTTAAAGTAGACCGTATGCTATATCGCCGAGGTCTACATCGACTTTTAGCGGTATCTACAACGCCACATGCGAACTACGCGTCATGCTGACGTCACGCAAATCCTGCATTGCGCAAGCAATTAGCATATATACAACAGCCCGATATGATTCATTGGGCAGTTGCCCGCAGACACAACACCCGTCTGGTCGGAGGATCCTCCCTTTTCTATGGAGGATAACTGAACTTTACACCCTGTTTCTCATACATCTATAGACTTATTTTATTTATTTTAATTATATTAACTTTTTATGATCTGTTTTCTTCCAGAACATGATAGCCAGTGAGGACGCGAGTCAACAGCAGCTGCATTACATGCAGAGTTGCGGCTTTGGGGGTCTGTGGAGATTCGCTGGGCCATTTACTAAGGTTAGTAGTCTGTGATTGTTAGTTTAGCTTGCTTTTGAGGTTAGTCTAAACGAATGAAATGGGTTAGAGCTATTTCTGACAGACTGGCATGGTAACTTCACTAGGTCTAGGTACGAGTGTCAAAAATTACTATTATAGAACAATTTATTACCGGACTGGCTGCGCCCCGCGGTTTCACCTGCATAAGATTCGATCCCGTGGGAATATCGGGATAAAAAGTATCCTATATGTCAATCCTGCTTATAAATCATCTGTATGCCAAATTTCATCCGAATCCGTTCAGTAGTTTTTGCGTGAAAGAGTAACAACATCCTCTGTAAAAATAATCTTAGGAGTAGTTTATTTGTACAGACGCCAGCACATCAAGCTACTACAATCTGTCAAATATCTTTAATAGATCTTCAACTTTATCGTTAAAGCATTAAGGTTCAAGATAGATTGGGAAAATTTGACAGTTTCGGGTAGCTTGACCTGCTGGCATCTGTACTTAGTTATAAGGAAATGTAAAAACACTATTTGGTCAATAAACGATTATTATTATTGTGTTTTAACATATCTCGGGACCATAGGGTCCCGGTCCTTTCCGGAAGGCGTACGAGGGGCCGAAGCCAACTCGCAGAGGCCCTTTACACAATTTTAAATGATGAGGAGGCACCAACCGACGATTATCCCTGTATGCACCGTACAAGTGCACCCAAGGACAACCCCCGGTTGGTGCAGGGCTATTGCAGAACATGAAAACAACATATACCGGGCTTATGGGTTTGGGTGGCTATAGTGGATCGGTTACCTTGAACTATGGAAGGTCTATGTCCCCTGCCTGACCAATGTTATACATATAATATACACGGATAAAATGGCAGGGGGTGACTTGCACACTCAATAATGGCAGGGGGTGACTTGCACACTCAATAATGGCCCCCCGAAAACGGTCGCTAGCACACAGTGTCGTAGCGACAAGGGGGCAACATGTCCTGAGGTGCTTGTGAGGAGTGGAGAGGTATTCCACGGCTATCAGGACAATCCCAGAAGTACGGTCAAGATTCCTATCAGCATCTTACTGAAATACTGCCTTCCTCCGAGCACGTTTGCCCTTGCGAATGTCCACTCAAGCTAGCCAATAAAGGCAAGAATGAGGTGGGAGCTCTGTTCCTCGTCAGTGTTCACTCCAGCCGGCCAATAAAGGCAAGCCAGAGGTGAGGAACAAGACTTCTCCCGGGAGATAGGGTCCGTGGGGTCGCTACTGCCCAACAGCTCGCAACATGCTGCCCTGCGGGTTCCTATATCTCTCTTGGTCTGGCTTCTCACCCTAGACCTGATCCGGAAAAGTAAACTCTTCCATCACAGACCTAGAGTTTAGAGCGCGCAATCCCCACCACGACGTCAACGTAGAGATACGGCGGTGGGGTTATTATTATTTCCTTTATTTCATTTAAATACTTACAAATTATATTTTTAAATATTTGTATAAACAAAAAGTTAAAAAAACATTTAAAAATATAAAAAAATAGTACCCACCGGTGTCGGGAACAGGGTCCAAGCTACCGGTCAGGGCTCCAGAGAGAGGAACCTCCTGACAATGCGACCCGCAATTATTATTATTATTATTATCCATCCATACAAACTTTCACGTTTATAATATTAGTAGGACAGGTATCATAAAAATGTGAGAATCGGTAAAAACAACAACGAAAGGAAAGAAAAATAAACATTTTCTCACAGGAAAAAACAACATGCCTGTAAAAAAGACATGAATAGTGTTAAATTGTAAAAAATATTGTATGCTTTTTCATAAACTAGAATTAGTTTCTTATTTGTATATTATCGAATAAAAACATTTATAAATGACTGCACTCAATAACATTTTGAGCACTAAGACTGTCGAAAAGAGTGTGGTTCAGAAAATCCTATTCATGTTCCTATTCGTAACTAATTACCTTATTTCGGGCAAAAACCTACACACAACCTCTTGAAACCCCATAACAAAAATCATTTTCTCCCCCAGAACCAATGCACAGCCGAAAGCAGCGAGCTATTTGTAAACTGTCTCGAGGCTATGGTGGAGACCTGTCTGCCGGGAGGAGACGAGGCACTCACCAGGGCGCCGCCCCCCGACCCCGACCATCCCGACCCGAGTGATCAGCACCGGTACCCTGGTGAGTTACATCATCATTTGTTCCACCCATTACCTCGACCCTTTCGTGGCATGCTTCCCTGTTTTCAGTCCTAACAGGTCAGTGTTTATGTGTGTAAAGATCCGGACCCATTTCAGATAGAACATTTTAACTTTTTAGATTATCAAATGAAAACCGAAACATTAAGTGTAGAAGTGCAGAAGCACCATCTTGTCTCGCTCGCACAATGCATTCGTAAACTGTCACTTTAGTAGGTGTAAAAGAGAGACATATTTCTCTAGTGTCTTCCGTACTGCGACCTACTAATTGTGGGAAGAAAAGCATCCACCACCTGACTTCGTTAAACCCCAGGAACATTTGCCTCTCGGCCGTGATCTGCGTTGGCCTATATGGAAAGCTCTCGATCGATTGCGTACACAAGTAGGCCGCTGCAGACACAACTTGTCGAAGTGGGGGATTACTGACCCATCCAGTACCCAGTGCGAGTGCGGTGCCTCTGATCAGACCATGCCCTACTTGCTGGAGTGCCCTGAGTGCCCGTTCACCTGCACCTTGGATGACTTGATGAATGCCACTGATACTGCAATTAACGTCGCCACGTACTGGGCTCAAACAATATAAAATATCGAAGAAGAGTACCATCGACGGAAGACCTACTAATGTTGACTATTAAAAGTCTCAGTCTCAATCCCAGTCATTTTGAAAGATACTGCTAATCCATTGCTTCATATGCTCGAAAAATTACTCTGCCCAATAACGCAATGAATGTTATTGAACTGTCACAATGGAAGCCATTGCTACTGTCAAAGTTGTCGAAAAATAAAAGGCCCGTTTTGACATTGACAGTTCCAGTAGTTGATAAAGATCAAACTCGCAAAACACGTATTCATTTGTATGAAACTGACAGGTGTCAAGAACGCATTCTCAAATGTCAAAACGAGCCTTTTATTTTTTGACAACTTTAGTGTGTTACGCAATTACCCCCGGCAGGTCTGTTTGAGTTCCAGCCACTTCTTACCCTGTAAGTAACATAAACAGATCAGCTTATAATGTTGGTACTGGGAAACTGGGTTGTGGATGTCAGAGCAGTCCCTCCATGTTAGACGGCGGTAAGACTGGAAGCTGACCCAACATTGTTGTAAAAAGTTTTTTTTGCAGTCTCTTTTATAGTCAAAAGATAAATTATTATTTATTTATATTGTAAGTTAGTTATGACTTATTTTAAGACCTCTACCGTTTTTAAATCGATTAAAAAAAGAAAGAACATTTCGACCTTTGGACAACCCTGATCTTCCTGCGAGCAGCGATAGCACTTGGGTCAGCGGGATACACATTTTGAATAGTTGTTACGCTGTCTATCCAAAATGTCTATCTCGCTGGGCCGCGTGTCTCATAGCAACTAGGATACAAGAAGATACTTCAAGACGAGTCGTTTCGTGAGACAAGGGGTTTCTTGAAGAGACTTTTCCGCCATTGCAAAAAAATACTCAAACTCAAGTAAACCATTACAGGCACTTTTGAATTGTCAAAGAGTAGATCAGTCAGAAAGATGAAGCTAAGCTGTCTTTTGTAATTTTGACGTTCGAAATGTGCTGATTCTCGGCCTAATTTGAATAAATGACTTTTGATTTTGATTTAGTAGCCCATTCCAAAGCGTTGAAAACCCCCGTGCCTCGGAAAGCACGTGTCGCCGTTGGACCTGCGCCTGATCTCTCTACAGTCGTGTCCGATTGCGAGCGGTCCCACTGGACTATGAGAGTGCACCTGTGACTGCGCACACACTTTATGCACTATAATATCTCCCGCGCCGAAGGCTAGTCTCCGTTGAGATTGGCAGCCATGTTCAAAATACTTTCTGGAGGAATATTATATGTATGTTTCATGGAATAGAATAGAAAACTTTTATTTCAGATAGGAGTCCATAGGGTTAGTAACACTTTTACTTAATTTCTAGTGTTTGTGTTTTTTAGGTTACAGACACAGATGTACAGACGCCAGCAGATCAAGCTACTACAATCTGTCAAATTTTCCCAATCAACCTTGAACCTTTATGGCTTAGCGATAAAGTTGAAAATCTATTAAAGAAATTTGACAGATTGGAGTAACTTGATGTGCTGGCGTCGGTACATACAATTAAATTAATAGAGGGCGTGCTATTATTATTATATTGCCTTTAAACGAGTAGAACTCAAGACTCCCAAAGAAAATAAAGAAAAAGTATAAAGTTTATTGCGACTCGTACAGAAAGATCACAAATTAAACTAAACACAGCCAGAAATTAAAAACCAAATTATATTTTTAAAAAATAGCAAACGATATCGCGACAGGCTCAGACGGAGATGGCAGGCTGAGTTGGACTCCTTTAATAAAGATGCCCAACAGTGGGAGACTAACGGCTAGTAAAAAAAAAGAAAAATGAAACAAAGTCCTATACGAGGCCAAAAGGCTCCTATCTCAGCACTATCGAACTACTACTGATAATGAAGCAGCCTTTGCAGCAGTTTTTGCGTAAGAAAAAAGCTATTTCGTCGGTCAAAACCATGATCCTGCGAGCAGTGATGGCACTCGGGTCGGCGAGATACACATGTTGAATAGTTGCCAACTTGTCTATCCAAAATGTCTATCTCGCTGTGCCGGGTGCCTTTATCATCACGGCGTTACTTGAAGAATATGAAGACTAGAAGTTTCGGGAAGACTACTACTACGCCTGGATAGGAAAGGCCTGCGACTGGTGACGGGGACCATCACGGGGCACTGCTCACTAAACAAACATTTTCACACGATAGGCATAACGGACAGCCCCCTGTGCAGAGCCTGCATGGAGGCTGATGAAACCGTCGCGCATGTGCTCTTTGAGTGCACAGGCATCACCCAGATAAGGTCGGAAACCCTCGGGACACCCAGATCTTACACAGATGTTCTTAACAGACCAGGAGACCTAATAAGCTTCTGGAGGGAGGTGGGCTGGTTGGAATAACCACCGACGGCTGCCATGGCCCACGTACAATGGTCCACCTGAAGGACTAAGTGCGGAAACCAATCCCATAACATAGAACATAGTTTCGGGAAGACACTACAAATCATTTATTCAAATTAGGCTGAAAATTAACACTTTTCTAACGTCAAAATTACAAAAGACAGTCCCCCAAAAGGCCCGCCCTTCACCACTTCCTAGTGCTTTCGCTGGGAAGAAGAAGTGGCGCAACAAACTCCCCAGCAGCACAGCTGTCTGTTCAGTTAGAAAATACTTGATTGTATACAATACTAGGTATGTAAAGTAATTAACATTAAAAGACACAGAACATTAAATTATTTGCCATATGACAGCTAGCTACGCTACGTTTGTGAATTTGCCTTGCTTGTACAGTCAGGTAATTTTTTTTTTTTTTTTAAACGTTGCCCCACACTAGGAATTTCTCCTGTATCGTGGGTGCGTTTACAAACATTTAAGCTCACATACACAAACAGCCAGACCCGGAACAACTACTTGTAGGTCTTACAAATACTTGTTCCGTGCGGGAATCGAACTCGCGACACGCAGCGCAGCAGTCAATCGCTTAACCACTGCGCCAACCGTGCCGTCAAAAAATTAATTGTTAAAGCTACGTACTCATTGACAGGCTGTTTACCGCTTAAAGTGACTTAACACATTTGATTGATTAAAATATAAAAAATATTTCTCCCAACCGGCGTGCGATAACGACCAGCGCTAGTATGTGAGCATAGGAGCAGGTGGCATTCTGTAGCTTCTTCCTACCCCCATGGGAGGAAGGTGTGAGCTTCATGTATGTGTATATTTTTATTATCCTTCCTACTATAAATAATAAATAATCCTACTAATAATATTATAAACGTGAAAGTTTGTATGGATGGATGGATGTTTGTTATTCTTTCACGCAAAAACTACTGAACGGATTTGGATGAAATTTGGCACACAGATAGTTTATAACCAGGATTAACACATGGAATATTTTTTGTCCCGATATTCCCACGGGAGCGAAACTTGTGCGGATGAAACCGCGGGGCGCAGCTAGTAATAGATATTTGCACAAATGACCAAGAAAGCATTTATTTTATTTTATTTTATTCAAGAGGAACAGCAAACAGCTACAACATAAAAAAGAAATACACATAAAAACAACAAACAATATCGTAGCCCACAACACTGTTCTCAGATTAACAGTGGAATATGTTAAACAATTAAATAATTAAACGCTAAGGTAAAATAATACATAATAATATTAAAAACTAAACTTACTTAACTATCATGCCCATCTGTACCTTTACACATCAATCAAGAGAGCTCCTTGAGTGTAAGACATTTGAACTTACTGGGAGAACATGCGAAAATGTCAATATGTTCAAAAGTCATGTTGTAGGCATAGCATTATTGGACATCTGGACTCCTGCAGCATAGGTATCTGGCTGCGTGGGATAGACATGTAGATAGTGGTCAGTCTACCTGGTACCTTCTGGCACCAACCGGCTTGAAGACCTACTGTATTTTTTCTTGTTCCTAACTAACCTACTATCGCCAAAATGTATATCTGACCACCGTAAGGACTATTCCTGCTTGCAGCGCATATTATTAGTCGACCTAAAAAGGATCCTCTTTTGTTTTACTTACGGACGCAGCTGTGGTCATCGTGTGCACAGGTTTTCGTTTTCAAAATGGTCAGATATAGGTTTTTGCTAGTACCTAATGTATTTGTATTGAACAGCATGTTGGCTGTAGGTACTTTAACTGTATAACCACCTTCAGCCCGCGAGTTCGTCCGCATGAAATTTATTATTCCTCCAACCCACCGCGTCGCATCGCATCGCCCTCCCACGCTCTGACTTCTGACTTTTTCTCTTCTCGCTCGTTGGCTAAGGACGACTCTTAGGAGCTGAGCAAAAAGAGGAAAAGTCGTCGAAAAGCGTGATGTTAAATAGTCTATAACTATCCTCAAAAATTAGGCTAGCAAATGCATAAAAAAAAACCGACTGGTTGTTCCAGAGATTAGCGCGCCATTTTGTTTTTTAATATTTGCTAGTATCTCTTTTCCAAATGTTTTGTACACAAAATACTCTTTAAAGAATTTATCTAAAACGAAACAAAATATAAGCTAACATTTAATAATAATACGTACTACCAAAGGTAAAGTAACCAGGGTCGTCGGATATACGAGTAGATGAAGTTTAGTAAGAAACCGATGGACGTTTTCGAATGAAATTTAATTTATTTAATAGAAAACAAACAGTTAATTTATCAAATTAAATTTCAATCGAAAACATCCATCGGTTTCTTACTAAACTTCAACTATATCCGACGCCCTGGTTACTTATCTCTTTTGGTGACTATACAATGTCGCGGGGTCTCATAATTATAACATTTTTTTATTTGTTTCAGCTTTTTTCCATACTAAAAACTAAAATTGTATATTTTTCTCTTGAATTCCAGGCGTACACCGGCAGGCGACATTGTATTGTGCGACACAGGACACCTAGCAGGAGGACGAAGAGTAAATACGGAGGGCGCTCCTATTTACTTGTAAGTATTAAATAATGCCTTTTTTGGTCTAGTCGTCGCATGCACTACTTCTGAGTTTGAGTCCTGGGTTCAATTCCCAGGTCGGGCAAAGTGTTATTGAGTTTTTTCCAGAGATAAGACATTTCATTAGTATCTACATACTAAAATGAATCAAGATTTTTTTACTTGTCTTTCAAGATTTGCAAAAATCCTCTGGGATTTTTTTTAAATTAGAACATTTTTTTTACGTATGTCTTTAATTTTTACTTAACAGTGGCCTGGTAACTATATATACTTTCTTTTAATATTTAACTTTTTTACATATTAACAACAAATAAACACAGTAATCTCAATATATTTTTTTGCAAAATGCTTCCTTTGCGTCTTATATATATATATATTTTTTGTAAACCTAGCAATTACTAGCCTAGCTTCCTATTATTAAAGCACGCCTGCCGCGGTTGGTCTGTGGATGGGTGAGATCTTTACATACCAAGACCCCTCCGTGCCTCGGAGAGCACGTTAAGCCCCAACGGCTTAACGTGCTCTCCGAGGCACGGAAGGCAGGACAGGACTAAACTAATATTTATCTTCTGTCCTTTTCTTAATGAAATAGAAAGAAAAAGATGCACTGAACTTAAATTTAGTTTAGTTTGTGAACAAGGGAATCGGCGCCAATCTCCTCTTTGGCGCAGCCGTGAGGCACTATTGTAAATAATTATTTTCACTTTTTTTATTTTGTATTTTTTTTGTATCTATTTTGTGTTTCACGAACTGTGTCCAAATGAACGTTATTCTTTCTTTACACGCTGTATACCTAGTCTTTATTACTACATATTTTAATTCATAATTCTCTCTTCACAGGAACCCAAGGAAAAAACGTAATCTGAACCCTATAGCGAAGGGAACACAAGAAAAACAAGAAAAATTTACCAAAACAAAAACAAGATAATTTTTTTTGTTTGTTGTACAAGAAAAAGTAACCCCCACTCCAGTTCAGAGGTAACGAGTACCGACCTATGTATACATCAAAGACATATTTATAGTGCCTAACAGCCGAATTCTCAAACGTTACTTAATTTAAGACAAGTCTCATACTGTCTTAACCACTCTAGGGTGTATAGCAGTGCCAGAAAATCTTTGGACGTCTTAAAGTGAAGTGCTGTTTAAGACTTCGGGTGTAATTTTACAATAACAGAGTCATCGGGAAACAATTAGATGTTAATGACTAAGGTCCGGTTGTTTCAAACGGTTGGTTAACGTAACATACGTATGTCAAATAGGATGGATTACATACTGTTATTTGACATACGGCAAAGCCATAATTTTGTAATTGTAATTTGAAACAACGCTTTTTTTTGGTTTGACGATAGTTAGCGCCATTTTTGACGTATACGCGTGCGTCAAGTGGACGTGAAACAACCGCCTTTAGTATACAAAATCAGGATCGTTTGGGAACAGTCGGTAGACCTACATAAATATGTACTTAACCAAGTAAAATACTTCTCTCGTATCGCACGAATTAAAAGGTCAAATTAAATTAGCTGGCAAAACTTCACAGATATAATGGGTATCTATATCTAATTATGATAAAAAAAGGTTTTCTAAACTCATAAATTTTATTTAAATAAAGTTAATAACGGAGTCATACATAACCGCGGCCGTTTTTTTTTTTTCATTTATAGATGTCGTTTAACGAAGTTTCGCTGGTTAATTTTATTTGGCCTTGTATGTATATGAGAATTTAAATTAATTTTAGGAAAAAAAAATGAAAATATTGACAAAGAAACTAAACATACAAACAAGCCCGTGGGAGACATAGATTGTATCGTAAAAAATATTTGCTCTAGTGTCATTACCCAGGTAGAAAACAGAGGAATACGTTTGAATGGAATGAACGAGTGACAGCTGTTCTTCTTAAGGCGATAAAGTTAAGTAAGGGCTGATTTTTCCAACGCCAGATAACTTTATCGGAGGAATAATTTTGAATTTTTGACATTTCATCCATATAAAAACTGTCTAGACGTCAATTTTATTCCACGAATAAAAATATATGTAAATTATCTAATATTCCGTATTCAAGTTTAAACATTTCCCTATGAAAGGTTATTGTAGGCTATTTGTCAAGAGTAATAAAAAATATGTATTTAAATTTTTTTGATTAACAACTTAAATGTGCTTCGCATAGAAATCCTGCGGGCATTAGCTTAAAAATAATAGGTATAATTATATTCCAATGTATTAGATAATAAGGATAAAATTATGCCTAAAAGTTTGCATTTATAGTATTTTTATCTCACGAAGCGACGCGCGTTTTGATTGTGATAACCAAGTGTACATAGCGTCGTAGTGTAAGTAGTATCACACACACTTCCGACTTCGCTATTGTAGCGCACACATTCACAGCGTGTTTGTTTACTTGGTAAGCACAAGTAAAGTCCGCGTCGCTTCGTGAGATAAATACTGTAGAGTAATAACATTAGTTGTAAGTAATTGATTATTATCAAATGACGACGCTGCCATCAATGATAGAACGTATAACTAGCCAACGCCTAAATAATACACAAAAAGTATGATCGTTCACTATTTCACTATCTGAATAGTGAACGAAACTGAATCGTCACGCTCGGGTCGGTGACGCTGAATCGGGTATACTCGGCTCCAGTCGGTCGGTGACAATGTCCAATACTGCTAGGGCTATGATCAAACTGCCTCGACCAGTCGCGGTCGTGGGCACAAAGTGCACTCGGTCCCTAAGGACGGTGCCAGACACGTGCCATTCTGTAATTCCTTCATTCTCGTTGAATGTGAAATCGGTTACCGCGGGTTTTCACCAAGATCTAGATTTGCCTTAGAAAAAGGCGTATTATGACGAATTATAGTTATAAAAGTAAGTAAGAAAATCTGATTATTAATATAGTTTATTACTTATATTACTTTATTGACCCCAATTTAGATAATAATAATTGTCAAGTTGCAACAAAATATTTTATCTGTGTAATATGCAGCGGTCGGAATTAGGTAGAGCTGTTATGTACTTACACTGATTTCATACAGCGAAATAATGAATTGGATATGCCTCAAATACTGATTAATTTTAAAGAGCAGAAAAATCCCGTGGTTTATTAATTAAAAAAGTTATTTACTTTTACACAATTTAAACCACTGCACGCGAACGTTGCTAAATTTACATCAACGACATGGGATGTCCGAAGTTGCAAAATTCCAATGCGCAATCGCGCGATGTTGCCACATTTGTAGTTCGCACAACATAGCTTGTGAGAAAAATATTGTTGGCCACACGGGATTGTCTATTAGAAATCCCGGGAAGATCCATATTAATATCAACATTTCGATGAAAGTACATAAATAACTTTACCTAATTCCGACCTCTGGTAATATGGTAGGCTAGCAAAATATTGGTATATTGTCAGATTTATACCCTGTCCATTAAGTTAACCGTTTTTTGACAGCTGTCTTAGAACGTAAATATTCCAGATTACGTAAAAAAATAACTTTTAAATACGTAATAAAATAAATATATAAACTGCCTAATCCTATTGAATTATCTTATTTATGACTTCTTACAGACATTATAATTCCGTACGTGTATCAGTTTTGACAAAATAAATATAATTACTCACTAGTTCGATCTGTCAAAAAACGGTTAACCTGGTGGACAGGGTATACTAGAGAGTATTTGATTTACGCCGTAAAGAGAACTGAACAAGTGCCAGTCGTGAAATAAATATTTATGGTGAGATATCAATGCGCACAACATGCACACTATATACTAAACGCCAAAATCCGTCGCAGTCGCAGACTTCTAATTTAGTAGGACGGTGAATATTTACTTAATTCCGATCCAGCCTGTCCCTTGCTGCCCTCTCCCAGCAATGCCCTCAGCTGGGTCCGTACCGCACAGGGGGTGCTCTTAGCGTGTAGTCGATTAGTTTTTAAGCCCTGGCTGGAGGTCTTAATTGATTGAGGCATCCACAGGCAAGCCCAGTTAAGCAGACGGGTAGGTTGAACTGCGAGATGACATCGGAAAAAAAGGGAAATATTTACTTTTGATCCGATCCCGCCAGCGGACGGCGAGGCATACCGCTTGCAGGCGTTTCTTCGCCGGGAACGGGCTGCTCGCATGAAGCCGGTTGTCTACTATTCTGGATTTTGAACTCTCGGCGCGGCAGTGTATTGAAAATCCTGTGCGCGAAAAAAAATCGCCGCGAAAATACGCGCCCGTGAAACCTGGGCTAAGTAAATGTTTTAGTAATTAAGGTGGGGGAGCCAATCGTCGGACTTAGAAATATTATGTGCCATATTTTACAAATACATGTAGTGTAGTCTATTGATTGTGAAATGATTTAAATAACGGGTCTAAAAATACATTTTACGAAGCAGAGTCACTTGTAGTCCCCGTCATTGTGATATTTTTTTTGTACTGGACCATACCTGGGAATCTTCTGGTTACGGAGATATTGAAAGTCAAAGTTCCAACTTTTACTGACGTTTTTTTTTTAAGAAAATAGTTTTTAATGTTACAACACAACTTTAAATACCCACCTGTACCGTTGCATGCACCCATAAACACAATGTTTTGCGTGTGTTACATTGCGCACTACCGCAAACAGCAAAATTTTCACACCAAAAATAAAAGTCGTTTCCCAATATATATTTTTATGCAGTTACTTAGTTCGATGTACAGAATGCGTAGTTGACGGCTATCTGTTGGGTTTTTTAAACCCTGTATTTTTTAGGGAACTACTAAGATTATAAAAGCCGGTAATACCCCAAACTGTTGGCTCAGTAGTCACTAATAGATTTATTTAAAAATATATGTACACAAGATTATTTTTTATACTTAAATGATTTACAAATATAAACTTATTCATAGATTACCTAACTTTTGGCTCCTACACAATAATTGTAAGATGACAAGTCGTTTCTTTATTAGGTGTCATAAAATCTATGATCTACTTCTTTGATTCTATGATCTATGAACTTATGAGGTTGTTTTGTAAAGAATTTCAGTTCTTAAAGGGGAGACGCAGGGGGTGTAACACACAATGTAGTGTTGTTTTTTTTTTTTGTTTATTGTAACGGAAAATGCAAAAAATCTAGTTACTTTTAATTAAATCAGTTAGTACAAAATTGTTGCTATCTCGAAAAAATCGAGACTTAATTTGTCATTAAAATTTTCCTCTGAAATCCCCTTTTTAAGAAAAGTAGTCGCTTTACTAAACACCTTATAATGGTTTAATAAAAATATTGTAAGCAATTAACAATCATTATACAACGGCAAATTAAATTAACTGACAAAACTTCACAGACCTGATGGATATAATATAATAATGATACTAGTCTATTATTGTCCACTGTGGGCCAAAGGCTCATAAACAGAGAAGGCTCGAGAAGTATAATGAGTTAATGTAACTTGGGATAATTGCATTTGGTTTATTGTTACGCTGGTAAATAAAGATATTTAAAAATGAAAATAACCTGAAAATATGAGTTTAAGAAGTTTTTGTTTTATCAACGTCAGATGTCGATACCCAACATGTCAATGAAGTTTTGCCAGCTAATTTAATATGACCTTGCATTCAAGGGACGGTTTTAAACGAAATATGACACGACACTGAAACAAATATTTGACACGACAATGAAACACATATTTGACACGACAATGAAACGATTATTTGACACGACAATGAAACAATTATTTGACACGACAATGAAACAAATATTTGACACGACAATGAAACAAATATTTGACACGACAATGAAACGAATATTTTGTTTCATTGTCGAGTCATATCTCGTTTGTGTGCACAAAAATTTGGCTTAAAAAAATACCTCTTAAAATAATTTGTGTTTAGGTAGGTAGGCGAATTTAACGTGCTATTTTAAGGTTTTTCTGACTAATCTGGATGTCTATCGGTGTTTCAGAGTTTTTAGGCCTAAATTAGATATAGAAATATTTGTTAGTATATAAGTGTTTATGATTTGTACCTATAAATGATACAGAGCAAAATTTTAGTAGCATTTTCAGTGTGCAAGTGACTTGAATGCACGTTTGCAATCAAAGTGAACTTAGCGATTACCAGTCTTTTACATGGAGCGACTGCCTATCTGACCTCCAGAACCCAGTCACTGGGTAATACGATACCCTTACCCTTCATAAAACTAGTTGTCAGATTTCGGGCTTCTGAATACCATTAACAACTGTCAAAGATCTACAAACGACAGTGGGCCAACGGCTTAACGTGCTTGCTTTCTGAGGCGTGTGGTCTCGATGTGTAATGGATGTACACCATCCACGGACTGACCTCGACAAGCGTAGCTTCACTTTCGATCGACCCGTGCGGCAAATACTACTTAGCCACGAGCCCTTTTGCAAGACGCTTGCATACTTGAAATGTGACTTGAATTTATTAATAACTTTACATAGAAAGCCAGTTTTCACTATAAAAATATTTGCTATATCGTGTTAAATGTATTTTCAAATTAAATCTATATTCAAATTAGATTTAAAATAAAAATCTGTGAAATTAGTATAGAATAGGAATAGGATAAATGAAACTAATCATGCCTATCCGACATTTTAGGTAAATATATTTTAATATTTTTTTTTTATACTGGATTTGGGCAGTTAAAAAAAAAGTGAGATTGTATAGTATGTTGCATACTGAGTAACGCAGGAGGTAGGTATTTAAGAACTTATATATTTATGTAAATATATTATGTATGAAGTAAGATGAAGGATTTGAAACATAATATTTAATTTGTATATTTATATAAAATACTTGATCATATATCACTGAAGATAGATGGGCGTGTTTAGATAGAAAAATGAAGAAAGGGTAGATATGAAAAAAATACTTCAATTGGCAACACAAGGCTAGAAAGAACACACAAACTATCTCAAATATATTCAAATTCATGAAATACTCGAATCGGTTGATCTCGCTGAAATGCAGTGTTCTCTCGAAGCTTTTAGCTTGTTTTAAATTAAAACGTCTATACCATAGTTTTAAATCGTAGATTCGCCTTACCACGCCAAACGATGGTCGCGCTTCCGTTTCATTTTGACACCTGTCACATACAATGAAGCCAATGCGTCTAATACAACATTTAATGAACTCAAGTTAAGCAAGATTGCGCCGACAGATATACTGGTGTAGATAAAGCCCGGAAATTGCAGTATTATATTTTTTATTTTACGAGGACCGAGTTTATAAAGCTTTGTAATCGAGTATTGGCGGGAAAGTCACAACAGGTAAACTTCAACCAATCCTAACGTCACTATGACATTGACAGCGAACACAATGTTGCCAAAATTATAATTATAAAAACAAATAAGGCCACTTTTGAAGGCTTTATGAAGCCTGAACAACGCTGTTATTAATGTGTGAGCTCACTCTTCTCAGTATGGACAGTTTTTCGCGCGACTTAGTACGGTAAGGGCAATCTACAATTTAAAATTTTTGGTCTATAAATATTGTACGAAAGTATATCTATTATGTATATGCTTGGTATATACCTAAACTCTTTATAACCAATTTGAAAAGAAGGTACAGGTGCAGAATATGGAGCTCTCTATTATATGAAATATAATAAATATGTACTTATTTTTGTATTTATTTTAGCTAAGGTTAGACAAGCAAACCAGTCGAAATGGAACCTTCAGAAAGTAAAATCAGGGAAATTAATTAATCATCACTTTGACAGAAATTAACTTAGGGTGTCAATTTGATAAATAATTTGTTTGCCTGACTGCATTTGAGGAAAAGATGTTGATCAATGTTTCAAACATGATGACAGATACGTAAAATCAACAATATATTTGTATTTCCTTTTCATTTCGGCCAATTACTTGTCTCATCCTGGCTACGTTTAAATGTTTAGACAATTTATATAAAATTTTATATTTAAAATATACTTATTATTGAAAAATTCAATATTAATTTACTTTAGACCTAAGAAAAGAATTCAATTTTGGAGAAATTTTATTTAATTTTTACAAAAGTGTCGACAAAACAGACAAACTGGTGGCTATGATGTTATTGATGTATGTTAGGGCTAAATCTGCAGGAAAGCAGAGTTAGCACTCTCTGCTTACCCTACATTCGATAAAAATCATGTTGAAGCAGCAAGGAAAATGCCCATTTTAAATTGGGCAAAGTTTGCTTGCAAAGTTGATTTTGCCCAACACAAATTGAGCAAACTATCCCTAGCTACAAATAAACATGCCAGTGACTTGCAGAAAAGTATGCAAGTAGCTTCCGGCATTATGCACTTTTACAATGTCTAACGTCCACGTCCATAAAACGTATGGAAATATGTGCACGTTATAACGTTATCGTGGACTGTTTAAAAGCGTCGTCATATATTTCTATACGTTTTACTTCCCTGTATTATCGTTCTAAGACTAACGTATAATATCGTGACGTTAGAAATTTAAAACCGAGCGTACATTGAGCCATAAAAACTTCTGATTGGTGAGTCACAATAGCATGTAAGCTACTTGCATACTTTTGTGCAAGTTATTTGTAGACTTTTGTGCAAGTCATTTTCGTATTTTTGTGCAAGTCATTTGCGTATTTTTGTGCAAGTTACTTACATAGTTTTGTGCAAGATGTAACTGACATGTGTATTTTTGGCTTCAAATAATGACAGGCAGCGCTAACTCTGCACCATTGTGGATAAATCATTCAATATGCGACATACTCAGTAAAGAATTGTATTCAGTATTAATATTTTGTAAGACTACCTATCTAAATAAGACTAGGTCCATTCTATATTTGATGTATTTATGTAGTGGAATAAATGATATGTACAAAACTCTTGGTGTTTTTTATTTATTAAGCATTCGTCCTGGCCTTTAGCTTAGGCTCCCGTCCAACTGCCGACGAGGAAGCGACTAGCTTATACCGATTTTCTCGCTCAAAGAACGTACAAAAGATATTATAGGTCCCGTGTAAGTAAAAGAAATAGCAACAAGAATAATGTACAGACGCCAGCACATCAAGCTACTACAATCTGTCAAATTTCTTCAATAGATTTTCAACTTTGTCTATGAAACATTAAGGTTCAAGGTTGATTGGAAAATTTTGACAGTTTCGGGTAGCTTGACCTGTTGGCATCTGTACCCAGGATTGTGTAATATCTTGATTTTTAAAAAGTTGCCTTGGAGTTACTTGCCCGTTGTTGTCCATAGAAATCTACATTTTGGAATGGACAACTAGCTTCAACTTTATGACTAAGGCGATTAACACACTGCCACGCACCACGCAGCATAGAAGTATGCAAGTATGCATACTTTTGGGCAAGTTATTTGCAGACTTTTGTGCAAGTCATTTTCGTATTTTTGTGCAAGTCATTTGCGTATTTTTGTGCAAGTTACTTACATAGTTTTGTGCAAGATGTAACTGACATGTGTATTTTTGGCTTCAAATAATGACAGGCAGCGCTAACTCTGCACCATTGTGGATAAATCATTCAATATGCGACATACTCAGTAAAGAATTGTATTCAGTATTAATATTTTGTAAGACTACCTATCTAAATAAGACTAGGTCCATTCTATATTTGATGTATTTATGTAGTGAAATAAATGATATGTACAAAACTCTTGGTGTTTTTTATTTATTAAGCATTCGTCCTGGCCTTTAGCTTAGGCTCCCGTCCAACTGCCGACGAGGAAGCGGCTAGCTTATACCGATTTTCTCGCTCAAAGAACGTACAAAAGAAATTATAGATCCCGTGTAAGTAAAAGAAATAGCAACAAGAATAATGTACAGACGCCAGCACATCAAGCTACTACAATCTGTCAAATTTCTTCAATAGATTTTCAACTTTGTCGATGAAACATTAAGGTTCAAGGTTGATTGGAAAATTTTGACAGTTTCGGGTAGCTTGACCTGTTGGCATCTGTACCCAGGATTGTGTAATATCTTGATTTTTAAAAAGTTGCCTTGGAGTTACTTGCCCGTTGTTGTCCATAGAAATCTACATTTTGGAATGGACAACTAGCTTCAACTTTATGACTAAGGCGATTAACACACTGCCACGCACCACGCAGCGTAGCGCGTGATTGCGTGTTTTAACGTTGCTTGTAAGTATCTCAGTTTGTGTAGAAAACACGCACAGTCCAACACAGAAAATGCATCCACGCGCGTTCATTCATGCGTTGACACGCAACATGCAGCGTGATGCGTGGCAGTGTGATAATCGCCTAACTGGCCGACTCATTGACAATTCAAGAGTGCCTGGAAATGGTTTCATTGAAATAAATGCTTTGAGTTTGATACATAGTTGATAGCTGGCTAATCAGACCGCCGCCCGGCGAGTAGCGCAGGGACGCCCACCAAGCAGGCAGAACACACCTTAGGTCCTAGATGACCGGTAATCATAAACAGTCACGTAGTGACGGCTGTCATGAAAACGATCTCTGCGAAAACAAACCAACTTACTTTCATAAATTACGTTTCAGTGACGTCATTCGCTGGTAAATTGCGGACACTTGTGGCGACCACTGCTCTTCTAGGCCGTCGCTTTAGATACTGGCAATAAATAAAATGCATAAATCTGAATAATATTTTTATTTTTATAACAAAATAAACACCAAACGGTTATCCCAAAAAATGCCTACAACTATTAACAACTTCGAGTCTGCATCATAATAAACAAAATATAACTTTTTATTCAATTAATTGAATAACATCAGCTGATTACATTGCAATTGAATGTCGTTGAAGAATTACAATTAAATTGAATTATATCCATTAAGAACATTCATTACATTTAGTAACATTTTTTAAATTATCTTGCCGATATCGCTTTGGACGTAATTACTTAAGATATTTATAATGCAAATTTAAAGAAGAATGCAAGTTCTAGCGTACCAAAAGCAAAAAGATTTCTATGCCAACGAAAATCGAGGTAACATAGATGGTCGAAAATTAAAAAAACCTGGGCCCGTTGTAGCATTATTTTATTTTATTAAAGTCAAATGGAATGAAAAGCTGCATATTTATTAGTTAAATAATTAATAAATAGTCAAATGATTGAAATTATTATTAAACGTGCCAGAAAAGTATTTAGTTAAATTTTCAATCAACAATATTGAGTATTAATTGGAAGTTAAATCATATAGGATGCTATTCAGCTTGCATAAAATTGAAATAGAATATATTTATTTTGTGAAAAAATATATTGGATGTTAAAATGGCATTTTGTACGATTGAGCAATAAAATGAGCATTTTGAAATAATTATGTGTATTATTATTTAGTTAGAGAGAGAGAAATACTTAAATATCCGAAAAGAATTAAAATAAGTTCTGTAATAGAAAATATTTCAGTTTTTTTTTTAATGTTAAGCTTGCTGTAAAAAAAGCTTTTATTGTTTTATTTTTTTTATATAAGTATTTTCCATGTTTTTTTCGAGATTCCCTCAAATAAAAATTATTTTGAAAAAATTTACTGAGAATTTAATTTATATTTTACATAACATAATATAAATCCCATAAATGCATTGATGTATACAGGCGCAATAATTAACATTTTACATAACCATTGAAATACATAATACATTTTCTGTACATTAAATAAACTGGTGAAGACGCCAGAAATAAATTAAATCTTACTTTATTGGACTAAGTAAAAATAATAAATATAGCCATGTAATATATAAAAAATATTACATTAATATTTCTAAAAAAAAACTATTAAGTTTTAAGGCAAAATTCATTATTAATTCACAATTATTATCGGCAAAACAAAATATAAAAAAATACATTTGGCGACTCCACCCCATTTGTGCCTAAGAACAATTAACAAAAAAATCCCCACACAAAAATATCTTTCTGTACATAAAAAAAATTGCGCGTGCAGATACACGATAAAAGCGAAACTTCTTAAAAAATAAAGAATAAGAGAGATTTAGCGTGAGAGACAATAAGATATAACTCGTCTCATGTCTCTCTCGTGTAACGAAATGTGCATAAACGTGACGCGTCCTAGAAGTTTCACTCTCAATTCTCGACCAATTATCGAATCCTAAGAAGTTTCACTTCAAAAACCTGTTTTCGCCTCATTGGTTAAAAATAATAAGAATTACAAGACTTTTTTACATTTTGTGCAATTATTTAATTCAATTCCCAAGCAAGTATATCTTTTTCTGATTTATGACATGATAGAAAATAATTCTACAATTCCTTTCCAACAATTTTCTTGAAAAATTTCCAAATTATTATAGTTCTCAAAATAAAAGACATTATTTTTTATTATTTTTTTAGTTACTACTATGGCTTATTCTTGTCCCCAAAAAAACCTTATTAATAAGAGAATATTATTAGTACAGTTTGATATAATATAAGGCACATGGCATAATGGAACGGAGGCCTTATACACAGCAGTGGGTGATTCCAGGCTGAAATAATGATGAAGGCACATAACCTCTTGATAACGGCCAGAAGCCTAAATGCATAACACATTCCTATTGACAAATGTTTTCATTTTGACAATTCAGCAAAATCCATTGCGTTATTTTTGCAGTCGGGCAGACGAATGTGTCAAACATACTAAGCAATGTTGGTTGTATCGTCAGAAAAAGGGATTGTAGTCCTAGAAGAGTCGCAAATAGGTGTCAAATATTTCGCTGTTTTAATTTGACAAATTAATCAAAACAGCGACATATTTGACAAATTAATCAAAACAGCTAAATATTTGACAGTTATTTGTAACGTTGCAGACTTTCTGATTACACCCTCTTAATTTCTTTCAACCAAAGTGTGTACCTATATTATATCAAACTGCATTTAATAGAGTAACTTTTGCCATAGCACCGACACTACAATGGATATTTATATCAGTTTAGTTGCAAGTGACAGAAGACACTAACCCTTTTGTGCAGCAGAAGTTAAATTAAACCCGTTAATGCAAACCTTATGGCTATGTATGACCTACGATTTCAATTCCTGTATATTTGCAAAATCTTGAGTTTCCGGTGATGATGAGATGGCAGTCATTTTGCAGCATGTCTGATTACATCTGCAAAATGACTGCCATCTATTCAGAGGCCGTTTTTTCACACCGTAAAGTCCGCAACCTGCTTCATTTTGCGGCATTTCACAGTTGAATGCTTTTATGTATTACCGTTTTTAAGATAGAGCAGAAGCAATAACCTTTGATAAAATTAATTTCGACCTTCCTTTGTTTTTATCTTTTTAATTAAAACAGCGGCCATAATAACACGTATTCTGTGATTTTTTTTACTGGCTAGCTACAGTACTAAAGGTGCATCCACCTGTTGGTACGCTTTGGGAACGGAACCCTAAAATACCGCAGTAATTAGTATCTTTTGCCACGTACAACTAAAATTCAAGATCTTAAGTAGACATAAAGCTTGAATTTCCATCAATAAAGCTTTTAAGACTAATCTAGGAGCTACAGTTTATTATGAATTATTATGAATACATGTCCTTTTAACCTGCATTGATTATACAATTTTAATATTGATATCAATTAGAATCGTTTAGTCGACTAATCGGCAGTCGCTCCATGTAAAATACTGGTATTCAGCTGCATCCGATTAGACTGGAAGCTGACTCCAACATGGTTGGGAAAAGCCTGGTGACGGGGACCAGCACAGGACACGGCTCGCTAAACAAACACTTCCACACAATAAGCGTAACGGACAGTCCTCTCAGCATTGCCGCTGAGGAGACCGTTGCGCATATGCTCTTTGAATGCACAGGCGTCACCCAGATTAGGACAGAAACCCTCGGGGCACCCAGATCTTACACAGCTGTTCTTAACAGACCAGGAGATGTAATCAACTTCTGGAGGGAGGTGAGCTGGTAGGAATGACCACCAACTGCCGCCATGGTCCACTCACGGTAGTCTACTTGAAGGACCACGTGCGGAAACCAAACCCTCTAACATAGAAGCCTAGGCAAGCAATGATAATGATGGTGATGAGTCAAGATATGAGTATTACTAATGGACCTTTCAAAAAACTTATCACAGCCTGCATTGCAAATCCTACTACCATCATAAATGTGAAAGTGCGTTTATTGGTTTTTCCTTTCACGCAGCAAAAATCACGTCGACCCGACGTGATTTTTACAGAGATATTTTATGGATCGAGGACTGGCATATGCTAATACTTTTTATCCAGGAAACCACGCGGGCCTTATGGGATAGGAAGCCGAGTATCGATGGCAAAAAGTTCAAACATGTTTGGCCCAAAAGTCAATTGCGCGAACTCCACTCACTCACGCAGTCATTAGATCATCAAGTGACATGTGTCGCGGCATGGAAGGTGGGCCTGGGACGGGGAGTGTCTTAGGCCTATACTTTTTTACCCCGGAAAACACACAGTTCTTGTGGGATAAAGCACGGAAACGCAGCCGAGAGTAAAAGCCCAATTGCTCCTTGTATAAACCCGACTGCGAAGGGAACCTACTACGCTTTGAAATGGGCAACTAGCTTCATCTTTCTGACCGGCATCTTTTGAGTTTGAAATCAACGTCAGGAAACAGACATGTCTTATAACCGAAAAATTCGAGGACATGTGAGGTCTACTAACAAGCACTGTGTCCGTGTGGTGGATTACGGCCCACTCCCTCTCACAGAGAGGAGGCCTGTGTTCCAACAGTGGGAACATATAGGCTGATTTTACAATCCTGATGCATAGTCGTGTCGATGGCTATACGAGTAGGGCCAAAGAAACGATGGATGGACTGTGTGAATGATGGTATTGTTAGAAAGGGGGTGACTACCGAGATGACGACTAATAGAGAAGTATGGAAGAAAACGACATGTTGCGCCGACCTCAAATAAATTGGGATAAGGGCAGGAGAGTGATTATGTCATTAGTCGACTAAAGGATTAATAATTTTACAATATTATTATCATAGATATGATCAAAACTCACACTATCAATATTTTACCCAAGTTCTGTACTTTGTGCAATATTCATAATGACTAGGAAATGTCAATAACATGAGCTTTGACAAAAAAGTATTATAAATATCAATTAATTGAATGTCACATTGAATTTAAATAGGTTTAACCAATTAATTGATTACAATAAATTATTTTTTTACAATTGATTACAATTTTTTAATGGAATAAATTGTTACTTGGAATTTTTGGAGTCTAGTTAGCGGTTAATTAGAGATTACTTGGTTTAATAAATGATGAAAATATTATGATAACATTTTCACCGTTCGAAACTAACGGTGATGGAAGAGGAAGGAAGGGGCCTCGTGGCTAAATAATAACAGCCGCACGGGTCGATCTTCAAGGTTAAGCAAAGCTTGCCGGGGTCGGTCCGCGGATGGGTGACCATCCATTACATATCGAAACCCTTCCGTGCCTCGGAAAGCACGTTAAGCCTTTAGTCCCGGCTGTCTGACAACCAGTCTTAGCAAGATGTATCGTGTTACCCAGAAACTGGGTTGTCAGATAGACAGTGGCTCCGTGTGAAATACTGGGAGTCTACTCCGAAGTGGTATCGGCCGAATGTTCGGCCGTTTCCTGTTGCGAAGTTACTATTTGGTTCGGTAGGTCCCGACCCAACTGAACCGATCCGAACATTTTTTGCATATTTCAATAATATTCGGTTCGGCCATGTGTCGGTCCAATCCGATCATTTGCACTTTGCACTTCGTAGTAGACCCCCAGGTATTCAACTGTATCCGGTAAGACTGGAAGCGTAACATACATGGGAAAAGGCTACGCAGATGATGAAGTAAATCTTTGATCAACAGCTTACAAGACCTCAAAAACACTAAACATGTATAATATAGAACTATACTCCGTCAAACGTTTGCGTACTACTTCGTAAAGTCATCCACTTTACTCTAGCTACGGTGGTTATACCCCAATCCCGACTAATCGACTAATACTAACCGCCCACTAGCGTTGACTCGCACTGGAATACAAAAATAGTGTAATTAAAGCATAGAATAAAATATAACAGAAGGCGAATTCCCGTAATTAAAAACGTTCAAAATCTAGTCGCAATCTCATCTCAGCGACAATCGATGTCAAAAAGGGTTTAGCCGGATAAATATGACGAGTCGGCCCCCAAATGGAAACCTGTATCAAAACTTACGTTTTAATATCGACTTGATGAGTAAACACAATTTATGTAAGTTTTACGATCAGCTTTTGCTTTGACCTTGGGATATGGGAAAAAATAACTGTATGCATGACTATTATTTAAAGTAATATATCTTAAAAACTAAATAAGCTAGAGGAATGAAACCAATGCGAGGCTTTAGGTTACATTACAGAGTATATCATATATTTTTTTTAAATTTTTAGAATATTTTTTTATATAAAAAAATTAAATAAATACGTACCTAAGTCATAATTTTTTTTTTGTGTTCTCTGAAACTTACAATCACGAAAATAATATATGTTATGCTCCTTTATATGCACTATTACTCATAAAAATTGCATAAGAAAAAAATTGGTGCAACACTTCGAAAATAAATAAAATATCATTCGCGCCTTGTGATGTATGGGTATAAACACGACTACCTATACGCGCAAAATTGTAAACAAGTCGGAAATTATATTTTATAGCTTACTAACGTCGCATAGTCATTGTTATTGCTGTAGAAGGTAGCTTATGATTTGGTTTTACGGGTTTTTATTTCAAGATTTGGAAATTAGTGACAGTTAAACTGAATTATTATTGCTATTATTATTATTATAATTATTTGGTAATAATGTCTGACAAGTGTAAATACTGTAATAAATATCTTCGTAAGATTATTGGTTACAAAAAAGTTATTAAAACTGAAGAAGAAGCTAAGGTGTTTAGTGATTGTTTGAGTAAAACAGTAACAGTTAATGATATATTTTGTAACAAGTGTCGACTTATCCCATATATTAACAAAAAAGCTTCGAGTTCTAAATGTCTGATGAGGTACCTTTAACCATGGAAGTATGCGATGAAGCATCAGCAACTACAAGAGTGCAGAAAGAAACTTACGTCAACTCTGAAGATTGTGATACCAGTAGTGACAGTGATGTTACATATAAGTACAATTCAAGCGATGATTCTATTGTAATTCCATTCCAACGTGTTGCATCTACGCACAAGTATTGTATTGTATGCCAAAAAACAACTGACCTCAAGACAATATGTTTAGAAACACGAATACAAATATTTATTAAAAAACAAATATTCATACCAAAAGGTGATCGTTGTTGTTCGACGCACTTAATTGGCAAATATTTTTATGAAGATGATTTATCGCATCTACGCATAGCATCTAATACCAGTACAATAGAAAAAACAGAATTCACCGAGTTATAGTACAAGGGTACTATAAGGCACGAATTACATTTTATTTATTTTCGAAGTGTTGCACCAATTTTTTTCTTACGCAATTTTTATGAGTAATAGTGCATATAAAGGAGCATAACATATATTATTTTCGTGATTGTAAGTTTCAGAGAACACAAAAAAAAATTATGACTTACGTATTTATTTTATTTTTTTATATAAAAAAATATTCTAAAAATTAAAAAAAAAATATATGATATACTCTGTAATGTAACCTAAAGCCTCGCATTGGTTTCATTCCTCTAGCTTAATTAGTTTTTAAGATATATTACTTTAAAGCATACAGTTATTTTTTCCCATATCCCAAGGTCAAAGCAAAAGCTGATCGTAAAACTTACATAAATTGTGTTTACTCATCAAGTCGATATTAAAACATAAGTTTTGATACAGGTTTCCATTTGGGGGCCGACTCGTCATATTTATCCGGCTAAACCCTTTGACAAAAATGTAGGGAAACTAGAGGTATTTTTGACAGATTGAGACTCAGATCAGACTGCGAACGTTCTTAAAATTACGAGAATTGAACCCCTCTGAACAGTCACGGTAATAAAACTTGGGAGCGAGATGACATGATATTTTATGACCGCGACTCTTGGCATTTTTGTATAGATTTACAATTACTCAGACATGATAGAAGAATAAAAGAGATTTCAAGGCAAGATTCAGACAGCATTTTGACTTTAAAAAGAAAGCGTTTCATACGAATATGATCATATACATATATTATATATTCGTGTCAAGACAAGTGTAGTGTATCTATTAAATAGATATGTAAACACTGTCTCATTCACACAAGCGGGGTAGCTGCTGTCACATATGTCATCTGTCAGTCACGAGAAATGGCGGGAAACAGACATAGTGAAGCAGGGAGGGCGTTTGGTGTGTTAGTGAGCCAGTGAAGTGATATATTCAACATAAATACGGATTCAACAAGATTCTACAATAAGGATCATATACGTATGTAAGGCTTGTTCACATTCAGCGGGATTGTCCGAAAGGGTTACCGCTACGGAACATAAAGGGCGAAGGAAGGAACATGGGTGGGTTTTAGTCAGTAAGAGTCTGACACTCCCTTCCGCTCCACCCAGAGCGGGAGGGGTCATTTGATGGTTTCCCAACAGAAAAAAAAAAAAAAAATGCTTGTTCACATCCGCTTATACGACTATAAACATAACTTGAATAATATAAGGTTCATATTCGTGTGAAACGTTTACTTCACTTAGGGCTCATTTTCCATCGCCAGATAACTTTTATTTAAGGAATAAAATTAACGTTTGACAGTTTTTGTTTGAAATAACTCAAAATTTTAAAATTATTCCTCCAATATAGTTATTGGAAGGCGTTGGAAAAATCAGTCCTTAGTAAATTATCGTGTAAGTGCGTTTTGAAAATCCCACCCCAGGGGGTTAGTGTTCAGCGGGATTGTCCGAAAGGGTTACCGCTACCCCGGAACATAAAGGGCGAAGGAAGGAACATGGGTGGGTTTTAGTCAGTAAGAGTCTGACACTCCCTTCCGCTCCACCCAGAGCGGGAGGCGTCATTTGATGATTTCCCACCAGAAAAAAAAAAAGGGGGGTTAGTGTGACGCGGGTTGTTCGAAAGAGTTACCGTGGCCCCTGGCTCAGGCAACTGAAGGAACACGGGTGGGTTTTAGTCAGTAAAAGTCTGACATGCCCCCCGCTCCGCCCAGAGCGGGAGAAGTTATTTAACGATTTCCCAGCGAAAAAAAATATAATAATAGGGGATTAGTGTGTCAACATGCATTATCGTAAATTGTAAGTATATAAGTTGAGCCTGTGAAGGCTAAGTACTGAATCAAGTTTTCTATAACACTATAATAATTTACCTGTATATTTAAGTCTACAGCTATGTCGCATTTTTGAACGTAGTGGCAGGTGTTTCGACTTTATCTTTTTCTAATACTTCCTGAAAACAAATAGAATTAAATTAATGAAAGATTGAAGTTTTTGCCACCATTTTTTTAAATTTTCTCCGTTTCGCAATTTCTCCTCAGGGGTCGACTCCAGCTAGCATATTTCTTTTTCATATGATGTGTAAAAGTGATTCCGATGTCCTATCCCTTAATTGCACTAAATTACGACAAGGATTTTTTGGCGTTTGAGTGACAGGCGGGCGTTGTTTGTAAACATTCGTGAAATTGTATTGTAAAAACAAGATGGCGCCGTTAGTTCCTATTTTGGCGTGCCAAGTGTTTCTTGTACAACTACAGTCAGTTCACAGTTATTTTACCTCTGACAGCACGACCCAACAGCAACCTTATTGTAACGACAATAAAGATCACGATGATTTTGACAGACTTGTCTGTGGCAGCAACCCAAAAGCAACCTTATTGTAACGAAAATAAAGATCTCAATGATTTTGACAGACTTGTCTGTGGCAGCAACCCAATGATTGATTTGGACAGTGATGCAAAATCAAGGGAAAAATAACTGTACACGGACTGTATACAGTTCAGGTTTTCTTGGATGTATTTTGTACCTCGTCTTGTAACTCGTTGCTCGCGACTCCGTTGCGCAGAGATTCCCTGAGAGTGTCGTCTTCATCGTCATCTGTGGGTACGTCGTAGAACTCTTCGCTGTCCATCTCGCCGTCTGTGCCTGAAAAAATAAAACAATTACAGAAATTCACAAAAAAACAGTCAGTAAAATGAGATAACGAATTTGCTCTGCAGAGAGAAGTAACAAATGATGACCTGCCTGGCCTTTTCCCAACTATTTCGGGGTCGGCTTCCAGTCTAAACGGATGCAGCGGAATACCAGTGTTTTATATGGAGCGCCTGCCTATCAGACCTGATGAGGTGGTTAACTACATATGTTCCTGCCTTTAGTTAGAGGCACCACATATTCTCTGATTATCTAAACCCAATTTAGAAGTACATTTGGTATAACAAAATGCATTCTTACCTAACACAGACTGGTAGTCAGTGAAATACTCGGAGTCCGACGCGTAGCTGTGTTCAGCCACTTCAGCCGCGTCGCCGCTGGTGGGTGTCTTCTTCACAGACTTCTCCTTACGAGCCTTCCTATGTTTTAAACGACGTAGGGTCCTGGGGAGGAAGAATGTTTACGTTGAAAAAATTGTGTTTACATTAAAACCCACCCGTGTTCCTTGAGTTGTCTGTGCAACTGAAGGAACACGGGTGGTTTTAGTCAGTAAAAGTCTGACACGCCCTCCCGCTCCGCCCAGAGCGGGAGAAGTCATCTGAAGATTTCCCACACAAAAAAAAAATATTTTGCTAATGGGAAGCTGAACAGCTGATGTCAATCGTGTCACAGGACATATTTTATACTAGCAGCGCCCCGCGGTTTCACCCGCATAAGTTCCGATCCTGTGGGAATATCGGGATAAAAAGTATATACTATGTGTTAATCCTGGTTATAAACTACGAGTATCTGTATGCCAAATTTCATCCAAATCCGTTATTGCGTGAAAGAGTAACAAACATCCATCCTATATAGTAGGATTAAACCATCCTATTATAGTAGGATTAAACCATCCTATTATAGTAGGATTAAACCAAGAATTTTTACGCGGACGAAGTCGCGGGCAGAACCTTGTTTAGAATAAAACGTGAGAGTTTAACCAGACAGGAGTTTATTTAGCATATTCATCAATTTAAATGAAAGATAAATATGCTAATTTTATAAGAACCGTGACGACCATCGCCGGGGTCGGTCGTTGCTCGCGAGATAACAATGTATGAAGAACAATGGGTAATTTAATATAGAGCCCAGCCCAAAATATAATGCTTATGTAGTGTTCATCTAGTAGTACAGTATTTTTATCCCAGGAAGCGACGCACGCTTTACGTGTAGTCACCAAGTGTACAAACACGCTGTGTGTGTAAGCGTAGGATCTCTCGGTACCGTCCGAGACAAAGGCGATGTCAGAAGTGTGTGCGTTATGTGCTGAGTCTACTCGTCTTCACGCACATATTCACAGCGTGTTTGTACATTTTTATACCAAAAGTAAAGCGCGAGTCGCTTCGTGAGATAAAAATACTGTAGTATCAATTCTTTCAAGAGAGCATGTCTAAAATCATGAGGGAAAAAAAACTCCTTAATTCTAAAATGCTATAGGAACTAAACGCAGAGGCTCGTGCAGGCGCGGTCATAAAACGTGCGAGTAGGATGGCGAACATTTATGGTCTGTTCCAAAAGTATCTGATGTAAATGTAAACAAATGAATCAGAAACGCACTTGTGGATGCTAATCGCTAATTTGTAATGTTATTTACAAATTAAGTGCTAGAGTGTGAGTTTTATTTGATTATCTGAAGGCCAATTCCCGTAATTAAAAACAAGTTTCGACAATCAATGTCAAAAACTTTCTCAAAAATGTAGGGAAATTAGAGGATTATTGACAGATTGAGACTGAGATCAGACTGTGACATACAACAAAATTACGAGAATTGCTTCCCTGATCTCGTGTTCAGAAAATCAAACACCATTCTTATTGGAAATCACTTTAAAGATGTGATGTGTTTTTAATTTGATAATTAAGGTTAATTTTATAACCTCGATTTTGTACAATGAGTTTTAAATGACAATTTAATGAAGTTATTCAAACCATTGTTGTTGAAAAACTTGTTGAGATGTAAAGTTGAAACCTTCTAAATACGGATGAATGATTTATTCCCTTTAGTGAGTGATTGTGAAGGATTTGGCGCTGGTCCTGCGCCTGATCTTTCTCCGGTCGTGCCGATTGCCTTCCCATCGGACTATGAGGGTGAAGGAAGAGGGAGTGCACCTGTGTTTGCGCACACTTGTGCACTATAATATCGCCCGCGAAGGCTGGTTTCCGTGCGTGACGACTCCCGGCCACCGTAGGCGCGGGCCTGCGGGCGGAGAGCAATGGGTAGCTCACCGCCCGATCAGAACCAGGCCCGTGCCGGACGGCGCGTAAATGTTCCACGCGCGCCTCAAAGAGATGTCAGCATAATTTGAGGGGCCCCTTAGGGCCGAAGCCTGCCGGGTCAGCGGGATTGTCCGAAAGGTTTACCGCTACCCAGGAACATAAAGGGCGAAGGAAGGAACATGGGTGGGTTTTAGTCAGTAAGAGTCTGACACTCCCTTCCGTTCCACCCAGAGCGGGAGGGGTCATTTGATGATTTCCCACCAGAAAAAAAAAAAGGCTGGTTTCCGTTGAGATTGACCGCCATGGATGTCTATATGTGTAAGAATGTAACCTAAACAGTGTTTGTTTACACTTTCATTAGATAGTTTTAGAACAGACTTTAGGACAGGATTTCTTAACTCTATATTGTTTTCGTGGCATTTTGCTCCCGTGTACTATGACTGCGGTTGCCAAAAACGTTGGTTACTGTACACTATAGTCATGTCAACTTAGTACGGTATTTGCAGGTTGTCTGGTAGCAGCTGGATGAGAGTAACCGATGATTGTTGATGACTTAACGAGACGTGCGATTATACAATGTGTATCTGAATTAATGCACATTAAGAAAGTAGTTTGTTGATGTTGTCGATTTATGTCGGTTTTAATATGGTTGTTTTTTTATTCTAAATAATTTTAACTTTGTAAATTACAGTCACACTTTCTGTGTACAGTTAAAACAAACCAAAATGGATGAAGTACAGACGCCAGCACATCAAGCTACTACAATCTGTCAAAATTATTTAATAGATTTTCAATTGTATTGATATAGCATTAAGGTTCAAGGTTGATTGGGAAAAATTGACAGTTTCGGGTAGCTTGACCTGCTGGCGTCTGTACCTGCTACGCTAGACCCTTATACGAGTGCGACTGTGTGTGTGCGTAGGTTTGTAATGGACCACCACTTTCTCTCACAATCAGTATGTCTAATTTAATAAATAAACAATGCTTTATTACATAATAGTACAAAATCAGTAGGAAGTCTGAAAGTGTCACCGATAACTGAAAAGTTGTGTGGAAATCGGTTGTCATGGTATGGGCATGTGTTACGGAGAAATGAGGAAAATGTCGTGAGGAGAGTTTTGAGTATGAATGTCGTCCAAAGAAACGATGGATGGAATGTGTGAATGATGATATGGTTAGAAAGGGGGTGACTACCGAGATGACGACTAATAGAGAAGTATGGAAGAAAAAGACATGTTGCGCCGACCACAAATAAATTGGGATAAGGGCAGGAGAATGATGAGTACAAAATCAGTGTATGTATTCTAATTGGTGTCTTTGGTGGTGTGCCTTAATTCCGGGACATGTTATAGAGGCCTATGTCCAACAGCAATACTGTTAAAAGATAATGTTAATGGCGCCGATTCCCTTGTTCACAAACTAAACTAAATTTAAGTTCAGTGCATCTTTTTCTTTCTATTTCATAAAGAAAAGGACAGAAGATAAATATTAGTTTAGTCCTGTCAAATTAAGATACTCCATAGACAGTTTAAACGTGATTAAAAACATGGCGACTACAAATACGTCAATTTACGTCAGGCGCTGACTAATTTGACCGGAATAAACTAATGTTTATCTTCTGTCCTTTTCTTAATGAAACAGAAAGAAAAAGATGCACCGAACTTAAATTTAGTTTAGTTTGTGAATAAGGGAATCGGCGCCAATGTCAACTTACGTTTCTTTCTGAAGCTCTCTCAGGGATTCAAGTTCTGACCTCATTGAAGAAACCTGCTTGTCTAATCTTGCTACTTCCCTTACTGAAACAGAAGATAGTTATGTTGTAGAAAAAGAAATAATATGTTGAAGAAACCCACACTTTCATACTTTATATATATTTTATAATGTATTAACAATAAAGCTGACGAGCTTACGTTTTAAGTATTACCAGTCGGATCTGAATAATTATATTTGCATTTGATAGCCCGATTCTTGAGGAAGGATATAGCCTATTTAACATCACGCTTGGACTCTTCAAAAAAAATTCAAATTCAAAATTATTTATTTTGGGACAACTAGATCCACCGGTTAGTATACAAAACTTAGAAACTATTGTTAGTACCTACTTACAGCGACTGATCAAGAGTTCTGACCGCCCTAGGCTAATTATGAGCACGTGCCCAGGTGTGTTACGGTCGGCCTAATATTAGTTTTGACTTTGTTTACTAGTGTGAAAATTTTAACATGGTTCATACTACCTACAAAAGTTTTCACATCGATCTGCAAGCGAAACTAACGTTGTCCTTTAATCTGCACGACATTTAACCTTAGGGTGGCAAAACTTTTTTTTAGATGTCCGTACATAAAGGCAATTTCACCTCACGCATTATACATTAGTATTGTGTATTTTGTGTGTACTGTAATGAAACCCTGTAACTGTTTATACTGTCTTGTTTATCCCAATAACATGGGAACTCCAAACCCTGACGATATACCGCTCGGCACTCCTGATCCGACATATTTAATATGTAGTTACTACGATATGATTTCATGCTCGCTAGTGAACGCACAATCATCTTTACTATATATTTTTTAACCTCTAATAATTAATTTGCTAGGAAGTTACAAAATATTTATTTTAAACTATGAAATATTTGATTGGCAACGGGATATCAAATCATTTTGTTGGCTTAAATAAAATTTAGTTGTCAGAAGAGATTTTTTTTCTCAGTGTAGCGTAGATGCAATGATGCTAGATTAATAGTGCAGACATGATTTCAGCGCGCCCCCCCGATCCTCGCGCCCTAGGCTGCAGCCTAATTAGCCTAAGGGTTAATCAGGCCCTGCCTACTTAAATATAATACAAAGGACAACACTCATCATAACTATCACAAAAAAATACCCCTGTGCTGAGACACCCCGCCCCATCAAACTACTCTTGGGGTCCGAGCAAAAATAAAATTAGGAAAAAAGGAAAACGAAGTAATAGCATTTTTTTTTTCAAAATGGCGGCTGCGTGACACCTTTATAAATCGATCTGACACCAATGCAAACGGAAAATATAACAGAACCAAACCCCGTAAAACGTCACGTTTCCGAGATATTAACTAGGTTTTATATACATTTAAATAGGTCACATGAGTACCCGCTATTTTGAAATAAATAAAAAAAATGGCGAGACCTTCAAAGCTCTTTGACTCAAAAGTGGCCTACTTAATAAATGATTTGACATCGATTTCTTATTACATAATCAATTTGAGAACTACCCACAAAAAAATGTTGATGTTGTTCTTAATTTTTTTTCTGAAGATTTTACCGGAGTATTTATTCTATTAACGCCATTGCATTTTAAGTATTTGTACCATTATAAAATCCAGTTTTTTCAAGTGCTTATACACTAAGCACGTAGGAATTTATCATATGAACATTGGACTGAAACCAGTCTTATTGCTAATGTTAAGCAGTTTTTAACACATAAATTAAATAAAAATAATGTAAATATGATGATGATGTCAAACATGTTGTTTAAAATGATAGTTCTTATTATGTTTTGCAGATTCACAGGTTAATTTACAAATTTACATCATTCTCAGGTTTTCGATGTGGGTGAAAACGACCTTGTGGGTGTTTGAGACTTTCCGGGGGCAGTAGAAGACTCAGAAAAAATTATATATCCCATCTTTTTTTTTCCGGATGGGAAATCATCAAATGACCCCTCCCGCTCTGGGTGGAGCGGAAGGGAGTGTCAGACTCTTACTGACTAAAACCCACCCATGTTCCTTCCTTTGCCCTTTATGCTCCGGGGTAGCGGTAACCCTTTCGGACAATCCCGCTGAATATATCCCAACTAAAGACTATATATAGTACTACACGTTTAAATATAATCGTGGCAATTGCTGTTAAAGGTTCGCGACAGAGAGAAAGTAAAAAAAAAACTGGGGGAAAAAAATATTCTCAAAGTGGGTACTGGGCTAAATAAGGTTGAGAACCTAGGATTGTTGATTGGATGTTACTTGGGGTTGGTGCAACAAGTTTTTTCTTCCATTCCACAGGCTAATTTACATGTGGGCCAAAAATTAGATCAGCATTGCAATTCTGTAACCATCTCACTGTGAAAACTTGGGTGAAGTGAGCGTGGAGTGAGCTGTCATTCCAACTAATTCTGGGGAAAGACACTATTGACCGCTCACTCTAAGCTCACTTCACCTAACTTTTCACTGTGAGATTTTTACATAATCGAACGGCAGGTCCGCGTGGTGGATAACGGTCCACTCGCTCTCACCAGGAGGAGGCCTGTGTCGTAGTGGGAACATTATGTGAGATTGGCTCATGGGTAAGTAAGAGCTTCAAGAGTCTTCCGCCCAAAGCTGAACGTGGATGGGTGACCATCCATTTCATACCGAGACCGGTCCGTGCCTCCGAAAGCACGTTAAGCTGTCGATCTCAGCTGTCATTCGTGGATCTTGGACAGTCGTTAAGGGTCGTCAGTCGTCCGAAAGTCTGACAACCTAACGTTTCACGGTGAGATTTTTACAGAATCGATCTGCTGTAACTGTTACTGTTAGCAGCCATCATTGCATTGCTGAGCAAAGGCCTCTCCCCATGACTTCAAGCTGTTTCGATTCTGGGCTAAAGTAGACCACTGGTTGTTTGTTTTCTCCAGCTCATCCCGTTATCTTCTACGGGGTCTGCCGCGACGCCTTCTGGCTCCACGTAGTGGTTAGTTTGGCCCCCAGGGTTTTTTTTTTTAATTGTATAAAGTTGTTATTGATTGCGATCCCGCCTGATGGAAAGCAGTGATGCAATCGTAGATGGTAAAGCGCACTAATTTATTATGAGCCTATTCACTCTAGCCTTGAAGACATTTAAATTATAATCGGAGGGGAAGACCGCTGCAGGCAAACTGTTCCAGTCCTTTGATGCAGGCGGTATAATCGACGAGGCGAAACGCTTCGTCCGGATCGTAGCGGTGTCAACAACGTAAGGGTGGAAACTCGTCGTACAACACGTAGGACATTGGGCATACGGCAGACATGGGCAGCCCAGTAGCTCAGCTTAGCGGATTTTTGGGCAATGTAATCTGTATTTTTGAGCACAGTGTGGTGTGCCAAAAAATGTCATGTCGAATTTTTTTGGTTCCAGAACATGCCAGTTTCCGCACAATTTTATCCTTCAACATTTTGAGAGCAGTGGTGATGCACACAAATCAAAGTAAAAAAAAAAAAAAAAGTACCGACTTTGGTTCGAATCCATGACACACACACTCATAAGTCGTGGCCTGTACTGGGCCACCACTGCCTGCATGTATAGTACACCAACATAATACCAGCTATACTTAAGTCCCACATTATGTTGCATGTCGGACCAGCAATATGCAAAAGTCACCACTCAGTGGATCCCAAAAGGCAGGAAACTACCGCGCGGCAGGCCCAGAAAGAAATGGCGGGATGAGCTGGACTCCTTCTTAAAGGATTGGGCCACAATTGCAGTGCACCGGGAAAAGTGGAAATAGGGAAGGGGAGGTCTTTGGGCTCTGCAGTGAGAAAACACAGGCTCATAATAATAATAAAATAATAGGGAGTGATCTTATTGGCGTTCAATGGGTAAAAATTTTGTTAGTACAGTCTGTGAAAATTTCAAGTGTCTACCTATTACGGTTCAAAAGATACAGCCCTGTGACAGACGGACGGACAGCGGAGCATTAGTAATAGGGTTCTGTTGGTACGGAACCCTCCAGAGATAGCTGTACGTGAGGTAGCATGAAACAACACGATTTCTAAGTTCCTGACTGTACATCTCAAGTGCTTTTGACGTAATACCATAAAAAGATAATGCAATGATAATCTTTGCCGTAATCACACGATAAACACATGTTCTAAATCGAAAAGATATTTAAGATAAGATAAATTTTACTTCAAAATTCTTGCGTCATCAGTGTTGGTAATCTAGTATCTAAGAGTGAGTTCAAAAAACGATAAGAAAATTATGAGATAGATACAGTTTTTGCTTCTAAACACAAACATAACCTTTTATGACATTGCAAAGTTCGTAAAGTAATTGTGTGCTAACAACTATCTGGCTTAAGGATAAGTATAATTTTTTTAATAAAAATCTAGCGTATGCTGTTAAAATTGTAGAAAAATACGTTTTTGAGGGTAAGAAAAAAAGGTGTCTACTAACCCAACATAGATCTCCGCTTCTCAGCATAAATCTGTTCATAAATAAAGACTCCAGCGGCTCCAACGATGCCTACAATAGCTGCCCCAACCATGAGACGAGGAGAAACATAACTACTGCTATTCATGATTAGACCACAATTTTTTCTCCTCAGATACAAAACTGATTTCAACAATTTTTAGCACTTCAACGCACGAGCAGACGCACCAAAATGAAACAGGAACGTTAATTATGTGAACAAATGCTGTTTCGTAACAATATTTACGATGATAGTCGCAAAAAAACACTAATTGTTGGAAAGTAATTAGCTGGAATGAAATTTAACGCGAAAGCGGGTGCAGCGGTAAAATCGAAAAAAACTTTTTTAGAATAAATTTTGGTGCCACAAATTATTTGGAATTCGTTAAAATAATTAGAAATTCAACATAATTTCGCTTAATTTGCAAGCGAAATCGGCAGTCAAGTCAATCAAAGCAAACAAAATATTTATTGTCACGTTCCAGATTTACAGATTTTTTAATGAATCCGAGTGAACAAAAGATATCTCTCGTATGTCTTCTTTTTACAAAAATCATGTCTAACATACAGAATCTATAAGTTTGGAACGCTTATAAGACAGATAAAAAAAAAACGTGACAACATTGACCACTGTTATCACATTAAGGTTCGGTAGTCAATTTTGTTTACTATTTCAATGGAAACCAAACCCAATACCAATAGATACCAGATACCAATTAGAGTTTGATTTTAAGGGTGGACATTTTTAAGTACTTAGGACATTTCGTGACTTCTGACTTGAGGGATGATGCGGACATTGAGCGGGAGCGGAGGGCGCTGACGGTCAGAGCGAACATGGTTATTCGCAGGTTTGCACGGTACTCTAAATAATGTCAAAATAACGCTTTTTAGAGCTTACACTACACTGTACACGTGCAGCTTCTGGACTGACTATACGCAAAAGTCGTTCAGCGCCCTTCGTGTCCAGTTCAGCAACGTGTTCAGGATGATGTTGGCGCTCCCCCGAAGCGCACGTGGATTGCTTCCACGCCACTATGCGCAAGAGGCGCGTCGCTGGTGCGGCGAGTGCGGGGAACAGCATGCTGGCCGCGCTCGTGGTAAGACTGGATTGCTCCATCATCTCCCACTGTTGTGAGCGACATGTGACAGGCTGATGCGACTTTTGTAATTTGTTAATTTCATTTTGTTTTTTTTTTTTCTTATTTCTTTTACATACTTACAGATTATTTTTTAAATATTTTTATAAACAAAAAGATAAAAAAACATTTAAAAATATAAAAAATAGTAGCCCACCGGTATCGGGAACAGGTTCCAAGCTACCGGCGGTCAGGGCTCCAAAGAGAGGAACCTCCTGACAATGCGAGCCGTGTCCAGAAGTACCGCTTTCTGAATCAAGCCCTTGATCCAGCTGCCCAACGAGAGCCTTCTCAGGTGTTTCCCTTCATTGGCTGTCACGACTATCGGCACAATGATCGCTGAGTCCACATCCTACATGTCAACAACCTCGCGAGCTAAGTCAAGATACTTGATTTGTTTATCTTTCATTGCTTTCACGAGGTTCTCATCATGCGGGACAGTTATGTCAACAATCATTGCGCGCCGCTCTGATCGATCCACCACCACTATATCAGGCTTATTGGCAACAATAGTCCTGTCAGTGATGATGGATCGATCCCAGTACAACGTGATATTTCCATTTTCGAGAACTGGGTCAGGCACATACCTGTAGTACGGCACCTCAGATTCCACAAGGCTGTATTTCAGAGCAATTTGCTGATGGATTATCCTGGCTACAAGGTTGTGTCTATGCAAATACTCTCCGTTAGCTAGACGAGAACACCCGGAGATAATATGCCTGATTGATTCCCCCGGCCGGTGGCATGCCCGACAGATGTCAACCGTGCCGTCTTTCACAATAAATCTCCGGTAATTGTTCGTCATCATAACTTCGTCCTTATTTGCACAGACAAAACCTTCGGTTTCTCCAAAGAGGTCACCGAAACGCAGCCAGGCTACGGACGCTAGTAGATCTACATCGGGTCCATGTAGGGCCCGGTAAAAGCGTCCGTGAAGCTCCTTACTTTGCCATACTTCCATGCAATCATTGGTGTCAAGAACTACTGGCTTGCGCCAAGCACATCAAGCACATCATGCTGGCGTCCGTACATACATACTAGTGCGTTACGCAAAAAGCCCGCTGTACTTTTTATCCATAATACTTGAGGATTTCAAAACACACAGATGGAGTCGCGAGCACCAACAGTATTGCTTATAATATCAGTTTTACATATACGGACGTAAGTCGGTGTGTTTATGTGGAAGATAAAAAGGATGGTGCAATTAATCGACTAAACTATAATGAACTATCCAAACATCAACTATTTTATGGCAAGACTAAGAAAAAGCTGTCACTTCAAACAAACTTTAATAATCAAATGTCAATGTGTCAAATCGGAAAAATGGCAGATGCATTGTTGCTGTCGGTGCATTATTTTACTATCTATTGTTAATATTACATTAATAAAGTGCATACCGTTGATAAAATATTTCATATGATAATAGTTCTAACAATCCAAGCTCATCAACTAGATCTAGTGTTTCGCATAAAACCCGTGTATTAACTTATTATTTACAACTGGTTTTCGCCGTTAATTTTATTTCTTTTAGTTCAAGATGAGTGATAAAGAAGAAAAAACGCGAATAAATCAAGAGGAAGGTAGCGAAAACCCAAAAATAATAACTGAGGGTAATGTATCATTAGATACCAATAAATCCTTAGATTCTAATAAAAATACAGAAAATAATGGCACAATACCTGAAAATGTGCCTTTAGAAGGGGCTGGAGATGATAAAGTAGGTATTTTACAAGACAACTTAGAACTTGACGAAATAGAAGCAGAGTTGATAGAAATTTCAAAAGATATAAATACTGATGAAATTAAAGATTCTGGTACAGATACAGACGAAGCAAAGGTCAGTGCAATAGATGATAAAAATATTGAGGATGTCAACACTGAAATTGATGCAAAAGTATCTAAAACCAATGTTACTGTTGAGAAAGATGAAAGCAATGATACTTTCCTCGACAAATGTGATGAAAAGGAATCCAAGAAGGCTGATAATCTTGATGAAATTGAAGACGATGATATGGAACTAAGATGGGATGATGATGATGATGCTAACGATCTTGCAATGGGTGATGATAACGGAAACGCAGATACTAAGAATGATGATATTCTGTCCGAAGACCAACTTTTGGAAGATCCTTCAGATGTTTTAACTACAGATAAGACCGAAATGCCTTCTGATGGGCATCTCAAAGTTTCTGAAGCCAATCTTGATAGTGATGTGTTAAAATTCAAAAGTGAAGAAAATAGTCTTACAAGAGATAATAGTTCTAAAGAAATTGAAACTACTAAAGAATCAGAAATTAGTCCAAAACTGGACATTCCTACAGACAAGTCTAAAGATGAAAAAATCTTGGTAGATCAGCGTATAGATGAATACTACTTAAATACTGAAGAAATAAATAGTCCAGAAATGGACTATTCCGCAGACGAAAGTATGGATCGAGATGATATTAATGTCTTAGAAGAGAAACTATTGGAGAAATCTGAAATTGTCACTCAAGAAGCAGTAATAGCTGCAGCAAAAGAGATTCTTGAAGAGAAAAGTATGGATGAACCAATAAAAGAGACAGAATCTGCTAAAAATACTCTTCTAAAGGAGGTTACTAATGATGAACAGATAAAAGAAGATCCAGTTGCCATTATCGAAGAAAATCCATGTTTAACTGATTCTGTAAGTAATACTGAAACAGAGTCTTCAACGTTGAAGTTGAAATCTTTTACAGATGTCATCTTAAATAAAGATAATGATGAAATTATGTCAGAAGAAAAGCTTTTAGAAGAACTTGATTCTAAGGGCGAAAGTTCTTTGAATATTTCTGAGATGGATATTGAATGTTCTAAAATAGTTCATGAAAAAGAGGCCCAAATGAATAAAGATCATGATGTGACTCAGCTAGAAGAAAAACTATTACAAGAAACAGAAACAGGAGAAGTTATCCCTGAAAGTGATATAACAATGGATGTTGATGATGAAGAAGAAGGAGAGTTACTGAAAGATGATGAATGTCCAGAAGATAGCAGTATTCTTATGGATGTGGACAATACTGATACTTCTATTGAAGATAAGGCTGAGATAGAAGAAAAACTTACAGGTCAAACAATCAATCAATCTGAAGTGGTAAGGAGAAATATTGCTCTGCCAATAGATGACCAAACTAATATAGAAAAGGTAGATGAAGTTCAAAATATGGAAAAATCTGATGATCAAAGCGGAATAATTGAGAAAGTTATTGATCAGCCAATCAAAGATACACCTGAAGCAGTAGATATTGTTGACAATACACCTATTGAAGATGAAGTTAAAATGGACGAGGCAATTGTAGATCAAGCTGTATCTGAAAAAGAGAAAATTGATGAACAAACTGTGTCTGTAAAAGAGAGAATTAATCAACAAATTGATGATCAAGCTGTATCTGAAAAAGAGACAATTAATCCACAAATTGATGATCAAGCTGTTTCTGAACAAGAGAGAATTAATCAACAAATTGATGATCAAGCTGTATCTGAAAAAGAGACAATTAATCAACAAATTGATGATCAAGCTGTATCTGAAAAAGAGACAATTAATCAACAAATTGATGATCAAGCTGTATCTGAAAAAGAGACAATTAATCAACAAATTGATGATCAAAATAAAATGGAAGACAGCAATAAAGATCAATTAATTGTAGAATCTAATACAAAAGAACGGTCTATTAAGAGTCTTGTACAAACAGATGCACTCACTGTTCCTAACATTCTTGTTGAAGATCTAGAGATTCCTATCCCAGAAGAAAGTACTCTTGAAGAAGAAATTCAAATTAAAACAGATCCAGAAGAACTTGAAGAAAATACTGAAGATATAAACAAAGACACTGGTTTAGACAAACCTGAAAAAAGTAAAGAAACTGTCAATCCAGACACTATCTTAGATATAAAAGAAGAGGTTGATGAAATTTCACATAACAACTTGTCAATATTTCTAGAAGATTCGTGTCCTATCAAAACTGACCACGGAGTACATAAACCAGACGTGATGTTAGAAATACCTACACAAGAATTAATCGACATAGATGATACAGATTTGTCTTTGAATTTAGACCATTCTGTAATGAGTGACAGTTTTAATGATGATGACAAAAATGCTGATGATGATATAGTACATGAGAAAACAATTGATGAAACTGTTGTTGATGATGTCATAGGAAGAGATAAAATTGTCACTGACGATGCTGCAGTCAGTGAGAAATCAGTAGAACAAACTAAAGCTGATGATGACACAGTGAAAGTGAAACCAATAGATCAAAAAGCCTTAGTTACAGAATCAACAGATAAAATCATAGCTGAAGATGACACAGAGAAACCAGTAGTTAAAAAAGACATAGGTACTGAAATAACAACTGTTGACAAAATTATCGCTGACGATGATACAGTGAAAGAGAAATCAGTAGATCAAGAAACCATAGTAACAGAAACAACAGCTGTTGATACAATCATCGCTGATGAAGATACAGTGAAACAGAAATCAGTAGTTCAAGAAGCCATAGTAACTGAGTCAACAGTAAGTAAAGTCCAAACAGAACTTAATATTGTGGAAAATCACAAGAAAGCTGAAGATACTGTCATTGCTCAAACAACAGTTGAAGAAAACATGGAAAGATTGTTTGCAGATGATGCGCCAGAAGTTGCTAAAGAAATTGCAGAGTGCATTGGTAAGTTAATACAAGTTATCTTTCAATATAAGCAAGCGTGCTTGGCATGTCCTAGAACCAAAAAAAAAAAATTAGGAAATTGGGTTGTTGACAATAACTTTATATAGAGCAGTGGTAACGGCCCCGACTTGCCAGTTGTAGGTCGTGGGTTCGAACCCAAACAGACACTTTGTGTAAATTATTTCATCACTACTATTCTCAAAACGGTGAAGGAAAACATCGTGAGGAAACCGGCATGTCCTAGAGCCAAAAATTCGAAGATATGTGACATCCACCAATCCGTGGTGATTTATGGCCCACTCCCTCTGACAGAGAGGAGGCCTGTGTCCCAGCAGTCGGGGACATTATAGGATGATTATGCTTACTTATAAATGTGTGTTGTAAGTAGGGTTTAGGGACTAACCACACTTATTCAGCTCTGTTCAGCTTTTGCTCTGATTTTGTTTGTTTTTTTTTTTTTTGTTCTGATTTTGTCGCACTCCATACAAAATCATTGTTTTCTATGGACAAAAGTTGAAGAGAGCTGAATAAGTGTGGTTAGTCCCTTACACGTCAATCATATTTTAAAAACTAGATGAGTTCAGCGTTTCCTATCTGACCACTCTGGGAAGAAAGGCCGAAACAAACTCAGAGGTCACAGTCTCTTTTTAAGTCCAGACATAACCTTGTTTGCTTACTGTCATCAGATACTTAGCTGCATCTGGTTAGACTGGAAGCTGACTCCAACACAGTTGGGAAAAGGCTAGGCAGATGATGATGAGAGACTTTAGAACAGCTATTTTTACCTCTTTTCAGCATCCACAAGCCAAGTTCAAGTACCCGCTGAACAGCCACCAGCATCAGTAACCCGTATGACTCCAGACACATCGGATGAGGTTCCAGAGATAGATGACAGTCTGGGTCTGTTGGCTGAGTCTGCGGGACGGATGATGGAAGATGATGAAGAGCCTGATGATGATTTTGATGGTGATGATGATGATGATTTTGATCAAGATGGTGAGTTATAGAATTTTAGAACGTTTTTGTTAGAGAGGATTTTTAATATTCAGCGATTTTTTTTTTTGTTAGCCTACGCTGTCCCACTCCTGGGCAAAGGCCTCCCTCCACTCCTTCCATCTTTCGCGAGCCCGCGCGTCCTCCTTGATGGAACCTATCCAGCTCGTCCCGCCATCCCCTACGTGGTCTGCCGCGACCTCGCCTCGCTGTCTCAGGGCACCAATTCCGAGCTATTTGGGCCCACAGTTTGTCCGGCATGCGGCAGACATGTCCTGCCCAGTCCCATTTAAGTTGGGCAGCCTTTTGAGCCACGTCAGCTATGTTTGTTTTGGAGCGCAGTATTGTGTTTCGAACACGATCCGTTAACTAAACGCCTAGTATACTGCGCTCCATTGCTCGTTGGCAGACCTTGAGTTTGGACTTCTGGATGTTAGTCAAAGACCAAGAGCGAATATTCGTTTTTATTTTTTTATTTGTGAAACCCATTGAATGCCGACGTTAACCGTCAAATCACAATCGGTGGCCACCATACAAATGGCCTGCTACGTAATACTACGTAGTTGGCATCACGGATACCAATTTATAGAAGGATGCCGTGGTACGTAATATTGCGTATATACGTAATATTGCGTAGTTGGCATCTGCCACTATTACCAGCTACGTAATATTGCGTAGTTGGCATTCAATGGGTTAATGTAGTAGAGGTTTTTAAATGCCTTTTTAATATAGTGGGCACAAGCCCGACTGCAGAATGGTGGGTTTTAAACCCGGGGCGGGCAAAGTGTTTTAGAGTTTTCCACTTTGCAATATTTACAGCTTTATACTATTGTAGCGGTATCTACAACGCCACATTCGAACAACGCGTCATACTGACGTCACGCAAATCCTGCATCTCGCAAGCAGAGTTTACCGCGCAATTAGCATAGATACAATTCTCCAACATCAATCGTTGGGCAATTGCCCGCCAGACACAACACCCGTCTGGTCGGAGGATCCTCCCTTTTCTATGGAGGATGAGTGAACTTTACTCCCTGTTCCTCATACCTCTAAACTATTATGTTCAACTCTACCTATGCCTTTACAGGCATAAACATACACACATAAGCTTACGCCTTCCTCCTATGAGGATAGGCAGAATCTATAGAATGCCACCTACTACGATACGATCCTTCCATATTCCTTTTGTTTTTACGTTCATACATATGAAGGCCAATTCTCGTAATTCAAAACGATCAAAATCTACTCGCAGTCTCATCTCGGCGACAAACAAATGTCAAAAACTTGTCCAAATGTGGGGTGGGGAAATTAGACGTATTTTTGACAGATTGAGACTGAGATCAGACTTAGAACGGTCTAGAATTGCCCCTCTGGGGGCCTACTCCGAAGTGGTATCCGAATGTTCGGCTGTTTCCTGCTACGAAGTTACTATTTGGTTCGGTCCGTCCCGATCCTACACTCCTGCACTCTTTCGAATATTGACTATGGTCCCGACCCAACTGAGCCGATCCGAACTTTTTCGCAATTTTCAATAATATTCGGTTCGGCCATGTGTCGGTCCGATCCGATCATTCGCACTTTGCACTTCGTAGTAGACCCCCTGGTCATACACGCCGGTTATACCAATAAGGTCATCATATGTAGCCTATGTAGGCATCCTATTAATATTATAAACGCGAAAGTTTGTATGGATGGATGGATGGATGGATGGATGTATGGATGTTTGTTACTCTTTCACGCCAAAACTACTGATCGGCTTTGGGTGAAATTTGGCACACAGATAGTTTATAGCCAGGATTAACACATAGGATACTTTTTATCCCGATATTCCCACGGGATCGAAACTTATGCGGGTGAAACCGCGGGGCGCAGCTAGTAATGTAATATAATCATTTAAATTCCAGAAAGCAGTAATCAAATCTCAGCAGAACAGTCGGAGGACTCGAACCCAGCAGTCCTAGAGTCTGAACCAGTAAGAAACCCGGAAGACAAGCAGTTGGAGACTCCAGACCCTAAGGATGAAGAGTTCATGATGTGTGACAGCACCTCCCAGGATAAGGCGGAGAAGATGGATGTGGAAGAGGAATATGGGACTGTGAGTTGTGTTCATCGTCATCTAACCTTTTCCCAACTATGTCGGGGTCGGCTGCCAGTCAAACTGGATGCAGCTGAATACCAGTATTTTACATGGAGCAACTGCCACTCTGACCTTCACAACCCCGTTACTGGGTAATACGATACCCCTTAGTAAGACTGGTTGCCACTGTCAAAGATCCACGAATGACTGCCGGGACCAACTGCATAACGTGCTTTCCGAGGCACGGACGGGTCTCGATATGTAATGGATGATCACCTATCCGCGGATCGACCTCGGCAAGCGTAGCTTAACTTGATCGATCGACCCATGCGGCTGTTATTACTTAGCCACGAGATTACAAATCGTCCAGGAAAATTAAAATACTATATGCAGAAGCAAATAAAAAAATAAAAAAAAAGCTTTGGGTATCCATATGTTTTATTAGACAAACGAGCGACTTACGAGTTGTAGGTCGTAGGTTCGAACCCAGACGGCGGTGGTAGCGCTTTACTTTGTGTAAATTATTTCATCACCACTGCTCTCAAAACAGTGAATGAATCACACCGTGAGGAAACCGGCATGTTCTAGAACCAAAAATTCGAAGACATGTGACATCTACCATTCCGCACTGGGCCCGCGTGGTAGATTATAGCCCACTCCCTCTCGAAGAGAGGAGGCCTGTGTCCCAGCAGTGGGAACAATATGGGCTGATTATGATGATAATTCAAAAGGAAATACATTGATTAATTTGTTTTTGTAGGTGGAGTTACAGGCGGAAACAATAAATGAGATGAATGAAGAGGCGAAGTCAGCTGTTGACGCGTTGTTGAACGCTGATAAACCCGCCAGTGAACAAGTTCAGGTACTTATACATCAATACACACGATAACAACAACACACACACACACACACAACAACAATAACAGAATACACACACACACACACAGCAACACGGCACAACACAACTACAGAACACACACACAGCAACAACAACAACACACATACACACATACACACACACGCACACACACCACAATAACACACACCACAACAACACAACTACACAGCACAACAACAGCAGAACAACATACAACTAATACTAGTGATCTCCTTTGGTTTCACCCACATTGCCACAGTATCCTTGCATTTTTCTGGCATAAAAGTATTATATCGTCGGCTTAGAGTGTAAACCTGCTAACTCCATATTAGGTAGATTTTCAGGAGAGACAAAAAGCAATTCCTAAAAAAATATGAATATATGTAATTTATGAAAAGACATTTATATTTTCAAACTTGTATTTGTATACCATACAATTTGAAATAAAAAAAAGATAATTTACTTCAGCATTTATTTAATTAACACCACTTTTGTAACTTAGCAGGTTTTCGTAATCAAATATTTATTTTAAAAAACAACTCAACAGGTTTTCATAAACCAAAACAAAATTTATAAAAGTATTGATAACATTCATAAAACAAAAAAAAAAGAAAAACTCTAAAAATTAACAAAAATTAGGTTCTCTCTTTATGTCCTTAATTTAAAAACATAAATTTCTTTCAAGATCAAACGAACTTATACGGTTTTATACTAAAATTAAAGTTTTGAAACTTTCAGTCACAATCTTAAAATTATAATATTTTTACTTTTAAACAAAACAAAATCTCAAAATGAACAAAAAGTAGATTCTGTCCTTATAAAATCTAGAAACATATTTTTTATTTTCTTTTAACCGTAAACTAAATAAAACCTTTATTCTTATAATTAAGTATTCTTTTAACTATCTGGTATAATTTATATAACGTAGGCAAATATTACTCAGTCTCAATGTTCAAATCGGTCTCAACTTTAGTTCTCTATTCATGAGATAAATTGTCGTAATCATTACGGTAGTCTGCAGGTAAGGTATCTTTCAGATATTGCAGATCATCAAATTTTCTTTTCGTTATTTTCCTCCTAGTAAGGTGCTGATTTCGGAGAGAATCAAAAGGCAATGCAGTAACTGCCGGTGATTTTCTTTGCGGTAGTACGGTCCAATCTTCTGTGAATCTTAATTTGAAGAATATATGTCGGAGATGTTGAGGGATTTTTATCCAAAATTCCATCGGTGTCTGCCATTTTGCACGTGGTTGGGTAGAATCAGTGCGCACACCCGGCGCGGTCGAGTTCTTGGTGTCCAATCTGTCATGTCGCTAACACACTAGTCCCACCATGGCATCTGACAGATGTCAAACGCCACACGCGACAAGACATTGACAACCCCGATTCGAACTACTGACTCAATGACAACTGTTATCGATTTGTTTAATCGAGTAAGGTATCTTAAACGCTAATAGATGTCGCTACTAGTACGTAAACAAACCTTTTACTTCACTCCTCCGACATATATCACCATCTGGAGTATACCGAAGAGCTTTAATGTCAGTTACTTTGGGGTCACCTTTACCGCGTCCAGGACGAATGCTTTTGAAAAACCCAACGTCATTAAAGCTTTTGAAAAAACTATGGTTTAAGTAAGTTACGTCGTAAGGTCTGGGGTGTTTTCTTGCTGATCTGCAAATGGTGATGTACTCTGCCGGCACATTGATGTTTTTGTTTTTAAGAGCCCATTCAACAGAAGAATGAATACTGTCAGCTTCCATCTGCGTATGCCCAAATTCTAGAAATTTTTGTTCTACGATGATGTTGTTGTTCTTAGCCGTGCATAATAATGCATTAGACGTCACACAGTTTCTATTTTGATAGGTACAACCATCGCTATAAAAAATATTTTATTTGGTTTTTCTGACTCATTTTGTAAAATCTTTTTTTCTATTAACCTTACCCAAACACTTGCAAACTCTTCAGAATTCAAGCCTCCAGCCTCCTCCAGTTTCGTTCCATAGATAACAATAGCCATCTTTGTTGTTTAAATTAAAAAAGGCAAGATTGTCTATTTGGAGCTTTGTTCTATAGTACAAGCTACTAATATATGATTTAGGGGCCATTAGAACCGCCTGCAAGTCTACAGTAAAAACAAGATTTTCTTCACGTATGTCTTTCTCCTGCTCAGATCTAGCTTCTTCTTTCTTCTTTAGATATTCTTCTTGGGATTTATTTCCGACTTTATAGAGAGCACATATTTCGCACTGGTCCTTTTTAGGGTGAAACAATCCGAGATTAAGACTGTCAAATTCTTCATGAAATTTGCAGATGGCTAAAGCAACTACATTACGTGTTTTACACCAATCATTGACAAAAAATCATAAAGGGATCGCTTTGAACGCCACTCTGGCAACAAGTACTTCTTTTGTGTACTAGCACGACAGTAGTGCGATTCCATCGCTGGCAGTGATTCTAAAAACTTTTTCAGCTCCTTACGTTCTGATTCGAAAGGCTTAGAAGATTTTTTTGTTTGTTTGGAATCAAAATCCTTGTCATTCTTTTTAAAAGCTGCCCCTTTTTATTTTTCCAATTTAAAGAGTCCATCTACCAATCCCAAGCGTATTCAAAAACTGTGTTCTGCAGACTTTGATTGGCTCATCATCCTTGTTTAAATGATAAAATAAAGATGGTCCTCTTTTCGATTCCTCATTATTAGGTTTTCTTCCCCTTGGTCTCTTGAAAAAACCCTTCCAATATCGTTTGATATCATCCACAGAAGCCCAGTCCCAGCAGTGGGAATATTATAGGCTGATTATGTATGATAATATAGTTAGAAAGGGTGTGACTACCGAAATGACGTCTAATAGACAAGTATGGAAGAAAAAGACATGTTGCGCCGACCCCAAATAAATTGGGACTTATCCCAATTTATTTGGGATATAATTCTCCTGTCCTTAGACAGGAGAATTATGAAATAAATTTTATTTCAGAAAAACACATTAAATTTAAGATTCACAAAAACAATTTTCCAAGTAAAATATAAACAATACAAGAAAAAGTGTATTGTTGGTGGCGGTGCTTGTACAGACGCCAGCACATCAAGCTACTACAATCTGGTAAATTTATTTAATAGATTTTCAACTTTATCTTTAAAGCATTAAGGTTCAAGGTCGATTGAAAAAATTTGACAGTTTCGGGTAGCTTGACCTGCTGGCGTCTGTACAAACGAAAAAATAATTGTGTCACAGAACCAGAAAAGTATTTAACGTGAACCTATTTCTAACCGCTCCCGCCACAATCCACACGCTTCTGGCGGAAATATATCCTCGTCCCCGCCCGGCCAATGAGGGCGAGTTTAAAAACATTCGACGCGTGCCCCTTTTTGACAAGAGTCGTGTGACGACCGTCAACCGGGCTGCGCACCGAAGTCTACAATATTTTACGAATCTTTATCTTCGCCCGAAACACTATTGTTTTATAATATATATCATTGTGTTTATGTTAAAGTACATATTTTTCTTCACAGGATCAAGAAGAAACCACAGAACCAATGGACATAGAGACGGTGAAGCTGTCAGATACGTCCGACAATGAGGTGGACGTTGAGCCTACGGAAGATCAACAGGCTGAACCAATCAAGGAGGCTGAAGGTAGGACAAAATATTAAACATGTTACAATAATAGTATAAAATATTTCAATATGTGTATAGAGGTATGAAGAACAGGGTCGAAAGTTCGTTCATCCTCCATAGAAAAGGGAGGTGGGCAACTGCCCGACGATTGATGTCGGGACGTTGTATACAGGGTTATTGGTAAAACACTAACAGGCCTTGCAGAACTGGATTACTAACATCATAAACAACAACTTTTGTTCTATGACTTTTTACAAAACTTAATACTTTTACCAAAAACAAAACTTTACTATTTCGTTGTTCTATCTAACCCCCGCTCCCACTCGCTGAATTTTGTACTAGATACGGCAGATTGTTTACATAATCAGCACTTTCTTTTGTTTTGCGTGGGTTTCGCAACATAAAATCGAATATTTATTTATTTATTTACCATTTATGTACACACATATATAAACAGACAAGAAAAACAAAACAGAAAAAAATAGGTACAGAGGTGATGCTTATTTCACAAGAAATCTCTTCCAGCACACCCGAGACAGGACAATATATTTCAATTGGTTGAATTGAAATATTTTTATTTTTGTATGAAAGTCTGATGAATTAATAAAAGTCAAAGAACAAAAGTTGTTGTTTATGATGTTAGTAATATAGTTCTGAGAGATTGTTAATGTTTTACCAATAACCCTGTATGCTAGTTGCGCGGTAAACTCTGCTTGCGCGATGTAGGATTTTGCGTGACGTCAGTGTGATGCGTAGTGAGCTTGTGACGATCTAGATTGTATACTTTAGCTGCAAAACCATCTCAGAAATAGCAATAAAAAATTGATGCTTCATAATATATTTTGATTGAGACATTAAATATTCAAGAGTAATTACTACACTGCTACAAAAATCTTTTGGCACTCGAATGACGTTGACAAGGGGGCGATGTTGCTAAAAATTTATGTAAATTTTTCAATACATTTCACAAAAAGCCAGTGTTTGTAAAAACTTCTGCATTCGCGATAATATTTGCCAAAAATTTTTCGCCCCCTTGGCGATGTTGCTAAAAATTTATGTAAAATTTTCAATACATTTCATTTTTTTGTGAAATGTATTGAATATTTTTGTTATTGAATTTAAAAAATTAGATAGCGGCGTTAGTATTAATTTTCGCTATTAGACATAGATTACCACAAAATCTATTCTATTTTTCTTTATGGCAATGGTGCCGATGTCGAACATTCTGCCAATGTCAGATTTGATATGAGAAAAGAAAAAAACCTAAAATTCTAAATCCAATACTAGTTCATTAATAAAACTTAGAATTTAATGTGAGACTTGGTATGTACATAAATGATCACACAAAAATCTACCACAAAATCATTTTCATGTTTATTGTTAATGTCGAAGAAAACTGTGAAATTAGTTCCGCATAGATGGCGCTAAGTGTGAGGGGCTTGTGGCTAAGTAATAGCCGCCGCACGGAGCGATCGATCAGGTTAAGCGACGCTTGCCGTGGTTGGTCCGTGGATGGGTGACCATCTTCACATATCAAGACCCCTCCGTGCCTCGGAAAGCACGTTAAGCCGATGGTCCCGGCTGTCATTCGTGGATCTTTGACGGTCGTTACGGGTCGTCAGTAGCCCGAAAGTCTGACAACAAGTCTTACCAAGTATTACCCAGTAACTGGGTTGTGGAGGTCAGATAGGCAGTCGCTCCATGTAAAATACTGGTATTCAGCTGCATCCGGTTAGACTGGAAGCTGACCCCAACATAGTTGGGAAAAGGCAAGGCAGATGATGAGATGGCGCTAAGTGTTTGTTTCACTCAGCTGCCAACGGATTTGCGGAACGCAACTGTCAAAATGGCGCGGTCGTACCTAAATTTGTCAAAAAATAAAAGGCCCGTTTTGACATTTGAGAATGCGTTCTTGACATCTGTCAGTTTCATACAAACGAATACGTGTTTTGCGAATTTGATCTTTATCATCTACTAGAACTGTCAATGTCAAAACGGGCCTTTTATTTTTCGACAAATTTAGGTACCACCGCGCCATTTAGCACAAGCTAAATAATAGGAGTCGCGCGCGCGCACCTAGCGCACCTAGCAGTCGCGCGCGCGCACCTGGCGACGTAAGGTGTGTGTACTTTCGAACGCGGATCGTATAATTTCGTTATTAAAATGACTTCGACGGTGAAGTGCATTACGTGCAATATTGTGATAGACAAGTGGTTAGGATATGTGCAAAACAAAATATCGGTAATTGATGAAGACAGTTTGACCAGAATATGTGTGTCGGCGTTTAAAAGTGAAGAAATAAATCGATTAAAATCGTTACTTCTTGAATCGCTACCGACGGGCAAGCGAAAAATCTCGCGTAAAAGGCACGGGAACGAAAACCGAGACCTTGAGGACATAATATCTCTTTTTAAGGGAACTGTTCCAGAAGTGATTCCAGTGTTTGTAAAAACTTCTGCATTCGCGATAATATTTGCCAAAAATTTAAACAAATATAAGTTTATGGAAAAATAACTTCAATTCCTACACAATAAAGTTCAGTTTACGCTTCAACTTCATACATTTTTATAACTTTTTCAAGAGCCCTAGTCACTCTGAAATCAACTTAAATAAACATTGAAATAAAGTTGATATTGGTTTAACTTGAAATAACATCAATTTGAATAGACTAGCCACCGGTGACGTTCGACCATCTAGATGTCACGAAATTGTTAAAGGATATTTTGATCCTCCAAATAGAAATGAAAGACATAAAAACTAAGTCTGTTACGTCGGATTAGCTAGAGGATGGAGCTGTTGATAGCAAATGTGATTTCTACATCTGTACGAGCAATTGGTTAATGGTACGCGTGATACTAACGAGAAAACCAATTCTTGCCGACTTCTTGAGACGTTATTTATTAATTGTAACAAAGGTGTTCACAATAAAACTGACGAAAATGTACTCAACAATATTAATTGCTATGTGGGTTTAAATTATGTAAAAATACTTATGCTAGCGTGCTAAATAATGTGCGATGTAATCGTACATCATTGGACCAGTCAAGCCCGAATTAATATCAATATCGGAAAATATGGATACTAAGCGTGGTGCCTATAGTGGTCCTATGGTACTTTCACATCTAGGTGCGACAGTTACGGATCATAATAACAACAATATTGATTCGATATCGACTTCACCAAATGAAATCGGAACAAAATTACCCACATGCTGTAAAAGTGAGCGCTGTCAGTGAAGAGACTATGGCGCAAGCTGCAGGGGCGCCGCAGCCAGGGCCCGCGTGTCGAGATCACGGGTCGCAGATTGTGCCGTGTGAGAGTGTGATTTATTTGTATATACTTTACTAGCTGCGCCCCGCAGTTTCATCCGCATAAGTTTCGATCCCGTGCGAAAATCGGGATAAAAAGTATCCTATTAGTCCACTCAACAAAGGAGCTGTAGAGTGCGTGAGCTGGGACCTAAGCGATTTCTTCAGAAAGTTGTTCAGGGTGGTTAGGGAGTAAACATACTAAAAGTCCCCGCGTCTAGGAGGTGAGCCGGAGTAAGGGGGGGTAAAAGTTACCACTTTTGAGTTTTTCGCTAATCTCTTTAAAATGGTGCGTTGAAGAGAAAAAATATCTACTGTGTAATGAAAGCTCATAAAATTTTCTACAACTTTTATCTTATACACTTTTTCGAATTCCTACCCATTTCCGAACTACACGTTCCGGAAAAATGTTTTTTTTTTTAAAACAACTTATATCAAACACTAGCTGTTACCTGCTACTTCGTTCGCGTTATTTCTGGATAAAAAGTAGCCTATATGTTAATCCAGGTCCTAATCTATCCACCTACCAAGTTTCATCCAAATCCGTTCAGCCGTTGAGATGAGTGGTTGCATTTGACCCAACACTGCTATTTTGAAGGATATTGCTAATCCATTGCTTCATATGTTCGAAAAATGAACAGAGCTGAATAAGTGTGGTTAGTCCCTAAACCCTACTTAAGAGAAATAAAATAATTTATCATCTGTCAAACCCACTATCTTTCACAAACTGAAGAATTTTGAAGGAAATTCCTAATCCATTGCTTCATATGTTCGAAAAATGTGTCTGCTCCACAACGTAAATCACGTAATCACACCAACGTCACGCCGTGTGGTGTGACATCAATTATGTATTTGGATATGAAACCTTAAATTAATGCTTACTTAAATATTGAAATTTCGACAGGAAGACAGCTGTTGGGACCTGTTGTCAGCCTACCAACAACTGTTGTCCTGTCGAAATTTCAATAATTCTTACAAAATTCAATCAATTCGTACGAAAATGGTGGACTCCAATTTCAAAGTATTTAGGAGTCATTTTCGCAAAAATAAAATAAAACCACCCAACGCCTGAAGAGCTCTACTCGCTACGCAGTACACCCTTTTGCTATAAAAAAGAACTCTAGTGCAAAATTTCATGCTTCCAAACCCAGCGGTTTAGCGTGTACAGTGTCCGTCAGTGAAATAATTTATTAACATTTTTGTTGAGTTCATTGTTTTCCTATCCACAGAAAAACAAAAGCGTTCACCATCTAAGTCACCGAGCAAGAGCAATATATCGCCCAAACAATCCCCAAGCAAGTTAAGCCAGTCGCCCTGTAAGCAATCCCCCAGCAAGATGAAGAATTTGGCTATCACCACGCAAGCAGCTAGCGCGGTGGTCAATATTGTGGATTTGGAGGAGAGCAGCTCTTCTGAAGATGGTAAGATATGAGTTTTTGCACTAATATATTCTGATTGTGGTTGGGAACACCTAAGGCAAGCGATCGCGCGGTCTTTCACCAACACGATGGACCGATCAGGTGAAGGAGTCATCGTCCTCTAAATTCTACACGGTGGTAAGGGATGTGCTGGACAGAAACCGGTGGAGGCGGGTCAGCCGCTCCAGATGCAACTCCGAAGCTGACCACGATCCTCAGACATGAGGGACAGACTACACACACACAGAGAGAGAGACTAATATATCCACTGTCAGCGCATACAGGAATATGTAGCGCTGGAAGACCAAGGTGGACCGACGACCTTGTGAAGCCCGCAAGAATCCGCTAGGATGCGAGAAGCACAGAATCGGCCGAAGTGGCGATGCCTGTCCAGCAGTAGACGTTTTTGAAAGTCAAAATTACATAAGACTCCCCCTAAAATACTCGCACTTCACCCCTTCGTAATGTGGGAAGAAGTGGTGCAAAAAATAAACTCCCCAAACACTATTGTTAGCTCTCAAACCAGTCCATTCACCCTGTTTTTTTATACGGGTTTCACCAAGAGGGTGCTAACCGGACCCTAACAAGGTCGGCAGACAACGCCCGAGCTGTCAAACAGGAGTGCAAATACGCGCGAACTTCCAACACCCGCCATATGGAATAATAATAATAAATAATTTATTTCTCATCACAAAAATGTTGTAGACAGGAAGTTCTTAATCCAAAAAATAGGCCTAACATTTGTGAGAGACTGGTGCCCGAAGGCATTAAATACCTGTATTACGGGTCACCAGATAAACACCAGAATCGTCACATGCGCGCGATTTGGAACTCTGTTTAGTTGTGATTGAGTTAATTTTCAATTTATGAAGGGAAAACGTACCTGAGCAGTTTGTTGCTTTGTCTGTCTATAAAGACAGCGAATCAGCGATCAGAATACGTGTTACTATGGCTTCACACGCATAATCAGCCACATGCATGTTCCCGCTGCTGGGACAGGCCTCCTCACTGTAAGAGGGATTGGGTCGCAATTTACCACACGGGGCCCAGTGCGGGTTTGTAGATGTCACATGTCTTCCAATTTCTGGTTCTCGGACATGCTGGTTTTCTCAAGATGTTTTCCTTCACCGTTTTTGAGAGCAGTGCCGATGAAATAAGTTACACAAAGTAAAGCCTGCTCAGGGGGCCTACTACGAAGTGCAAAGTGCGAATGATCGGATCGGACCGACACATGGCCGAACCGAATATTATTGAAAAATGCGAAAATAGTTCGGATCGGCTCAGTTGGGTCGGGACCATAGTCAATATTCGAAAGAGTGTAGCAGTGTAGGATCGGGACCGACCGAACCAAATGGTAACTTCGTAGCAGGAAACGGCCGAACATTAGGCCGATACCACTTCGGAGTAGACCCCCTGGTTCGACGACGTACAACTCGTAAGCCGGAGCCGTTACCACTGGACCACCACTGCTCTCACTATGGCTTCTACCACGGCGAATAATAATATGAATCAGGGCAGATTTTTCAATCGACAGATAATTTTTTTCCGTGGAATAAAATTGACGTTTGACAGTTTTTGTATGGAAGAACTGTCAAAAATTCAAAATTATTCCTCCGATAAAATCACAGACTTATAAAATAACTGGAGATATGCCAAGGGGGCGTGGCGCGTGCGAACAATGTATGCACAAAACAGAAACAAACGCGGGCGCCGTTGATTTGTCAATAAGAATTGTCAATGTAGTTGTGTGTCTCAACGTTGCGATGTGGTGTGATGTGGTGACTGTTATAGTGTGAGTGAGCGCGTGTTCGTATTGTAGTGCATATGTAGTTGAAGGCGACAGCCGGACTCGAACAGTTGGGCAGCCACAACATATCTCCCTTTAGTTTATAAATCTGTGGATAAAATTATCTGGCGTTGGAAAAATCAGCCCTTAAAAGTCTAAAACCAAGGATAGACCATAAAACCGTTCGGCTTTGTAGAGCGTCGTCTAACTTACTCATACCTGTTTACCCCCCCCCCCCTCATTTCAGCAGTTATGTTTAAGGTCCAAGTAACATGGGACTTACATAACTGTAGAGATGTGGGTGTACTACACACACCGGCAAAATTAGAGGAACACAAAAAAAATACATTGTTTTTTGAGATTTGAATGTCTATTATTTAATGTTTTTGCTTCATTTGAGTCTGTTCGTTTATTTTATGCAAGAAAAAAACAAACAGTGGAGTTTATTTAATAAAAGATTTGTCTGAAAATTTTCGATGTTTTCTAATGCCTAAGAACAGAGCTAAATTTAAAAAAAGAAAATTAAAAAAAAAAAAGAGTTAATAGCGCGTGTTGCCTCCACGCGCCCTACTAAGGGCTTGGATACGTCTAGCCATGCTTCTGATGACACCTTCAATCATTTCCTGAGGCAAAGTGTCCCATTCTTCAACCAGCGCCTATTTCAGGTCTTCAACATTTCTAGGGGCAGGATTTCTCGCACGAACCCTTCGTCCAATCATGTCCCAGACATGTTCTATCGGATTCATGTCCGGCGAACGTGCTGGCCGTCCATCTGGGTTACACCAGTCTCATTTAAGTAATCACGCACTATGCGCGCAGTGTGGGGCCGTGCGTTATCGTGCATAAACACGAAATCTGAGCCTATGAATGGGGCAAAAGGCACAACATGGGGCTCCAGGATCTCAGTTTAGTACCTGTGTGCAGTCAAAGAACCGCTATCAATAATGCCCAGAGCGGTGCGTGCCGTCAAACTTATACCACCCCACACCATAACAGACCCTCCACCGTAAGCCATTGTTTCGGAAAAAATTGCTTGATGGTAACATTCTCCTCGATATCTCCACATCTTCTCCCTTCCGTTGATGAAGTTTACACAAAAACGGCTTTCGTCGGAGAACAAAACTCGACTCCACTCTTGATGCTGACGAGCGAACGCTAATCTTGCTACTCGATGGCTCACCTCAAGTTTTGGCGCTTTTGCTGGCACGTATGACTTCTCGTTTAACCTTCTCCTCACTGTTCGTTCACTAACACGTACGTTACGCACTTCTTCCAAGACATTTCGGGTCTGAACAGCCGTTTGACGACAATTTCTTAAAGTTTGCACCCTTATAAAACGGTCGTCTACGACACTGGTTGCACGATTTCTGCCTTGCCCTCGTCTGCGCACGTAAGATCTTGTTTGTCTGTACCGTTGCACATTACGGTGGATCACGGATACTGATACACCCAACGTTCGACTGATTGAACGGTAGGTGTGACCTTCTTTAACCATTGTTACAGCCCTGGTGACTTCAGTTGCAGGCAAATCACTCATTCTGTATGCAATATAATGTTAACTCTCCAAACAAAACAAACGTATTGAGCTAGGGCCACCAGTGACTGCATAAACCAACCTTATCAAAAACACTTAGAAGCTTAAAGTGTCAACAAACACTTAAGAGGTTACAATTTCTGTTAGAGGGTTGAAAAATGACAAAAAAGCCCATAATGTTATATGAAAAAAGGGTACTCATTCAAATAACAGAACCACTTGTCGAAATACCCACATGTTTTTAAAAAAAGGCACTTTTTAATTGTGTTCGTTTCTCTAATTTTGCCGGTGTGTGTATAAGGTACACCTCTGCCTAACCCTTCGCCAAGCAAGTCAAGCCAGTCGCCCTGTAAGCAATCCCCGAGAAAGATGAAGAGTTTGGCTTTCACCACGCAAGCAGCAGGCGTGGTTCTCAATATTGTGGATTTGGAGGAGAGCAGCTCTTCCGAAGATGGTAAGATATGAGTTTTTTATCTGGTATAGCCAATGGTAGCGCGTACCGGAATGTAGCGTTGGAAGGCCTATTTTTTTTCCGGGGTAGAAAATCCTCATGGATGTCCGCCGCCCTGGAGCGGGCGGCGGGGTCTGTCAGACTATTACTGACTAAAAACCACCCCAGTGTTCGATCTCACACCTACGCCGGGGGTCGCGGGAACGTAAGATCCTTCCGCAAACCCCTCGTGGTGCCTCCTCCTCGGGTCAGGGGGGGGAGTGAGGTGTTTGACTCCCCCGCAACGTCAAAGAGGGGCGCGTGGAACACTACGTGCCGCCACCTCGGGTTCTGATGTGTGGGGGGCGACGGACGTCCCCGAGTCCGTCGCCCCTGGACCCATTTAGGGGGGTTGGAAGAGGGCGTTGTCCGCCCTCCGCCGATGCCCGGTGCGCCTGCTGCGGGCCGGGTGAGAGGACGAGATTTCCCTCTCTCTTTCCGCACCCTCCTTCTGCGAGACGACTGTTTCGCAGAAGGAAACCACTGCGTATCAGGACTCTTCGCTGCCGACCATCGACTCGACCACGGCCGGCAGCGACAGGTCACTGCCTACTTTTGAGATGAGGGCACGGCGCGGCTCCTCCCAGGCGACACACTTTGCCAGCGTATGTCGCGCCGTGTCCTCCCGGCAGACGACGCAGTGGTGACACCGGGCGTCCGGCTCCCTGTTTATGCGACACAAGTACTTCCCGAAGCAACCATGCCCCGAGAGCACCTGCGTCACCCGAAACGACAGGGAGCCGTGCCTCCTCCCGAGCCAGCACTCGAGCACCGGCCGGACCGCTTCGATGGTGACGAGGCCAGCGGTAGGGCGTGTAAGCCTGTCCCGCCATTCCGCCACCAGGACCTCGCGAAGCTGAGACCGACGCAGCTCCATATGGCGCTGCATCGGTCGCTCGCCCCGCGCCCTCGCTTCCTCGCGCCACCGATACAATGACGACTACGCGAGTAGTTTCGCCTCGAGGTCCCAGGACGGGGATCCAGCCAGTACGCAGGCCGCCTCGTAGGAGATCGTGCGATATCCTCTGATGATGAAGGCCTCCCACAAGGTTGACCGACCACCTTGTGAAGGCCGCAGAATTATAGGCGTGGTGTCATCTTATGTTGTGTGTGTGCTATAAAGTATTTTGAAGTGAAACTTAGCAGCTTTCTAAATTCTTTATTTTTCAAACTAACCACAGACATACAAGAAGTAGAAAAGCCACCGGAACCAGAGACAACAGAGAACGACCAACCTCCTTCTCCGGAAACAGATGTTACCAACGTTAACATACCAACGGGCATAGACATAATGTGTACTTCCGGCGGAAGTACCTCAGAAATAACTACTAAAGACAACCTCTGCCAGGTTGTTATCAGTGGAGTGCCTAAGCCGCCGCCGCATAAACCTGTAAGTATATATAAATTTCAATACAGAATTTCATGTTTTGGGACAACAAACTCAAGGCCTTACGTGACAAAGTTCAAATTCCATTGCAATCAAAAGGGGATTGAAGCTTTTTATATGGAGCCTGGCATACCTACTGTCGCGCCATTTTGTTTTTATTTTTTCAAAATGGCGGCTCGGTATGTAGCCTATCGATATCAATAGCTGACATCAATGCAAACAGAAAACATATTAAGACTAAACCCCGTAAAGTGTCACGTTTACAAGACTATGACGATGAAGACGATTTTTGAAAAAAAAAAAAAATGGCGGACAGGCGACGGACCTTTAAAGCACTTTTATTTAGGACCTTTTTATTCTTCTCTTCTTAGCATGTCGATAGCAATCTAAATGGACTCGGCCCAGAATTCGGCCACTTGTTTGGCACCATCACCACCGTCCATCAGTTCCTGTACCGTGCAGTTGACAGGACACGCAGGACACGATATTAAGTGTCCCATCGTTTGTGGAACAGCACCACATTTTATTATAAATGGTCAATTAAAACTCCACTTAAACTACATGTCGCTAAAGTAGATAGTTGAGTAAGAGGCGATACATGAAAAATTATTTATACTTTTTAATTTTTTCAGGCCAGATTGAATACGAGTGAAGTTACAATCAAAACTGTTAGTAATACAGAACCGTTGATTATACCTGAAACTAAGGTAAGTGGACCAAGCAGAGCATGTAGCTCTGTGTCTTCTTTAATTTTAAAAACATACTTTTTAGTTATAATATTTAGTACGCCATTGTTTTACGATTAATCGGTAAACGTAAGGTGGGACGCCCTCAGGCTAGGTGGAGCGACGATCTTCGCAGGATGGCTGGTAGCAGCTGGATGAGAGTTGCCGGAAATCGAGTTGAATAGCGTGCAATAGGAGAGGCCTATGTCCAGCAGTGGACTGCTATAGGCTGATGATGATGACGATGTAGTATGCCAGCTTTCCTGGTAACCGCGGTCATGAAACGCGGAAGCGAGTTGACCCGGTGTAGAGTTTTTAGAAGCCCCGTTTCGACCCAATGGGTCCCTCTTAATGGCAAGCGACATCGCGGCAGGCCCAGACGGATATGGCGGGATGAGCTGGACTCCTGCAACAAGAACTGGTCCTCAGAAGCTTTAAGCAGAGAGAAGTGAATGGAGAGTAGGGAGGTCTTTGCCCTGCAGTAGGACATCATGGGTGCAAGACTTTTGTTCAAAACAAAATATTTTACACAATTTTTGTTGCACTTTAATGTATTGCTTTTGTTAATGCATTGTCTTGTTTTCAGATGAATGAACAGACTCAAACACAGCCTAAGCCAAAACTAAGTCTAGAAATATTCAGTCTAGATTCTGACGACGATGAAAGCGCTGCTAAAGGTAAGACTGCATTCTACGAAAGCTTAGTTCATGCCGCTGAAAATAAGTAACGGAATTTATATTGTACTCAATTTAAATTTACTCGTATCAAATCAAAAATGGTACGGACGCCAGCACATTAAGTTACTACAATCTGTCAAATGTCTTCAATAGATTTTCAACTTTATCGCTAAAGCATTAAAGTTCAAGGTTGATTGGGAAAAGTTGACAGTTTCGGGTAGCTTAACCTGCTGGCGTCTGTACATAAGATGTTACAGTAAATTTATTTCAGCATATCTTGCCATAACATGGCGCGCAAATATATTCACGCTCAGCGATGTCAATTAATCTAATTTACAGATTCTATTGATATAGCGTATTATATAATAATCATATTTCTCAGTATTCCCGTTAAATGAAGTATAATTATTACTTCCACTGTAAACTAGAGTTCATAAGGAACAAATCAATACGCGTTTTATTAATAAACGCTACAATTTTTGGTGGGCCTAATCGCCGAACAAAAGAAATTATCTCCCTTAGGTGGGTGAATGACCGCTAATTCCACCGTATTTTGCACCAACTTTAAGTAAGTGACTCTATTTATATATCTATATTTTCAGATAAACCATCACCAACATCTCCGCACAAAATGACAGTCTTGGAACTGGAAAAAGCTCGAGAAACATCCAAATGCATCAACTATTGTTGCCCGAGCGATAACAAAGTGCCTTACAAACCGGCGGAGGCATCAGAGGTCGCGTACTACGATGCGGGCAGGAAGAGACGCTCCATGGTGTGTCAGCCATGCGCTGATGTGGTCGCTGCTAGGAGTCAGGTAATCATTTATAGATAACTGGCATGGGCTTGTGTCATTCGTGGATCTTTGACAGTCGTTACGGGTCGTCAGTAGCCCGAAAGTCTGACAACCAGTCTTACCAAGGGGTATCGTATTACCTAGTAACTGGGTTGTGGAGGTCAGATAGGCAGTCGCTCCATGTAAAATACTGGTATTCAGCTGCATCCGGTTAGACTGGAAGCCGACTTCAACATAGTTGGGAAAAGGCTCAGCAGATGATGATAGCATGTTATATTAACTAACTATTGTAAGACCGACAACAAACTGTCTTACGAAGTGACACTCATGAGGAAAAGTTATTATTATTTTGTCGGACGCCATCATCATCACTCTCCTTGCCTTATCCCAATTTATTTGAGGTCGGCGCAACATGTATTTTTCTTCCATACTTCTCTATTAGTCGTCATCTCGGTAGTCACCCCCTTTCTAACCATATCATCATTCACACAGTCCATCCATCGTTTCTTTGGTCTTCCCCTGCTCTTATATCCATCGACATTCATACTCAAACTTCCCTCACAACATTTTCCTTATTTAATTTTCAATCGCCATCTTGTTTTTTATATTAAATAACCTTATTTTTGGAATGGACATCCCATAAAAATAACTTGCAACTTTTCATAGCAGCTATTATCATTTTTGTGAACTAACTTTTGTTGTAAATTATTTTAATCAAATTCATTTGATTGTCGAGACCGTATTTCGGGTACAGTGGCCAATCTCAACGGAGACTACCCTTCGGCGCGGGAGATATTGTAGTGCACAAGTGTTTGTGTAAACAGGTGCACTCTCTGTTCCTTTACTCTCATAGTCCTCAGGAACGGCAATCCGACACTCGCGGGGAGAGAGCAGGCGCAGCCGCGCGGCGACACGTGCGCACGAGGCGCGCGGGTATTAAACCGCCTACTTCCAAACTCCGGACTGTTGCTAAGAAATTCCTGATGGAAAACCCAAGACCCACTTTACCCGACCCGAGAATCGAACCCAGGACCCCACGCTCAGTAGTCGCGCTTGCGACCACGAGACCAACGGGGCAGTTGGCGGGGGAGAGAGTCAAATTTAATTAGCTAGCGAAACTCCACAGACTTGATGGGTATCGAAATCTAAACACGATGAAATAAAGAAATATTAGACGAATTCCTTTTGTTCTGTTACAGAATCTAATTCAAGGCATAAAGGATCTAACTCCACTGATAGACTTGGACATGGGCAAGTTATCACAAGACCTGGTGGAGATATCCGACTCGGAGTCTGAAGACGAGGTTACGAGTACTGAGGAACCCAAAGAGAGTATCGGAGAGAAGGGGGCTAAGTAAGATATTTTGCTTCATAAACTTTTAGAGAGAATCCCCGACGTCGTCAACTTTCGACATAAAAAAACTTTTAACAAAAAAAAAAAAAAAAAAACTACCGACTTCCAAAACAAACACTACAAAGTGAAAAGTAATTTTAATTTCGGAAGACGGTGTCGTTGGGTTCGCATTTTCGTTGTTTGCCACCGACTTTGTAAAAGAGTTTTTATTTTTCAATTTTAAGTTGTAATTTTGACCAATAACTTTGGTTTAAAAACCAACCTACTGCACCATTTTTTTATGAAATTTCTATGGGACCAATCTGAAAAAATATCCTTTCAAATACAAAAAGAATTTTGCGAATCGGCTTATAAATAAAGGAATTTGGAGGAAACAAACACAAACAAAAAAATCAACTGAATTGAGAACCTCCTCCTTTTTTGAAGTCGTTTAAAATGCCTGTAAATAACCTTACTATATTTGTCTACAGATTCATAGAAGAAAATCTGGCCAAGTTTTTGAACGACACGTGGAGGAAATACGACATGGACACGCGCCTCAAAGAGACACAGATTATGTTAGATGATGAGATTGAGAAACTTGAACGTGAGTATTGAAAACTGGGGGTCTACTACGAAGTGCAAAGTGCGAAATCGGATCGGACCGGCACATGGCCGAACCGAATATTATTGAAAAACGCGAAAAAAGTTCGGATCGGCTCAGCTGGGTCGCGACCATAGTCAATATTTGAAAGAGTGTAGGAGTGTAGGATCGGGACCGACCGAACCAAATAGTAACTTCGTAGCAGGAAACGGCCGAACATTCGGCCGATACCACTTCGGAGTAGATCCCCAAAAGGTATCACTTGAGAAATCAATGAAAAGTTAAGAAGGTTTACGACCGTATGCTCAAACTTACAGTATTTTATTTCACGAAACGACACGCGGTTTTTTTATGGTAACCAAGTGTACAAGCACGCTATGAATGTGTGTGTAAGCGCAGGAGCTCTCGGTATCGACCGAAACAACGGCAAAGTCGGAAGTGTGTGTGCGTGTGTGCGTTAGCTATCTGCTGAAGCTACTCGTCTTCAAGCACACGTTCACAGCGTGTTTGTACACAAAAGTAAAGCGCGCGTCGCTTCGTGAGATAAACATTTTTTTCGTGTGAAAAGAGACGTGTGACGAAATTGGTATTCCGCTGAGAACAAGGCGACAATGGACACAACTTGTACTTAAAAATAAACAGATCGAATTTGTTTCCTTAAAAAAAGTAACTTCGTAACGAAAATCGATTCTATGATAAGGGAAATAGAGAATAGTAGATATCTATTTCCCCTATCATAGAATCGATTTTTAGTAACAACTAATCAGAATAAGGATTTTTTTTTTTGTAACAGAGGACAGCAAAGAAATAGACGCAATGCTAAACGAGTGCCAGATAGCGACAGACAAGCTTCGCTGTGACTTATACGCGACCTTCGAGTGTCGGCGACAGAAACTATCCTCTTTAGTCATATATGACACGCCTGAGTCTAAAGTAAGTTATTAATACTAATTATAATTTGCAAATTTTCATGGATTTAGACCTCAATTTTGGCGCCAGCGCCCTCGAAAACCATGGAAATGACACTCGTGACGAAGTATTAGCAAATTTTTATAGCCGCCATCTTGGATTTTGTGGCGCTAGTGGGTAAACGAGTGTCAGATAACGGCATGGTTGGCACAGTGGTTAGGCGATTGACTGCTGCGCTGCGTGTCGCGGGTTCGATTCCCGCACGGTACAAATATTTGTATGACCTACAAGTGGTTGTTCCGGGTCTGGCTGTTTGTGTATGTGAGTTTAAATGTTTGTAAACGCACCCACGATACAGGAGTAATTCCTAGTGTGGGGCAAAGTTAAAAAAAAAAAAAAAAAGGATAGCGACAGACAAGCTTCGCTGTGAGTTATACGCTACTTTCGAGTGTCGGCGACAGAAACTACCCTCTTTAGCCATATATGACACGCCTGAGTCTAAAGTAAGTTATACGAACAATTACCAAATGTTCATGGAGTTTGACCTCCTTTTATTTTTCCTTTAGACAATTTTATGACCGCCATCTTGAATTTCAACGACATTTTCGGTACCAGCGCCATCGAAAAACATGGAAATTGTGTTAGGATCTTATTTCTGCACTGCAGTTAAACTGGTTGTCAGGCTTTCGGACGACTGACGACCCTTAACAACTGTCCAAGATCCACGAATGACAGCCGAGATCGACAGCTTAACGTGCTTTCGGAGGCACGGAGCGGTCTCGGTATGAAATGGATGGTCACCCATCCACGTTAAGCGTTCGGCGGAAGACTCTTGAAGCTGTTACTTAGCCATGAGCCAATCTCACATAATGTTCCCACTACTGGGACACAGGCCTCCTCCTGGTGAGAGCGAGTGGACCGTTATCCACCACGCGGACCTGCCGATCGATTCTGTAAAAATCTCACCGTGAAAAGTTACGTGAAGTGAGCTTAGAGTGAGCTGTCAGTAGTGTCAATCCCTAGCATTAATTGGAATGACAGCTCACTCCACGCACACTTCACCTAAGTTTTCACGGTGAGATGGTTACAGAATCGCACTGCTGTGCTGGTTAGCGATCAGTCTTCGAATTTTTTGTTTTTGTAGAACATGCCGGTTTCCTCACGATGTTTTCCTGTACCGTAAAGATATACACTAATATAAAATACCCACTCTTTGTTGCAGTATATCGGACCAGAAAACCATCACACTACCGCTACCGAGACGGTTGAAGTAAGTTTTATTTTAGCAATTTTGTGCAGTCAAATTACATACAGGGTGGCAGGGGCTTCGACGCGCAACCTGCTACCAAGGATTCAGTACCGACGCCAGCACATCAAGCTACTACAATCTGTCAAATTTCTTTAATAGATTTTCATCTTTATCGCTAAAGCATTAGGTTCAAAGTTGATTGGGAAAACTTGACAGTTTCGGGTAGCTTAATGTTCTGGCGTTCTGTACATGATTCTGTATTTATTAACGTATTTTTATTACTGGTTTTTCCATGTGCTTTGTTTGACAAGGAGAACATAAGATTTTGACGTTTCGTTTTACGAAAAATGTGGACAAAAAACTACTTTTAAAGATATTTGCTGATTTAAGCTGAAATAAACAGTATTAATTATTATATTATTTATTTTTGTACAGACGCCAGCAGGCCAAGCTACCCGAAACTGTAAAATTTTCCCAATCAACCTTGAACCGTAATGCTTTAGCGATAAAATTAAAAATCAATTGATATTGCTGGCGTCTGTAACTGAATACTTCTCTAAACGTTGAAGTGCAATAACTATTTTACGCAAACTAAATAATTACTTATTGACATTTTGTTATTTTGATCTTTAAGGTATATAGTATTTAAGTAAACTAGGTGTAAAATAATGAATTAATAAGTTTTTGTCATTATTTCAAGACTTCTAATGTTAAATATTGTTAAGAGTTTTATTGTCCTACAATTGTTATAAAGTATGCTCATACCGCCTGTGATACAGGTGCCGCCTGTGTTATCCTAGTACAGGCATCTAACATTATTATACCTTTGTAAGTTATTTCTAAGACTTTATGTAAATATTTTACCAATTTAAATACTAAATAAAATATTTATTTATTTTAAATTGCTTCTTAATAATATTAGTATAGACACATGTTAAATTATTATCTGCGCATTTAAGAATATTTTTTTAATACTTTCAATAACTTGCAGACTCGTCAAGCCAAGCGTCGTTTGTCGTCATTAAGTGAGACGCCTCCAGCCAAACGTCCCGCTATACCACTTGGATACGCTCCTCTAGATGGCGGTGACTCTAAGGTAATACACACTTTTAAATGGATCATTTCAGCCCGGAGTCGCCCACTGCTGTCCACTCCCTCTCACAGAGAGGAGGCTTATGTTCCAGCAGTAAGAATATGTGGCTGATTATGTAGATCCGGCATGTCCTAGAACCAAAAAATTCGAAGACATGTGACATCTACCAACCCGCACTGGGCCCGCGTGGTGGATTAAGGCCCACTCCCTCTCACAGAGAGTAGGCCTTTGTCCCAGCAGTGGGAACATTATAGGCTGATTATCTATGTATGTAGATAGACTATCCGAACACTACACGAGGCCTTTCATCATCATTTCAGCCCAGAATCACCCACTATTGGGTATAAACCTCCCCTTTCTTCTGCCATACTTCCCCGGTTCCGTGCGTCCTCATCCAGGTGTTTCCAGCGACTTTGACGATATGGTCAACCCAACGCGCTTTTAGACGACCCTACGGGGTAATTGCGTAACACACTAACAGTAGCAATGACTTTCATTTTGACAGTACAACAACATTCAATGCGTTATTTACGTTGTTGAGCAGACAAACAATTTCGAACATATGAAGCAATGGATTAACAATGTCCTTCAAAAATGACCACAATCTGAATGATACACACTTTCAATCAATCATCTTCTGGATCGGACCGACACATGGCCGAACCGAATATTATTGAAAAATGCGAAAAAAGTTCGGATCGGCCTAGTTGGGTCGGGACCATAGTTAATATTCGAAAGAGTGTAGGATCGGGACCGACCGAACCAAATAGTAACTTCGTAGCAGGAAACTGCCGAACATTCGGCCGATACCACTTCGGAGTAGACCCCAGAACTACATAATTATGTATGTTAATTGTAAGTGTGCTACAATATCGCATTGGGTCTAGCCTGTAAGGATATTTGTATATTTAGACTAAATAAATAAATAAATTATTGACATCTTCTCCAACACCCTGGCTCAATTTAGCAATTATCTTTTACGACAACTTACACAGATTGCTAATTGTTTCTTGTTTGAATTCAACCTTATTAGAATGAGAATAAAGATCACTGTCATTTAGACAGTAGTGCAAAATCAGATATAAAATTACTGTGAAAGGACTGTACCGCGTCACAAATCGCGTTTCTGTTCCATTTTGACACCTCTGACACACAATGACTTGATTGTCATGGACACGCTATTTATTGGTAACCTCACCCATCTCAGTTAATTCCGATCCAGCCTGTCCCTTGCTGCTCTCTCCCAGTGACGCTATAAGCCAAGGTCCGAACCCCACAGGGATGCCCTTAGCGTATAGTCGCTTAGTTTTTAAGTTTTTTAAGCCCTGGCTGGAGGCCTTAATTTATTGAGGCATCCACAAGCAAGCCCGGTTAAGCAGACGACAACCTTATAGACAGAACTGCGAGATTTCATAAAAAAAAATCATCTCGGTATGGACACATTTTCGCGTGACTAACTACGGTGAGGGTAAATTCAGCAGTTTAAATCTTTGCGTAACAAAACATTTCGCTTTTTTATCTATTTACATTTTGTATACTGAATGTTTTTTTTTTTTTTCTACAGGAAAAGGCAGCAATCCCCGCGCCAGATAACAAACTAGATGATGACGTAAGTATTATTATGATCCCTCACTTCCTCAATGCCATTTCAATTTCCAATGTTTTATATTAGTGCGAGGGGATAGTTCGAATCAGTCCAAAGACAACCAAACCATTGTTACAATCTACTACCTCACATTCTCCAACTGTCTCAATTTTATTGTCAAAATAACTTTAAACGACTTTTGTCCATCCTGGGTTTATTACTAAGTTATTCTGTGTGGTTGTCTCATATTCATGAATGAAGATTATTATTATTATTTATAGGTCGTCGCCGCAGACATGGCAAAAGAAATTTTAAAAAAAGTTCGGTTTTTTAGAGCGTTTCTGTCATCCAAACCAGGGGGTCCACTACGAAGTGCAAAGTGCGAATGATCGGATCGGATCGACACATGGCCGAACCGAACATTATTGAAAAATGCGAAAAAAGTTCGGATCGGGTCAGTTGGGTCGGGACCATAGTGAATATTCGAAAGAGTGTAGGAGTGTAGGATCGGGACCGACCGAACCAAATGGTAACTTCTTAGCAGGAAACGGCCGAGGAGTAGACCCCCTGGTTTCTTTGGCCTAACCTTGGCTAACATTCGGTCACAGCTTTACTCCATCGGCCATTTCCTCAGGCCCTTATAACTTAGTTTTCTTCGATTTCCAGAACTCATATTTAATTAAGAAGCTGTGCCATAATGAATATTTTCGATTGTATCCCACAGAAAGACATATCAGTAGTGAAGCTGTCAGCGGAAGCCGCCCCCGCAGACCTGCCTCCGCCCGGCGAGATCTCGCGCCCGCCGCTGCGCGTGGGCATGCCGGTGTACGCCATGAAGAACGCCTTCGGACCCTGGCTTAGAGGCAGAGTGGTGGAGATACAGCCGAAGAATACGACTGGGGTTAGTATATTATTAAAAAGCATTATTTTTTGTAATATCCTTGATCGGTTTTTTTTAGGAGATTCTGTATTCTTAGACGTTATTGACCTGCCTATCCAACTATGTTGGGGTCGGCTTCCAGTCTTACCGGCGCTCCTAAAAATATTTATTTTTTATTAGCCGTTAATGTCCCACTGCTGGGCAAAGGCCTCCCTACTCCCTTTCCACCTCTTTCTGTCCAGAGCTGCCAAGGACCAATCGTTATCTTTACCAAAACAGCCTATTTCAAGCCCTTTTTTTTTCCGGATGGGAAATCATCAAATGACCCCTCCCGCTCTGGGTGGAGCGGAAGGGAGTGTCAGACTCTTACTGACTAAAACCCACCCATGTTCCTTCCTTCGCCCTTTATGTTTCGGTGTAGCGGTAACCCTTTCGGACAATCCCGCTGACCCGACAGGCTTCGGCCCTAAGGGCCCCCCTCAATTTATGTTGACAACTCTTTGAGGCGCACGTGGAACACTTACGCGCCGTCCGGCACGGGCCTGGTCCTGATCGGGCGGTGAGCTACCCATTGCTCTCCGCCCGCAGACCCGCGCCTACGGTGGCCGGGAGTCGTCACGCGACTCCCGACGCCCGGGGCGTCTCCCGCGGCGGCTGGGACGGGAGGCTCTCTCCCTCATCCGACCCGCCACCTCCTTCGCTAGCATGACTGCTTCGCAGAAGGAGGCGACTGCCTCCCTATTTCTAGCCCTTTAATATAATTTACCATTGGCATGCATTTAAACATAAATTATAGTTGATTAATTATTTATTAATAATACATTTAATTGACATTATTTACTCGAACATGACTTTGTATTGTATAGATTCAGACTTATTACTGAAAAAAGTAATATATTTGTACACCAATTTCATTGGTAGGACATAAAGCTCAATTAAAATGTATACTCAAGACCTTATTGTAATACCTGTGTTCAGAAATAAATAATTATTGATTGATTGAAAATATTATTGATCACTCTATAATAACCTCTTTTTTTTTAACCTCAAATAATTCCTATTTGGGGTCCTTAAATACTAAATATCCGAGTAACTGCGACCAACTGTGTCACTGTGGGAAAAAGTCAGAAAGTTCAATTACATAAAAAAGTGTGCATCAATAGAAGCGCAAAAATGTTTTTTGTGGATCAGTTAAATATTTCCCTTTTATATTTCAGGGCAACCCATTCTCTGTGTGTCTTGTGAAATTCGACCATAAAGTGAAGACGAATGGGAAAGTGTTGCATGCACGGTGCATCGCGTATGCTGAGCCCGCTGATGTTAGAATGACTATTGGTAAGTACATATAAACTAAAACTGTTATTTAAAAATCTTCAGGAATAAAAAAAACAAAAAAATATCGGGTTCCGTACCATAAGACGGAGCAGCTACAAGAAACTCCTAATACATACATTTAGAGAGGGCGCCCATGAGCAATTTAATTGCCCAGCGACTTTTTTGTCTCTGTCGCTGTCTCCTCGCCGAGATTTGGACGATGCGCACACGGGAGCGACAGCGGCAATCACTTTTTTGATATATTTTCGGTTGAGCGGCAACTTTTTTTGTCGCCGTGCGCGCATGGGTACGCTTAAAAAAGATACGAAAAAATGGCGGCGTAGGCTTCCTATTAAGTTCCATAGCACACTTTAATTACGGAGCCATAAAAACTGGCTTACTCCGAAATGGACCTTAGGGAGGGGGGCCCACGAACTACTTTTGTCTTAGCAACTTATTTGTCTGTTACATTAAAAGTATGAAAGTGCTGTCTTTCTCGCGTCGCTACCTGCGCGCACTTACAAACTAGTAGACTTTATGTGAGAGACAAAAAAGTTGTTGGGCAACTAAATTGCTCACTGGCACCCTCTTTTACATAAACATACTTATATAATTATGTCGTATCAGTATCTATTTTACTGTGTAAGTAATAAAATAACTTAACTCTTTAAAAACTGTAAAAAAAAATCTAGTATGTAATATAACATTACAATATTTGCCATATTATTTTACAGGTACTCGCCTGATAGCCCTGTTCAAAGATTCGAACAAGCGCGAATCCTACTACTCGGGCGTTGTAGCGGAAATACCCAATCCAGTCAATAATTATAGGTGAGTGAATGATATCTATGGTCTATGATAACATTGTGAGGAAACCGGCATGTCCTAAAACCAAAAATTCGAAGACATGTGACATCCATCGACCCGCACTGGGCCCGCGTGGTGGATTATGGCCCACTCCCTCTCATAGAAAGAGGAGGCGTGTGTCCCAGCGGCGGGAATATTATAACCTGATTACGCAAATTATATCTTGTATAGTATTTATATCTCATGAAGCAACGCGCGCTTTATTTGTGGTTAACAAGTGTACATACTCGCTGTGAATGCGTGTAAGCGCAAGAGCACTTGGTACCGTCCGCGACATTGGCGACGTCGAAAGTGTGAGTGTCATCTGCTGACGCTACTCGTCACAGATTCACAGCGTGTTTGCACATTTGGTTACCACAAGTAAAGCGCATGTCGCTTCGTGAGATGAAAATACTATACCACTACTTGCCATGTAAACAATATTGAAAGATTTTTTACTGCTTGAGATTCTACGGCTTAGGGTGTACTTACGGGGTGTGGGATTGGAGACAGAGATAGGTCACGCAGTCAGGCTTTTTGATTTTTTTTATTTACTTATTTTAATATTAGTTTTTAATTTGTTCAAATGTATTCCTTGCATTTACTGTGCCAAATAAACATTTCAGCTTAGTTAACTGCATATGTAGGTACAGTAAGAGAGCAGTTGTGGCCCAGTAGTAACCGCCGCGACTTACGGGTCGTAGGTTCGAACCCAGACAGGCGCTCCGCTTTGTGTAAATTATTTCATCACCCTGCTCTCAAAATGGTGAAGGAAAATATCATGAGGAAAGCGGCATGTCGTAGGACCAAACATTCGAAGACATGTGACATCTACCAACCTGCACTGGGTCCGCGTGGTAGATTACAGCCCACTCCCTCTCGAAGAGAGAAGGCCTGTGTCCCAGCAGTGGGAACATTATAGGCTGATTATGTATGTATGTACAGTATGAACACGTAGTTAGTTTTAATCATGATTTGTCAGTTTGAGTAATTTATGCGGCCTACCCAAATGTCCTTTCTTTGGTATTGTTCGTCGAATCGTTGAGCTCCTCAAGTTCTGAGTTGAGCTCCACGATTTTTGACAAATGCTTGCACTGATACTTGGCCAAAACTTCGAAGACATGTGACATCTGCCAACCCGCACTGGGCCCGCGTGGTAGATTATAGCCCACTCCCTCTCGAAGAGAGAAGGCCTGTGTCCCAGCAGTGGGAACATCATAGGCTGATTATGCTTGCACTGATTGGAATGGTCCTCTCAAATCTATGTGGTTCTTTCCTCAAAAGACACCATTCTACATGATCCTCACATGATCTGGACCTTAAAAGAGACTTTGACCCTTGAGTTTGTTTCGTCATTTCTTCTCAGAGGTAGTCTGATAGGAAATGTCGACTCCATCTAGCTTATTTTATTCCCTCTCGAAGGGGGGAGGCCTGTGTCCCATCAGTGGGAACATGATTATGTACAGTATGAACACATAACTTGTCTTTCCCCAGATACCTGGTGTTCTTCGACGACGGCTACGCTCAATACGTCCAACACCAGTTCACCCGTCTAGTCTGCGAAAGTTCTCCGTTAGTATGGGAGGAAGTACATCCATTCTCGCGGGAATTCGTCCGCAAGTACCTAACGGAATATCCAGAGAGACCGATGGTCAGGCTGCATAGGGGGCAGCATCTGAAGACTGAGTGGAACGGTGAGTTTATATGACACATCCTGCGTTAGTTAGCTTTAACTTTCTGACCAACTTACCGACTCTTTGACAATTCAAAAGTGCCCGTAAATTGTTTAATTGAAATAAATGCTATATGCTATGCTGCTGTGAGTTATAAAGGTATCAATGACAAAGACAATCCTACTATCCTACTTCCTACTAATATTATAAACGCGAAAGTTTGTATGGATGGATGGATGGATGTTTGTTACTCTTTCACGCAAAAACTACTGAACGGATTTGGATGAAATTTTGCACACAGATAGTTTATAACCAGGATTAACACATAGGATACTTTTCATCCCCGTATTCCTACGGGACCGAAACTTATGCGGGTGAAACCGCGGGGCGCAGCTAGTCTAAGCCTAAGTTTTTTTTTTAAAGTCGATGTAGCTTGTTTACTCTTGGCGCGAACCGGAAAATCCGCTGCTTGTTTTCCCGTTGCTTTCTGGTTTTCCGGTACAGACCGCTGTAGGTTGATCTACGGAAAGAAACGGTTACAACGTGTGGAATAGAGTAATGGACTGTATGAATTTACGTTAATGTGATGGTAAGAGAGGAAGTTCTGTATGAACGGAGTGCTTCCCGTTCGCCCAGTCAAGGAACAATCAACCAAGAAAAATTCGAGTACGACTCACCTTTTCTCAGCTGCGGCCGCTTCTTGATGCTTTCTTTATTGGAAAGATGATCACGGAGTCCGGCACGTTGCACAAGACACGGTATTGTACAAATTGTCCTTGTTTTATAATTTTCACTCACGGAACTAACATTTTCGATGCTGTTCGAACGAGGCGCGCACGGGGTTCTCTCGTTTGCCTATACGTTCTGCGCAGATGGCGTGCAGATCGCGTTGTTGCAGTGACATGCAGCACGGTGCAGCCAATAGCGTGCCGGTATGGCGAGCGCACAAGAATATTCCAAGTTGAATTGTCCAATCATGGGCTATATACAGAACACGACGTTTTACCTGTTTCTTTATTAGAAGTTCAAAGTCAAAGATCTATATTGTGAGACAGTGGTTACAAAGTTCTTATTATGTTAATTGGTGTGCTTTTGCACTGCTCCACCATGTTAGGCATACGATAGTTTACAATTTGATATTAGACCTAAGTTTATGTGATATATTATATTATTTCAAATAAACATTTCAATTGCAATAGAGCTTTATTTTGCATCAAAACATAAACCAATTTGGCACGAATATGTCGGACCAAAATTCATGTACTGTATAATATGGTCTGTTTACGAATTTAGATTTGAGATTTTTTTTTTTTAAGAAAAAATTAAATGACTTCCATTTAATTTTTTCTTAAAAAAAAATAATCTTTTCAATATCTCTTATTTGCTTAGGAAGCTTATTATAAATTCCTGAAGACCATTCATAAATAGCCATATTGATAGTTTTGCTTGCTCTTGCTTTCTCTTTTTTTTTTTGTAGTTAATACGGGACTATTTTACCCGCACCGGTCGGTACCGGCTTTTCTTTACTGAGAACCTGCATCTTTATGAAAGCACCTATACGCATTAAAACTGTAGGGTTATTGGGACACTTCACATTCTTCCATATTTATTTTTATTACTGCATTTCCTTTAATAATAAATCACCCATACTTAATAATAATCATTTCTTGCACTTGAACATTTTCTACCGTAAAGTTACAATTTAGATCTTCTTTTGATCCCCTCTAAACGACCCCCAACTCGAACTCTGTTGAATAACTTTGTTGAGAAGTTTCTAACATGATAACTTCAGCAACATCCCTTTTTTGGTAATGTTTCGCGATTTAAGTTCATTACTTCTTCAAAAAAACTGTATCTTACAACAATTCTTTCAGGAAAATGGTGGTCGTCCCGAGTGATCCGCGTGGACGCGTCGCTGGCGCAGGTGTTGTTTGTGGGCGACGGGCGGCGCGAGTGGATCTACCGCGGATCCACGCGCCTCGCGCCGCTCTACCTCGAGCTGCGCGCCGCTGAACGACACCGACCCAGACCCATGCCTAGGAGCAAGGCGCAGCCTAGGGTGAGTTTCGCCGTCTCAGACCAGCATGGACTACCATGGCCCAGCATGGACCATCTTGGCCCAGCAAGGACCATCATGGTCCAGCATGGACCATCTTGGCCCAGCAAGGACCATCATGGTCCAGCATGGACCACTATGGCCCAACAAGGACCATCATGGTCCAGCGTGGACCACTATGACCCAACACGAACCAGCATGGACAACTATAGTTGTTGGGCCATTTAGACCATTATAGGCCACTCAGAGCTTCCGCTGCTGAGTGTTATTGGCCTCGTCTCATGCCCAAGAGCAAGGTATAGCTTAGGGTATGTAATGTGGTACCAGTCTCTGAAAAATAGACCACATCATGAGTAAGTAGCAGATCAAACTTCATAAGCACTTAGGTTAGAATAAGATGGACAATAGTGACCCATTCTGTGAACAGACATTGTCTTGAGCTGGTCATGTCATGTTTCGGCACATCATCACATCAATGACAAAATCATCATCTGGCTAGCCTTTTCCCAACTATGTTGGGGTTGGCTTCCAGTCTAACCGGATGCAGCTGAATACCAGTATTTTACATGAATCGATTGCCTATCTGACCTTCACAACCCAGTTACCAGGTAGTACGATACCTCTTGGTAAGACTGGTTGTCAGACTTTCGGGCTACTGACGACCCGTAACGACTGTCAAAGATCCACGAATGACAGCCGGGACCAACGGCTTGACGTGCTTTCCGAGGCACGGAGGGGTCTTGGTATGTGAAGATGGCCACCCATCCACGGACCAACCGCGGGAAGCGTAGCTTAACCTGATCGATCGATGTCAAAAAATCAAAATAATTGAAGTCCTGGCAACGTTTTTCTATGTGACAATTTGAATAATAAAAATGATTGTATTGTTTATTTACAGTTCAATATGCCGTACGTGGAGTACACTCGGTCGGATGAGCAAGAGTCGAACAAGCAAGTGGAAGCGCAGGTGCAGCAGCCACAACAACAGCAGCAGCAACAGATACAAAATGAAGTAAGAATCGTTTGACTTTTTACAACTTACCCCACCAGGTTTCTGATTGACAACATAAAAGTATGAAGACAACTTCATCATCATCTGCCTAGCCTTTTCCCAACTATGTTGAGGTCGGCTTCCAGTCTAACAAGATGCAGCTGAATACCAGTATTTTACATGGAGCGACTGCCTATCTATGATGACAACTTATTAGCCAAAAATGTTATAATACACTGCTACTTCTTACTAATATTATAAACGCGAAAGTTTGTATGGATGGATGGATGGATGTTTGTTACTCTTTCACGCAAAAACTCCTGAACGGATTTGGATGAAATTTTGCACACAGATAGTTTATAACCAGGATTAACACATAGGAACTTTTTGTCCCCGTATTCCCACGGGACCGAAACTTATGCGGGTGAAACCGCGGGGCGCAGCTAGTCTAAGCCTAAGTTTTTTTTTTAAAGTCGATGTAGCTTGTTTACTCTTGGCGCGAACCGGAAAATCCGCTGCTTGTTTTCCCGTTGCTTTCTGGCCACAGATGCGACCAATGCTAATTGATAGATCATACGAGATTGATAGATCATATCTCGTATATCATCAGTAGCAACTTCTACTATGGCCACCGAAAAATGCAGCATGTTTAGGTTTGTTAAACCAACGGGAAACGTTGTATTTTCTTTGCTTTGATTAAATAGAGATTTGCTTAAAAATCGAGTGGTGGTCTTGTGGTAAAAAAAAAAAATACTATCTCACATAAACACCAGGTCCGAGGGTCGTTCTATACGTGGCCCTCGAAACAGCTTTCTGTTGGCCAAAAATAAACAACCAACAGCTTTCTGTTGCCCAAAATTGAACACCCAACAGATTTCTGTTGGCCAAAAATGAACAACCAACACTTTCCTACAGAATGTTGGACAAAAACTTCTTAAACCAATTTGTTTATTGATGAATTCTAACATTAACACAGTTTGTCACGTTTTGAATGAGAATTGCAAACCTTTTCGACTTACCGACATATTATTTGCTTTACTTTATTAATATATGTATATAGGTACCCGCTAATTATTTCATAAATAGTTTTGTATAATTGGTTACGTTTGGCAATAAAGGATCATAATTCTCCCAGCGACGCCCTAAGCCGAGGTCGGTACCCCACAGGGGGTGCCCTTAGCATGTAGTCGCATAGTTTTTAAGTTTTTTTAAGCCCTGTCTGGAGGCCTTAATTTATTGAGGCATCCACAGGCAAGCCAGGCTAAGCAGACGACAAACTCATAGGCTGAACTGCGAGATGCCATTGATAAAAAAAAAAACCATAAAGGATCATTCGCATCTCAACCGTCTTTCACTCCAGACACTACCAGGGACTCCTCAACAATCCTACTAAAATATTATAAACGTGAAAGTTTGTATGGATGGATGGATAGATGGATGTTAGTTACTCTTTCAAATTCATTGAAACCCGTTCAGTAGTTTTTGCGAACGGATTTGGATGAAATTTGGCACACAGATATTTTATAACCAGGATTAACACATAGGATACTTTTTATCCCGATATCCCCACGGGATCGAAACTTATGCGGGTGAAACCGCGGGGCACAGCTAGTCCCCAAATGTACAGACAACTTCTCTCATACAATATTACCGTTACACAGGAGATACGTCGCCAACGCGCCGTAGCCAAGAAGTCTACCTCAGCACTTCCTCAGGTGCTCCCGCCATCAGAACAGGTTATGCCCACCCACTTGGATGCTTTCACCAGCAGAGTTGTGGTAAGTGTAAAGAAGTATCTTTGAGCATGTTAGCATCCGATTCTAGAAACCCTATTGTTAATCTAACCCTGTATTTTAACTTTTACAGATGCTTTATCTAAAGTCTATTCAAACGAATATTTCAAATTGATGTTATTTAAAGTTAAACAGATATCAACTTTATTTTAATGTTGATTAAGGTTTAATTTGGTTTCAGAGTGACTAGCACTATTGATAAAGTTAGAAACATGTTTGAAGTTGTAGCGTAAACTGAACTTTATTGTGTAGGAATTAAGGAATTAGTTATTTTTCCATAAACTCATATTTTTTTACATTTTTGGCAAATAAATCGCGAAAACAGATTCATTTCCAATGTCTTCCATAAAGGGGTTATTGTACTCATCATTATGAATAGGTTTTACTTTAGGACTAATGCTGAATTCGCGAAAAAATCTGCTGTTCACCATGCAGGGTTAATAATTAAATTAGCTAGAGAAACTCTGCAGACGTGATGGGCATCGATATCTAATCGTGATAAAATTAAATAAAAATATTTGAGGTTTTTTTGTTTATTTATTTATTTGTTTGTTACTTGAAGTATGAGTTGAGAAAATCTGTTTTTTTTTATTTGGAACAGTGGTGGCCCAGTGGTAACGGCCGCGACTTACGAGTTGTAGGGCGTAGGTTCGAACCCAAACGGCGTTTTACTTTGTGGAAATTATTTCATCACCACTGCTCTCAAAACGCTGAAAGAAAACATCGTGAGGAAACCGGCATGTCCTAGAACCAAAAATTCTAAGACGTGACATCTACCAACCCGCACTGGGCCCGCGTGGTGGATTATGGTCCACTCTCTCTCACTGAGAGGAGGCCTGTGTCCCAGCAGTGGGAACATTATAGGCTGATTATGCTGTGAAGTTTACACACAAATTAACCGATTTTTTCAAACTGATTTCAAGTACATTAATTGCGGTCAGTGACCCCGTAAAAAATCATCAAATTATATGTCTTTTTGTTCTATCGTGTTTTGACATCGATACTCATTACGTCTGCGGAGTTTCGCTAGCTAATATAAACTAACCTTGTATTTTATTGACTAATGCGTAATGACGGTACCACCGCCATCTTTGCCTGGGGTCTGTCGCTAAAAGCCAACATTTTTATTACCATAATCTCTGATTTCTGTTAGTTTATTTTTTTTTATTGCTAACTCCATTTGTTTTTATCTGCAAGAGAAAGCAATACTTTTAATTTAAATTGTTCTATAATGGCGCTAATTCCCTTGTTCAAAAACTAAACTCAAATAAGTTCAGTGCATCTTTTTCCTTCTATTCCATTAAGAAAAGGACAGAAGATAAATATTAGTTTAGTCCTGTCAAATTAGTCAGCGCCTGACGTAAATTGACGTATTCTTAATAGCCATGTTTTTAATCACATCTAATTTTTCTATGGAGTAGTAATCTGACTGCAGATTCTGTCGATAGTGTGCTTTACGGTCACACGTGCGTTAGAATTTTTGCTGCTTTTTTTGTGATATTGTGTTTATTGTGACTTGTTATTGTGATTGTTTGCGTTTTGTCTCGTTGTTACCTGCTAGCAGGTTTGTCTAGTGCAATGCTGCTCAACCCCAGGTCCGCGGGGCACACTATGGCCCGCCAACGATTTTTAAATGGCCCGCGCAATCAAGTCCTGAAATACCCACCAAATTGATAAATCCCGCCAAAGGGTTTAGCCGTCCTTCCATAAGCAAACTGCCCCCGATAGGAACTTATATCGTAACCTATGTTATATTGTAGAGGGTACTAATAGTAGTTCATCGCGTAGATATTAGCTCTATATCTTAGGTAATTGAGGAGCTATTTGAAAAAAAGTGTCCGGAGACGACTTTTTTTCAAAGTGATATATCTCTGTTGATTTCAAAGCTAGAAAAATAAAACCAATTCCAGTGTTTATGGTACACTTTACAGTTTATTTTATATAAATTTTCATGAGCCAAGCTTAAATAAAAATATTAAAAAAATGCAAATATAATTTTTTTTTATTGATTTCTATCAGATCGAATTGAATTACCACTTTGGAAAAAATATATAATAATTGTCTATACCTTGCCTAACAGCATGCCAAGTTTCATTAAAATCCAAATGGTGCAACAAGATGAAAAAAAAAAAAAAAAGTAAGTGGACCACCTTATGACCACTTTGTTGATGCTTTTAACTTTTAATTTTTCAATTATCTAGTATTTAATTAAATCGTATTACATATTTGATTTTTCAATATTGGGCACGAAAGGTTTAAAAGAAAACGGAAGGATATTTTCTCAGTAATAGTTAAATCCATATTAATAAAAAATAGCTTTTATTAGTCATCGTCACTATTTTCATTAATTACAACGTGATCTTTATTTATAGAAAAAACACTGGATAATATTTCTGCTGGGCGAACTATATGCGATTTATATCTTGCATTTGATAAATAATATATAATTGCTGCCACGTGAGAGCAACACCCAACTGTTCGATTTCCATTTGCACAGTTACAGCAATAACGCTGAATATCTTCGTGGCTTTTTCCATTGGGGTTGTAGTCAATGTAACATCTGTAGGTTTTGTGGTGTCTTTAGCCTATCACAATATTTTGTCGATCTACTTTTATAGTGACTAGATTATCAAAGTACTCGCGCGTGCATGTTCCTACATGATCACAGTGCATAGTCGTGGTACGCTTTCGCTGTTATTATTTGCGCAGCTTTACAAATTCCTAATTCAGGGACGTATTGTTTGTTCATGTTTAAAAATATATATATAATAACAAGTGAATGCAGTGAATAAACCAGTGACCTAAAAATATATCGGCTATGTCTGGGAAATGTAATAATTGTGGCTTTATATTGCGGAAGACTGGAAAACGAAAGAAAACTTGTAATATTGAAGATATCATTTTATTTGAAATACCTAATCGTAATTTCATTAAAAAAATCACTAATGCTTGAATAACATTGCGCGAAGGAAAAGACTTTAATGATGTTAAAAGATTCGACAGTTCCATGATGTTTTCCCAACTTAGTCCAGTATATACTTTTAGCTTTTCTTCAGGCATGGAAAAATCACCTATTTGGTTGAACGGAGTAGCGTTAACTTTTTCTGAAAGTAAATCTAAAAATATTGAGATTTCTTTTGCAGATAAAACACTGTAATTGGAGTGAACGCGCAAGCGTGACAATTCATCTTCAAAAAACTTGTTTTTATTAAATGTTGTGAGCAATAACGATCTCCATTCGGAATGAAAATTCTTCGTTTAACAAAAGATTGATATCGAGCTTCTATTGGTATCGTTATAATATTAGATTTTGAGCCACACTTATGAGTTGAAACTACTCTTTTTAACGGGAGTATCATCAAGTCTTCATTAGAACTGTGGCGTGTACAAAAGTCTTTATCTTCATCATCATCATCATCATAATAATAATCCTCTTCTTCGTCCGCTGATTGAAATTGTAAAATATCATGTCGTTCTGTTTCCATTTCGATATGGGAAGGTCCTGGGCGTGTGTCGTCAGTAGCCGGTGATTTAGTATACGGAATTAATCGACATTTATGACACAGAACATCTCCAACTTTGAGTATCTTCATTTGAGGAACGTTGTATTTACGTACTTCATCTTCGGTTTGCAATGTTTTCTTTCGTTTTCCAGTCTTCCGCAATATAAAGCCACAATTATTACATTTCCCAGACATAGCCGATATATTTTTAGGTCACTGGTTTATTCACTGCATTCACTTGTTATTATATATATATTTTTAAACATGAACAAACAATACGTCCCTGAATTAGGAATTTGTAAAGCTGCGCAAATAATAACAGCGAAAGCGTACCACGACTATGCACTGTGATCATGTAGGAACATGCACGCGCGAGTACTTTGATAATCTAGTCACTATAAAAGTAGATCGACAAAATATTGTGATAGGCTAAAGACACCACAAAACCTACAGATGTTACATTGACTACAACCCCAATGGAAAAAGCCACGAAGATATTCAGCGTTATTGCTGTAACTGTGCAAATGGAAATCGAACAGTTGGGTGTTGCTCTCACGTGGCAGCAATTATATATTATTTATCAAATGCAAGATATAAATCGCATATAGTTCGCCCAGCAGAAATATTATCCAGTGTTTTTTCTATAAATAAAGATCACGTTGTAATTAATGAAAATAGTGACGATAACTAATAAAAGCTATTTTTTATTAATATGGATTTAACTATTACTGAGAAAATATCCTTCCGTTTTCTTTTAAACCTTTCGTACCCAATATTGAAAAATCAAATATGTAATACGATTTAATTATATACTAGATAATTGAAAAATTAAAAGTTAAAAGCATCAACAAAGTGGTCATAAGGTGGTCCACTTACTTTTTTTTTTTTCATCATGTTGCACCTTATGGATTTTAATGAAACTTGGCATGCTGTTAGGCAAGGTATAGACAATTATTATATATTTTTTCCAAAGTGGTAATTCAATTCGATCTGATAGAAATCAATAAAAAAAAATTATATTTGCATTTTTTTAATATTTTTATTTAAGCTTGGGTCATGAAAATTTATATAAAATAAACGTGTAAAGTTTACCATAAACACTGGAATTGGTTTTATTTTTCTAGCTTTGAAATCAACAGAGATATATCACTTTGAAAAAAAGTCGTCTCCGGACACTTTTTTTCAAATAGCTCCTCAATTACCTAAGATATAGAGCTAATATCTACGCGATGAACTACTATTAGTACCCTCTACAATATAACATAGGTTACGATATAGGTTCCTATCGGGGGCAGTTTGCTGGAAGAACGGCTAAACCCTTTGCAGCCGCGGTAGGAACGAAGTGTCCGCTAGGAAAATTATTAAAAGAGAAACAATTGCAGAAATCACGTTTGTGAAGATACATAGTACTGTTCAATTTTGTTTCTTTATTCAGCATAAGATGCTCTTTGTTTTTTTTGTACTAAATATTACTTAACAAAAATAAAAAATAATTATTAATTTCATTTTTTAATATTGGGGTTTTATTGCGCATTTCCAGAGAGTACCTAACTAAAATAGGAATTGTCAGTGGCCCGCCCGAAACGCCTGAATCCTCCGTTTGGCCCGACTGTTAAAAAGGTTGAGCAGCCTTGGTCTAGTGTTTGTTTTTTTTATCTTTTAACTTGGGTCACGATTATCCTTATCCAATATGAATATGGATAAAAATAAACCCTCCTGATGATATACCCCTTACCCCCTATCCAGCTTCTCTACATCCATCCCAAGTCCCACCCCCAACCCATTAAGTCAGTTTGAAGATGTGGTCTGTAACCTGGAGTCCCAGAATTCCCAGACTAACATTCGAAAACGCCCCGGTAATAAAGAGGATGTATTTAATCGCCCTACCAAACGACCGAGAACTCACGTAGGCCGTGTTAGGTGCTCGGCAATTGACAAAGGTCCTTTCATCGTCCACGTTTCCCGCCAGGAAACTTAAGCCAATTCTGGAACTACATTACACCCAGTTACATTTGGGCGTTTTTTGGCAAACCAGAATTTAAATAATATTGTTGCAGTCAAGCGTGTTGGTCGAAACCGCGTATCAGTGGAGTTTACATCCCCTCAGGACGCCAACGCCTTCATTTCAAATAACATTTTGGGTTCAAATCTATATGAAGCTACAATTCCGTCCTTTAATATAACCCGTATGGGTGTTGTAAGTGGGATCCCTACTGACTTCTCAGAAGAGGAAGTCCTAACATATTTAAAAGTTCCAGTGGGCTGTGGATCAATTATAAAAGTTAGGCGATTGAACAGGACAGTTAATAAAGACGGTAAACAGTCTTTGTACATCACAGAAACTTGTGTCATCACATTTGATGGCCAAGTCTTACCAAACCGGATTTTCTGTTTCTACACATCTCTTACTGTAGAACAGTATGTGTACCCCACCATTCAGTGCCTCAAGTGTTGCCGATTTGATCATGTAGAATCCCTTTGCCGTTCCAAACTCCACTGCAACAAATGTGGCAATGATCATCCCGGTGATGGTTGCAGCATTGCTGAGAGCGAAGCTTTCTGCGTGTTGTGCTCTGGAAGTCATTTTGCAAATAGCAGGTCCTGTCCGGAGTACAGCAGGTAGAGGACTATTAAAACAATAATTGCCGAGAAAGTGATTTCATATTCTGAGGCAACTGAAACTGTTCCTATTTCTACTCATAGCTATGCAGACATTGCTAAATCACAAAGCCGCAAAACTGTTTTTCTTAAGCCAAAGACCCAAGCTCCCCTTTCTCCTTCGTATGATAAAACAGCTCATCAGCAGCTCACTAGCACTCCTCAATCTTCTCAGCCTACTGCCGGTGCCCTCAATAGTCAACTAGCAGAAACCCTACACCATGAAACTGTTATACAATGCTTTAATCCGGAGTGTTCTGGACTACGGATCTTTCCTTTTAATTCCCTGTAACAAATGTGCTTTGGCAAGGTTAGACAGAATTCAGGCTATGTTTCTACGGATCATATCGGGTTGTATGAAGTCCTCACCATTTAACGCATTGCAGGTAGAGTGCGCAGAACCTCAGTTGGCCTTGAGAAGACAGTATCTAGCATCGAGATTTTGGGCTAGAGTCATTACCAAATCATCCCATCCTCTTGTCCAAAAAGTGGATGAGCTGGATGTCGTATGCCGTAGTTCCAATTATTGGAACCATAAAGAAGTTCCTTTGTTTTTAAAATCCTTCCGATGTTATCAAAATTTAGATTCCCCCATTATTCAGTTTCCGAAACTCCCTATTTACAGTTTTGATTATGAAATTATATGTTTTAAACCTGATATTTTCTACAACATTGGCATATTTGGTTGGATTTGGTTAAGACCAATCTACAAAGCCTGGAGCACAGGCGTAGGGTAGCCAGCCTTTCGGTATTCTATAGGATGCATTCTGGAGAGTGTGCGCGGGAATTACATGACTTAATTCCGCCATCACCGTTCCATCATCGGACAACCCGTCGCACGGCGAGTTTCCACCCTTACGTTGTTGAAATTGCTACGATCCGGACGAAGCGTTTCGCCTCGTCGTTGATACCGCGAATTTTGGTGTCATCTTTACGGACTCACTTAATTGTTTGCAAGCTTTGGAGTAGAGTCCTTTCAAGAGTAAACTGCTGATTAAAAAGTCCCTTTTCTCTTGTGCCAAGAATCACAAAACCGTTCACTTGATTTGGATTCCAAGTCATTGTGGCATAAGAGGTAACGAATATGTGGATGCTCTTGCTAAGGATGCTGTTACGTCCCAAGCCGTTGACCTTAAACATTTTAAAAGTCCGGGCTACGATTTGCTGAGCCTTCCAAAAAAAAGCTTGCTAACCTCATGGCAGGTGCAGTGGCAACATTCAAGTAAGCGGAAAGGTGCTTTTTATTACGCAATCCAGCCTAATGTTACTCCTAAGCCTTGGTTTTACCCCTATAAAAATATATCAAAGAGGGTAATATCAACTATTTCCCGTCTCCGCTTAGGTCATTGTTGTTCCCCGGTATTCCTTCACAAAATCCAGGTCAGAGATACATCGCTCTGCGAATGTGGGTTGGATGAAGGTACTTTGGAGCACATCTTTTTTAACTGTTCCAATAATAACCCAGCCCATGACTAGTATAGCCATCTCCCTAAATTAAATATCCGTGTCCCAACTAACTTTCCATCCCTACTAACACATTCCTCCCCAAAGCTCTTCGGGGCTTTGATGTATTTTATCCGTGTCAATGGCATCGATTTATGATGATTTTTGTGTGATCGTTTATGTACATATTTGATAATATAATTAACCATATTTTTAATTTGTTTGTTTCAGTGTACCTACTAACACCCGTCAACAAGTTTCACATTAAATTCAAAGTGTTATCAATGAACACCGGCAAAATTAGAGGAACACAAAATTTTTTTTTTTTTGAGTTTGAATGTCTATTATTTAATGTTTTTGCTTCATTTGAGTCTGTTCGTTTATTTTATGCAAGAAAAAAACAAACAGTGGAGTTTATTAGAATTTATTTAATAAAAAATAAAAATAAACTCTTGTCTGACACACAAACACCTGAAAAGTTTTGATGTTTTCTAGGCAGGATTTCTCGCACGAACCCTTCGTCCAATCATGTCCCAGACATGTTCTATCGGATTCATGTCCGGCGATTGTGCTGGCCGTCCATCTGGGTTACACCAGTCTCATTTAAGTAATCACGCACTATGCGCGCAATGTGGGGCCGTGCGTTATCGTGCATAAACACGAAATCTGAGCCTATGAATGGGGCAAAAGGCATAAAATGGGGTTCCAGGATCTCAGTTTAGTACCTGTATGCAGTCAAAGAACCGCTATCAATAATGACTAGAGCGGTGCGTGCCGTCAAACTTATACCACCCCACACCATAACAGACCCTCCACCGTAAGCCATTGTTTCGGAAAAATTTGCTTGATGGTAACATTCTCCTCGATATCTCCACATCCTCTCCCTTCCGTCGATGAAGTTTACACAAAAATGGCTTTCGTCGGAGAACAAAACTCGACTCCACTCATCGGACCAATTTTGATGCTGACGAGCGAACGCTAATCTTGCTACTCGATGGCTCACCTCAAGTTTTGGCGCTTTTGCTGGCATGTATGACTTCAGACCAACTTCATTTAACCTTCTCCTCACTGTTCGTTCACTAACACGTACGTTATGCGCTTCTTCCAAGACATTTCGGGTCTGAACAGCCGTTTGACGACAATTTCTTAAAGTTTGCACCCTTATAAAACGGTCGTCTACGGCATTGGTTGCACGATTTCTGCCTTGCCCTCGCCTGCGCACGTAAGATCCTGTCTGTCTGTACCGTTGCACATTACGGTAGATCACGGATACTGATACACCCAACGTTCGACTGACTGAACGGTAGGTGTAACCTTCCTTAACCATTGTTACAGCCCTGGCGACTTCAGTTGCAGGCAAATCACTCATTATGTATGCAATACAATGTTAACTCTCCAAACAAAACAAACGTAATGAGCTAGGGCCACCAGTGACTGCATAAACCAACCTTATCAAAAACACTTAGAAGCTTAAAGTGTCAACAAACACTTAAGAGGGTACAATTTCTGTTAGAGGGTTGAAAAATGACAAAAAGATCCCATAATGTTATATGAAAAAAGGGTACTCATTCAAATAACAGAACCACTTGTCGAAATACCCACAATTTTAAAAAAAGGCACTTTTTAATTGTGTTCCTCTAATTTTGCCGGTGTGTATTGGATTTAGAATTTTAAGTTTTTTTTTTTTTGTTTTCTCCGCACGTTTTCTCATATCACATCTGACATTGGCAGAATTGTCGACATCGGCACCATTGCCATAGAGGAAAGTAGAGTAGAATAGTCTATGGAGTATCTTAATTTGACAGGACTAAACTAATATTTACCTTCTGTCCTCTTCTTAATGAAATAGAAAGAAAAAGATGCTCTGAATTTAAAGGTCATTGGGCATCTTAGTAAGGAAACCATACCCGTAGCGGACACAAACGAAATATAGCAGAATGTATTGATTTATGGCTTTGATTTACTATGGCATTAATCCCATTAATGTGAGTCACGGGAAACTTGAAAAAAAAAAAAAAAATCGTATATACAATTTCCATATCAACAAAAATATGTATAATCGAAAAGTAAATAACCAGAGTCCATGAAACACGTGAATGTGGTCGAAAAAAACAGTATAAACTAGGTAAACGCACAGATCGCAACGATAGCAAACGAAGGACTGCGCGGAGGACGGTGAGTCGGTGCGCGAGCGCAACGAAACTTATTCTACCTGTCCAATGTGCGAAAGAGACATGCCTCTGATCGTGTGGCTCATCCGTGCTCCGAGCTGTATGGTATCGGAATTTTTATGATGAAATTTTTTTTAGATCAAATAAAATCCTCTGAAACCTTTTTTTTTTCACGGCTCAGTACCTTTTCTCTATAAATTATTTATCAAATACTTATATACAATGAAAAGTCACATTATTCTGTTTAGTTTAAAATTATTTTGGTTTATGTTCGCCACTCTTCGCAGAGCGGGTCAGACATGCCCAATGACCTTTAGTTTAGTTTGCGAACAAGGGAATCGGCGCCAATTCGTCTGTTTATTTCCCAGTACTACACACCAAAGAATGCGGTGAAACCGTTGAAGATGGTGCCACACAGGTGCGGTCCGAGGTGCAGGCGAAGCGACGTGCTCTCACTAAAGGAATTGAGGACTTATAATCCTCTGGCTAAACCACTGCTCAGCGGATGGGAAAGGTGAGTTCTAAACACGACAATATAGGCCATCGTTGCCCAACATAGACCATAATGGTCCAACGTGTGAAGGGGCATGGACTACAATGGTCAACTGTGTGAAGTAACTATGGGCCATCTTGTACCACTACGGTCCATCGTGTGAAAGGACGTCTGAATGAGTAATGAGTCAGCATGTACAGACGCCAGCACATCAAGCTACTACAATCTGTCAAATTTCTTTTATATATTTTGAACTTTATTGCTAAAGCATTAAGGTTCAAGGTTGATTGGGAAAATTTGACAGTTTCGGGTAGCTTGACCTGCTGGCGTCTGTACTATGTGTGAAAAAAATCAGTGCCTTTGTTTTTTCACTTTAATTTCACCGTGTGAATGCTATGCGTAGCATTCACCCCATTTTTATGTTTTCCGGGCTATCCTCCTTCTGAGTACTAATATCTATCCATAATCTATTTCTAGCCTATAATGATCCACTGTAGTGCAAAAGCCCACTAAACTAATAATCTTTTTGTTTCAGACAAATAGTCCGCTTCAAGGGCCACAAGGACGTGATGTACCGCGCGCCCTGCGGCCGCCGCTTACGAAACATGCGCGAGTTACATCACTACTTACGATGTATAGATAGTGACTTGCCTGTAGATCTGTTTGACTTCCACTACTCTACGCATTGTCTGGCCGAGTTCGTGCTGACCAAGTGTGTAGTTGGGAAAAAGGTATGTCACTAACCTATTTACAAAATGGCTCGTTTTAGTCAATAACCCGTTTACATGATGGCCCATCTTGAACAACAATCCATTCATACTATGGTCCATGATAGCCCATGCTGGGCTTTCTATGCAGTTATATATTTTTTTAAGTCATCAAAAATAAATAATTATCAATTAAATATCATTGCTCTCCATGATTTATGATAGACTATGACCTATGCACTAAAGGCAAACAGGGCAGGGGCATAGAGGGTGTAAACTTCACTCATCGTCCATAGAAAAGGGAGGATCCTCCGAGCAGATTGGTGTCGTGTCTGGCGGGCAACTGCCCGACTATTGATGTCGGGAAGTATGTATGCTAGTTGCGCGGTAAACTCTGCTTGCGAGATGCAGGATTTGCGTGACGTCAGTATGCCGCGTTGTTCGCATGTGGCGTTGTAGATACCGCTACACTATTGTAGTCCATACCATTTTTGCAATATTTATGCCACAGCTTATACTAACTTCCATTTTATCTTTCTCAGGACCTCTCCCATGGCAAAGAGAATGTCCCAGTACCCTGCGTGAACTGCTATGATGAATCCTTACCAGAGTTCTGTTCGTACAACACGGAACGCACTCCCACCGCTGGAGTGCCACTCAACCTGGAGCCCGAGTTCCTGTGCGGTTGCGACTGTACTGATGACTGTCAGGTGAGTTATAGAAAAAATGATGAAACCATCATGGACCACTATAGCCCAGCGTGTGTAGCGACAGTGGCCCATCATGGACTCCTATGGCCCAATGTGTGAAGGGACAGTGGGCCATCATCATGGACCATGGTCCAGCGTGTGAATTGGCAAGGCATGATTGTCAGGTACGGGGATATCCACAGTAAACAGACTGGGTTTTTATAATGTTTTTTTTTGTTTTGAGAGAATCAAAACATTTGAAATGGAATATTACTAAAATATTTTAAGAGAAAGTTATTGCCACATTCTTTGTTATCAAGATAAAAATCAAAATATTTAATTTCACATAAACCTTCATGCGCACTTATAAACGTCAGAAGCTGCAAGGTTCCAATTGGTCGTTTCCTATGGAGAATACTTCTTAGTCATCTGCCTAGCCTTTTCCCAAGTACGTTGGGGTCGGCTTCCAGTCTGACCGGATGCAGCTGAATACCAGTAAGCCAATTCTCGTAATTTAAAACGTTCAAAATCTAGTCGCAGTCTCATCTCAGCGACAAACAAATGTCAAAAACTTGTCAAAATGTAGGGAAATTAGACGTATTTTTGACAGATTGACACTGAGATCAGACTGTGAACGTTCTTAAAATTACGAGAATTGCCCTTCAGTATTTTACATGGAGCGACTGCCTATCTGACCTCCACAACCCAGTTACTGGGTAATACGATACCCTTCTAAGTATTAACTAATATATGTTTGTTTCAGGATAAATCAAAATGCGCTTGTTGGAAAATGACGCTAGAGGGCGCTCGCACCATTGGACTACGTGGCCCTAATTTGGGTTATGTTTATAAGAGACTGCCCGAACCATTACCTTCTGGGATATACGAGTGCAATTCTAGGTAAGTGTTATCCTAATATCACGCCTGTATTTCCAAAAGGGGTAGGCAAAAGGCTTATATCCACATTTCACCGGTTATGTTATAAGCTTCATGTATCATGGACTAGCCTATTTTTTCATCATGATCACCGTTATTTCAACCGAAAGACGTCCACTGCTAGACATACCCTAGAACCAAAACTTCGAAGACCTCTACCAACCCGCACTGGGCCCGCGTAACACCCCGCTTTCTCTCACGAGAGGAGGCCTGTGTCCCAGCAGTGGGAACATTCACTAGACTTCTCAACGGCTTTGAAATGGTTGCAATGTATTCTCACACCTAGAAGCTCTCATAATCTACCAGGTCCAAAAATTTATTCTAGTAATAAACTATTATCATTTTACTTTGTTTCCCAGGTGTAAATGCAAACATACATGTTTGAACCGAGTGGCTCAGCATCCACTACAGTTAAAATTACAAGTAAGTCTCGACGACAACTTTTCTAGCGCAAGGACACCAGCAGGTCAAGCTACCCGAAACTAAAATTTTCCCAATCAACCTTGAACCTAATGCTTTAGCGATAAAGTTGAAAATCTGTTAAAGAAATTTGACAGATTGTAGTAGCTTGATGTGCTGGGGGTCTACTCCGGTGGTATCGGCCGAATGTTCGGCCGTTTCCTGCTACGAAGTTACTATTTGGTTCGGTCGGTCCCGATCCTACACTCCTACACTCTTTCGAATATTGACTATGGTCCCGACCCAACTGAGGCGATCCGAACTTATTTCGCATTTTTCAATAATATTCGGTTCTGCCATGTGTCGGTCCGATCCGATCATTCGCACTTTGCACTTCGTAGTAGACTCCCTGGCGTCTGTACATAGTCAAAAGCACATAGTGTTGTACTACGAAAATCACCCTTACTGCTACGACATAAAGGTGCTGTCAATATTAAATGAATACTACAGATTTGCAACCATCATCATCATCAGCCTGTAGCAGTCCACTGCTGGACAGGACTCTCTTATTGCACGCCATTCAACTCGATTTTCGGCAACTCTCAGCTAGCTGCTACCAGCCATCCTGCGAAGATCGTCGCTCCTCTAGCCTTAGGGCGTCCCACCTTACGTTTACCGATTCGCGGTCTCCACTCAAGAACACGTCTACCCCAACGGTCATCGGTTCTACGGCTAATATGGCCGGCCTATTGCCACTTCAGCTTGCTTATTCTGTGAGCTACGTCGACAACTTTCGTTCTCTGCCGGATCACCTCGTTGTCTTCAGACTTGCAATACTATAGGTATGCATTATTCCGAACTTAAAAAGATTCGTTGTGTGATATTCCATGTTGAAACTTTTGAAAAAGTTAAATATTCTTCTTTGTGCTGAACTAGCTTCTGCCCGCGACTTCGTCTACGTGAAATTTCGGGCCGTCGCGTCCCATCCCATCGTTCGCCCGAGCTACTACTTCGTTTTCGCTTAGTATTCTTTCTTTTTTTCATTTTGCTCGACTCTTAAGGGTCGTAGCGTGATGTTAGACGCCTATAACCTTCCTCAAGAATTGGTCTATCAAATGGAATAAGATTTTTTTAAATCTGACTGGTAGTTCCGGAGATTACCCCCTACATCCGCATAAGTTTCTATCCCTTGGGAATATCGGGATAAAAAATTAAGTATGATACCGGATTTTCCGGTTCGCGCCAACAGTAAACATGCTACATACCCTTTAAAAAAAAAAAACTTAGGCTTAGACTAGCTGCGCCCCACGGTTTCACCCGCATAAGTTTCGGTCCCGTGGGTATACGGAGATAAAAAGTAGTAGTCTGTGTGCCAAATTTCATCAAAATCCGTGTAGTAGTTTTTCCGTGAAAGAGTAACAAACATCCATACAAACTTTCACGTTTATAATATTATATTAAAATATTAATATTATATTAAATATGAAGTAGGAAGGATAGGATTACTATTAGTATTGGTATAGAAGTATAGAATTATCGTAATTTTAAATTGCTTTCCCCATTAAGTTACGTTCCCCTGCAACATGTTCATAAATACTCATATTACAGGTTTTCAAAACTCCGAACCGCGGTTGGGGTATCCGCGCGCTGAACGACGTGCCGAAAGGCTCCTTCTTATGTGTGTACGCTGGAAACCTGCTCACTGATGCTACGGCGAACTTGGTAAGATATGAGATACAGGGTGGCAGGGACAATGACGCGCAAACTTTTACCATGGACTCAGAACATGATTCTGAACCCCGCGCGTTAATGTTAAACGTCGGTTTTAAAAAAAATAGTTGTTGCATACATTTTGAGCGCGTAAATATGTGCAGTTTTCTATTAAACAGCAGATTTTTTATTTTGAAAAGAGATTTTATATGGAGCCTGGAAAAAAACTGGCGTAATAGTAGGTCCATTACGTCATTTTGTATTTTTTTTTCAAAATGGCGGCCACGCTTGGATCCTATATAGATCGATTGCAAACAGACAACATAAAAAGACTTAACACCGTAAACTGCCACGTTTCCGAGATCTTAACGTTCAAAATTGACCACGTGACATCCATATTTTTTTGAACTTGCGTATATCTTGTTGCAAAGATTTTTGATTATTTTAAACATCTCATTGGACGCCCGAGGCAGGACATCGCCGTCGAGATAGACCACGGCGAAGCTGGTGTGACGATCTGGTAACGTTTGCAGGGCCAACATGGCAAGTGATCCCACAAGACAGGGAGGTTTGGAAGAAAAAAATACAGGCTTTTGCCCAGCAGTAGGACACAAATTAGGTTAACAAAAAAAAAATGCAACAAGATGTAAGCTAAGAAGCCGATACAAATTCTAGACTTTTTTCTAACTACTTTTTTTTAATTTCAGGACGGTTTGAACGAGGGCGATGAATATTTAGCAGAATTAGATTACATAGAAGTTGTAGAACAGATGAAAGAAGGCTACGAAGAGGACATTCCTGAGGCCGACAAGAAATTAGACAAGGTAAGTTAATTCGTGTAACATCACGCCTGCATTCATTGAAGGGATAGGCAGAGGTATATTACATATATCCAAATTTTGAAAGTTATATGGCAGGGACATCGACGTGCAGCCTGTTACCATGTATTCAGTACCTGATTCTGGAACCGCTTGCATTGTAATTTTTAATCAGTAATTAAAAAAATGCATTCTATAAATCTGTCATATCGTAGAAAACAATTTACAAGGAACACCTATGAGGAACCCCTAGGCCGCTATGTAAGTTTGAAAATTACAAAAATCCTTTTCATTGTAGGCAAAATCACGGTTTGTATTGTAATTTGACTTGGACTTGATCGTAAACTCTATAATATAAATTGCTCCGGGTGTAATTTCCCGTAAGAAAACTGTTTATTTTTCTAGTGGCCACATTAATTTTTGACTGCAATATGTTCAACGCCTAGGTGCAGTCGTGGCTCAGTGGTAAAGGCCGTAATTAACGAGTTGTAGGTCGTAAGTTCGAACCCAGACAGACGCTTTACTTTGTGTAAATTATTTCATCACCAGTGCTCTCAAAACGGTGAAGGAAAACATCGTGAGGAAACCGGCATGTCCTAGAACCAAAAACTCGAAAGAGATGTGACATCTACCAACCCGCACTGGGCCCACGTGGTAGATTACAGCCCACCACTCCCTCTCAAAGAGAGGAGGCCTGTGTCCCAGCAGTGGGAACATTATAGGCTGATTATGTATTTCCAACGCTTGAATGATCTCATTTGTCCTACAGAAGGAAAGTAAGGATGGTGACGACAGTGACGAGGATGAGCCGACATCCTCCGAGGATGAGGAGACGGCTGATAAGACTGACAAGGAAGATGATGACTTCAGACCGGGATACATTGGACTTGGCGTTACGGAGTTCAAGTAAGTCTAAATCAATCTGCCTAGCCTTTTCCTAACTGTCTTGGGGTTGGTTTCCAGTTCAACCGGATACAGCTGAATACCAATTTTACATGGAGCGACTGCCTATCTGACCGCCTCAACCCAGTTAATTAGTAACACCATACTCTTAATAAGACTGGTTGTCAGACTTTCGGGCGTCTGACTACCCGTAACAACTGTCAAAGATCTATGAATGACAGCCGTGACTAACGGCTTAATGCGCTTTAAAAGGCACTGAGGGCAGGGGTGGATTAAAACTTAGTTTTAAGAGGGAAAATTACCGTTTACCTAAGGAAAATATTTTAAGCCATCTCAATCTTCTCCTTATTTTCACATCACATCTGTTTGAAGGTTTAGACAAGAGGCAGCAAATTGATACTGTATACACAGACTTCCAAAAGGCGTTCGATAAGGTAGATCATAAGCTGTAAACCTCTATTTCAAAAATGTAAAATCCTTCCTCTACCTTGTATGTATATAAGAGACATCTGCATTTTTACGAAAAAATACATGCATTATTTTAAATTACGCAGTGAGGTCTTGACAAGATAAAAAAGGAGTAAGTTCCGAAACTTATTATATCAACCACCTTGTAAAAAAGATATTTATAAGAAAAATGTGTTTAATATGTGTATTTTAATTTATAATAATATCCCAAGTGAATTGAAACTATTGGAGGGTGGTGCTTTTAAAAAGAAATTGGTAGTGTGGCTACAAAAATATTGTTTCTATAGTATTAAGGAGTTTCTGGAACATAAAAATTTGTAATGTAATGATTGTTGTGTGTAATGTTTAATTAGAATAGATAAAATTTATATAAATAGTAAGTTATTCCAAAGGAATGTAAAAATAAAAATTTGCACGCTTGCATGCAGGCAGAGTACTATAACTTTTTAGGTTTTAAGAACTTACCTTTATACTACGAATGTATCTCTAGCAAATAAACATTTGATTTGATTTGATTTGATTTGAAGCTATTGCTCAACAAAATCGCATTCAACGGCATTAGAGGAGATTTACTGCGTTGGTTCATGTCGTATGTGACTAATAGGACCCAGAAGGTTGTCGTAAATGGGTTTGAGTCTCATACGATCAAGGTCACTTCAGGAATCCCCCAAGGCTCAATTTTAGGGCCCCTTCTTATTATCTTATTCATCAACGCCATCAAAGATTACTTTTAAGAATTCAAAGTTCCTATTATACGCGGATGATTTGAAAATTTACAAAAATATTGCTGTTCAAACCGACTGTTTAGATTTCAGAGGGATCTTAACTGCTTCTCGGAGTACTGCAGTGTCAATAAGCTTCACCTTAGTGTCTCTAAATGTCACAGCATTACGTTTATTAAGAAAAAACATGTGATGAATTTAAATTACTTTCTTGGAAACACTGCCCTAAACAAGGTTTCATCCCTCTGTGACCTAGGCGTAAATCTTGTCTCAAAGCTCCATCTTGACACCCATGTAGACAACATAGTCAATAAAGCTTATAAAATGTTTGGTTTCGTAATGAGAGCGTCTAGAGAATTTCATTGGCCTTCTACCTACTTGCTCCTATACAAATCAATAATACGGCCACAACTTGAATACGCGGTACCCATCGGGAACCCTTATTACAAAAAGTACGTTGAGATCATTGAGTTAGTTCAACGTAAGTACCTACGTTCCATGCATTACAGATGCTGTAAAACCAAAATGTCATATCAATTATTGCTTGAAAAATATAACCTCATGACCCTACAATTCCGTCGCACCCTACTTCATATGTTGACTCTGTTTGGTATATGCCGCAATAAATTTGATTGTACTGATCTTGTGAACAGTTTGTGCTTCCTGATCCCTCGTACTGTAAGTGGTCGAGAAGATTTTGTCAACTAACTCAGGCGCTCGCTCGCCATTACATTCCCTGGTTGACACCTACAATAAACACTTTGGCTCTACTGATATTATGTTTCTCAGCAAAGCTATATTTAAGAGTGAAATTAGGACTATTTTAAGAGATCAAAACCCTGGTAATTAGCTAATAAGTGCTTTTTAATTTGTTCTGCTATCAGCTAGCTATTCTGTATAGTAATCTGTGGATAACGTCTTGAGTAGTGCATTTGTTACTTTTATTATAAGTTTTTATATTGTGTGCCTACTATGTAATATATTGCTGTTTGTTATTCCTATCAAATAAAATAAAATCTTTTGCAGCAAACGCCTCCGAAAACGCGAATCAATGAAAGATAAAGAAAAAGCGGCGGAAGATGAGAAAGAAAAGGACAAAGATACGACTAAAGATACAGCTAAAGATACGGAAAAAGATACAGCTAAAGATACGGAAAAAGATACGACAAAAGATACAGTTAAAGATACGACTAAAGAACCGAATGCTGAAGAGGATTGTATTACTATCAGTGATGATGAAGAAGGTATGCTAAAATTTTGTTGTATTCATTTTTCAATATTTAAACGGTATCTACTTACGCCACATGCTAACTACGCATCATACTGACGTCACGCAAAATCCTGCATCGCGCAAGCAGAGTTTACCGCGCAATTAGCATTACAACAGCCCGACATGATTCATCGGGCAGTTGCCCGCCAGACAACACCCGGACCCCGGTCGGAAGATCCTCCCTTTTCTTTAGAGTATGAGTGAACTCTACACCCTGTTCCTCATACCCCTATACAGGTATAGATTCAATCGGCCAGATAATCTATTAGATGGCCACAGCACATAACATCTACACTCTGCAGGGGCATCGACGAGGAACCTGATACCATGGATTCAGTACATGATTCTGAATCTATGAAATTTTTCGCCGACTATCCTCAGGCTCAAACTCAACTCATTCCCAAGGCATTTATTTCAATTAAACCAATTACAGGCACTTTTGAATTGTCAAGGGGTCGGTCAGTTCCGAGGCCATGACGTTTCATGGGCCCCGGAACGCGCCACCACCGGGATCCCAACTAACGGCAGGAGGGGTTCACATCGGCATCGAGACGACGATGAAGTACCTGGGTCTCGTCCTCGACAGCCGGTGGAACTTCGTCGAGCACTTCAGACGTTTGGCCCCCAAACTGGAACGGGCTGGGGCCGCCTTCAAGCGGCTCTTGCCCAACCTGGGGGGGCCAAACGCCTCCTGCCGGAGGCTTTACGCGGGGGTCGTGCGGTCCATGGCCATATACGGGGCCCCGGTGTGGGCGCGTTCACTGCGGCGGCGAGCCGCCCACTACCTGAACGCGCCCCAGAAGGTGGTAGCCGTAAGGCTAATCCGGGGCTACCGCACGATCTCGCGCGAGGCGGCAAGCCTCCTTGCCGGACTGCCGCCATGGGATCTGGAGGCGATAGTCCTCGCGCGCCTGTATGAGTGGCGCGCGGAGGCACTACGCCGGGGGGAAAGTCCGCTCCCGCGGCAAATTGCTGCGGAGCGGACGGACCTCCGGCTCGATCTCATGGCGACATGGAAAGAGCGACTGTCGCAACCCAGCGCAGGGCACGCCGCGATAGCGGCGATAAGACCCCTCTTTGAGGAGTGGCTAGAGAGGCGCCACGGCGCCCTCACCTACCGCCTGACGCAGGTCCTCACCGGACACGGAAGTTTCGGGAGGTTCCTGCACATGATCAGGCGGGAGGAAACGCCCGGGTGTCACCATTGCCAGGATCGCCCAGAGGACACGGTGGAGCACACGGTGGAGGTCTGCCCCGCTTGGGCGGAGCACCGCCGTGTCCTCGTGGAGGCGATCGGCAGCGGCGGCGGCCTCTCGCGCCCGGACCTGGTGCAAGCCATGGTCCGGAGCGAGAGGGAGTGGGAGGCAGTCGCCTCCTTCTGCGAAGCAGTCATGCTAGCGAAGGAGGTGGCGGGACGGATGAGGGAGAGAGCCTCCCGTCCAAGCCGCCGCGGGAGACGCCCCGGGCGTCGGGAGTCGAGAGACGACTACCGGCCACCGTAGGCGCGGGCCTGCGGGCGGAGAGCAATGGGTAGCTCACCGCCCGATCAGGACCAGGCCCGTGCCGGACGGCGCGTAAGTGTTCCACGCGCGCCTCAAAGAGATGTCAGCATAACGAGGGGCCCCTCAGGGCCGAAGCCTGCCGGGGCAGCGGGATTGTCCGAAAGGGTTACCGCTGCCCCGGAACATAAAGGGCGAAGGAAGGAACATGGGTGGGTTTTAGTCAGTAAGAGTCTGACACTCCCTTCCGCTCCACCCAGAGCGGGAGGAGTCATTTGATGATTTCCCATCCCAAAAAAAAAAAAAAAAAAAAGGGGTCGGTCAGTCAGAAACATGAAACTAGTTTGCCCATTCCAAAGCGTTGTAGGTACAGTCAACAAAAGAGATAAGTATGCAGGGTCGTCGGATATAGTTGGAGTTTAGTAAGCAACGGATTGATGTTTTCAATGGGAACATTATAGGCTGATTTTGCTGTGCATATGCTTAAGTGTATTTCTTTGTCTGACAGTACGAGAACCTTCAAGATTCATGGCGCAAACGAACATGGGAGCTAACGAATATATATCTAAATACAAGTAAGTGTCTTTTTTTTAACTTTGATATCTTAAAACCTTAAAATAAAAGAAAAAAGAAAAGAAACAATAAAGTTTATTTGGACCCAGTTCGTGAAACACAAAATACAAAATTAACAAAATAAAAATAATGTTTCAAACAACAATAGTGTGTACTTCACGGCTGCGTCAAAATATTTCATTTCAGCATTAATGCCAGACAGATGCTGTCTTTTTTTTTTTTGTTTTTCCCGGACGGGAAATCATCAAATGATCCCTCCCGCTCTGGGCGGAGCGGATGGGAGTGTCAGACTCTTACTGACTAAAACCTACCCATGTTCCTTCCTTCGCCCTTTATGTTCCGGGGTAGCGGTAACCCTTTCGGACAATCCCGCTGAACAGATGCTGTCTGACGCTGGTTTTCTATAGAACTTTTACACAACCTCCTAGGTTGACTTGCGTGATTCACAAAAAAAAAAAACATCGTGCTGTAGCCCACCAGACGACACTCGTCTGGTCCGAGGATCCTCCCTTTTCTATGGAGGATTATCATTTTCACACCCTGTTCCTTTTCCTTGTACACCTCTATAGGTATAATGCAGATTATTTATTAAGTACTTGAACGTATCTTCATTGAGTTTGTAGTACTAAAACTTAATAACTATCGACGAACTTGAATTTTAGTTTATTTATTATATTATGTTTATTTTCAGGTCTGTTCGCACGTTATTTGGTAAGGACGAGGCGTGCTATATCATGGACGCTAAGGTTCAAGGCAACATTGGTAGATATCTCAATGTAAGTAAAAACTACTCCATCTTTAAAATACCTACTAAAACTGCGTACCTATTCACAACTATCCGACAGGCTATCGTATCGAAAATGACACATTTCGATAACCTCATTTGCTACAGGCTGATGATGATTATGGTTGTAAATCTGTAGTATTCATTTAATATTGACAGCACCTTTATGTCGTAGCAGTAAGGGTGATTTTCGTAGTACAACACTATGTGCTTTTGACTATGTACAGACGCCAGGGAGTCTACTACGAAGTGCAAAGTGCGAATGATCGGATCGGACCGACACATGGCCGAACCGAATATTATTGAAAAATGCGAAAAAAGTTCGGATCGGCTCAGTTGGGTCGGGACCATAGTCAATATTCGAAAGAGTGTAGGAGTGTAGGATCGGGACCGACCGAACCAAATAGTAACTTCGTAGCAGGAAACGGCCGAACAGTCGGCCGATACCACTTCGGAGTAGACCCCCAGACAGCACACAGCTGTCAGTAGGATAGCGATCATCTATTTGATTTAAACTGACAAAATTTTCGGGTATTTGACTTATGAACAGCGTTTAGAAGACTCCTACGATAACATTGATTAAAGTTCCATGCGGGACGGGACGGATGAGGGAGAGAGCGGGACGGATGAGGGAGAGAGCGGGACAGATGAGGGAGAGAACGGGACGGATGAAGGAGAGAGCGGGACGGATGAGGGAGAGAGCGGGAGAGAGCGGGACGGATGAGGGAGAGAGCGGGACGGATGAGGGAGAGAGCGGGACAGATGAGGGAGAGAACGGGACGGATGAGGGAGAGAACGGGACGGATGAAGGAGAGAGCGGGACGGATGAGGGAGAGAGCGGGACGGATGAAGGAGAGAGCGGGACGGATGAGGGAGAGAGCGGGACGGATGAGGGAGAGAGCCTCCCGTCCCAGCCGCCGCGGGAGACGCTCCGGGCGTCGGGAGCCGCGTGACGACTCCCGGCCACACAGTAGCTCACCGTCCGATCAGGACCAGGCCCGTGCCGGACGGCGCGTAAATGTTCCACGCGCGCCTCAAAGAGTTGTCAGCATAATCTGAGGGGCCCCTTAGGGCCGAAGCCTGCCGGGTCAGCGGGATTGTCCGAAAGGGTTACTGCTACCCCGGAACATAAAGGGCAAAGGAAGAAACATGGGTGGGTTTTAGTCAGTAAGAGTCTGACACTCCCTTCCGCTCCACCCAGAGCGGGAGGGGTCATTTGATGATTTCCCATCCGGAAAAAAAAAAGTTCCATACGGTACGGACGCGTATCGGGTAGTTGTGAATAGCTATGCTGGGCTGAAATTCGTCGTATGTCGTGCAGGTGACTAAATCGCCACCCTGTATGTATACACTAGCTGCGTCCCGCGGTTTCACCCGTATAAGTTTCGATCCCGTGGGAATATCGGGATAAAAAGCATCCTATATGTTAATCCTGGTTATAAACCATCTGTGTGCCAAATTTCATCCAAATTCGTTCAGGATTTTTAAAGTGAAACTTTTATTACATCGTCTCACACTTTTTCGTCTGTGTGTTGCATGTCGCGTGACGGTCGGCCGCGGAGTAGGGATAATTTTACTTTCTCTATTTGTTTTGTTCTCTCTGTGTTTGTTTTTGTTAGTGTTTAATGTAAATGTAATTTTTTTTTTTAAAGTGAACAATTTTATTTTAATTTCACTTTTACCGTGGTTTCGTAAAACCACACAATCCTTTTTTACTGTAAACTGTATAAAATCATTATTTCTATCTAACCCAATGAGATTTTTAATTAATAAATAGTAAATTAACTCACAATATAAATAAAACTCGAAAGGGCAGCGCGCGGTATCGCGGTAGGTAGCGCGCGTGCGCCATCCGCGGAGCGTTTTGATCGCGTTGTTTGCAATACATTGCGCACTCAGAAATGATATTTTTTTTAACCGGTCATTTCCGAGATGAATGACTTTCGTAATTTTATTTTTGGTGTAACCTTTTCACGACGTTTGCGCGTCGATGTCCCTGCCACTATGTATTGTATTTTACCGAACATAACTTATTAAGTAAAAAAAAAAAAAAACAACCCTTGATTTTCGTATCAAAGACACACTTTGAACTAAGTAAATAATGAACATTGATCCTTGTAAGCCGTCTTACGGATAAAAAAACTTCATCGTTTGCTCATATTTTTCTGAAAGTCGTTTTTTTTTACTACAAGTAATGAAAAACACACTTTAATTAATTTATTTTCTCTTCCAGCACTCCTGCTGCCCGAATGTCTTTGTACAAAATGTGTTCGTGGACACCCACGACCCTCGCTTCCCCTGGGTGGCATTCTTTGCACTCTCACACATAAAAGCGGGCACCGAGCTCACCTGGAACTACAACTATGACGTGGGTTCGGTTCCCGGGAAGGTACTTTACTGTTATTGTGGAGCTGCTAATTGTAGGGGGCGACTGTTGTAATTTTTGTGAAATGAGTGCAGCTATGTATTTCATACAATGTACTATTAAACAAATTAAATCCATTTAAGTAAGGATACGTGTCAAAATAAATTCAGAAAGTTGAAGATGTACAGACGCCAGCACATCAAGCTACTGCAATCTGTCAAATTTCTTGAATAGATTTTCAACTTTATCGCTAAAGCATTAAGGTTCAAGGTTGATTGGGAAAATTTGACAGTTTCGTGCAGCTTGACCTGCTAGCTTCTGTACACTTACTTAAAAACACGTCTTTATCGAACACACCCCCACCCCCCTTTGCAGAATTACAGAACCCCACCTGCTACGATACTTACATACTCCGTTTGCTTTGTTTACGTTCATAAATCTGAAGGCCAATTCCCGTAATTAAAAACGTTCAAAATCTAGTCGCAATATCATCTCAGCGACAACCAATGTCAAAAATGTAGAGAAATTTGTGGTATTTTTGACAGATTGAGACTGAGATCAGACTTTGAACGTTCTTAAAATTACGAGAATTGCCCCTTTGGTCATACACGCACGTCGGTTGCGAGTACTGCACCGGACCTTGATTTGTAATACGAAGAATATGACGTGACATTGGAAACTGGAGAGCGTCATAAAACTCTTTTATAAGAAGTAAGTCATGATAATAGGCATTAAGTCCACCTTTGTACCTTTTTGTGCGAAAAGATTGAATAAATAAATAATAACTGCTACAAATATTTAAATCATTAGATGCACACGACCGCTTCAAAAGATGGGTACGTTTCTGCTCCATTGACAATGACATTTGAATAGTATTGTCTCGCTCACTCCTACTGAAAATTGTAACATTTGAATAGTGTTGTCTCCTCACTCATAGTAAAAGTCATATCTTTTGTTGCATGCGGGTTGTGTTTGCTTACTCTTCTCAGTTGACACTGTTTCGCGTGACCTAAGTACGGTGAGGGTAAATCTAATGATTTAAATCTTTGCTGTGATATAAATTGTACGAGAATTGCTATAGAATCGGAATTTACAGGAATATTAAAGATTTAGATTGGTGTATGTTTAAATAAATAAATAATGTTGCTAAGAACTTTTTCAGTCTACTATTAGTAGCCAAGTTTGACATTCATAATGCCTAAAAAATAATAAACTAAACTCCGTCCACAGTTATTTTACCTCTGACAGCAGCAACCTAACAAAAACCTTATTGTAACGACAACAAAGATCATAGTGACCCACACCTGTCAATGGCAGCTACCCAAACAACAACCTTATTAAAATGAGAATAAAGATCAGAGTGACGCAAAATCAGAGGTCAAATAACTGTGAAAGGACTGTAAGGCGGGCGTTTATCTACCGTCGCCGTCACCAGAACGTCAACGAGCAACAAGATTATTCGAACCGAATGTGACGTCCCGGTAGCAGCTGTCGTGCGTCCACCACTACCGAACTCGGCGGTTATGATAGACTAAAAAAACTGGGTGAACAAGGAGTGTGAGGACAAGCTCAGACGTGTTTTGTATTGCGAGCACGTTAGGTTCAACTCACACCGAAAGAGCGGCGAAGGGCAGCGAAGCGGAGCGTAGTTTCAATTTCATATGAATTTTAACTTTATTATCATTACCATAATACTTATTATCGCATGAGAAACTCGAACGAGTCGCGCGGATGCCCGCGGCGCCGCAGGAATTCCGGGGAATTCCATAAACGCGATTCTCATGCGATAATAAGTATTATGGTAATGATAATAAAGTTAAAATTCATATGAAACTGAAACTGCGCTCCGCTTCGCTGCCCTTCGCCGCTCTTTCGATGTGAGTTGACCCTTAGTCCGTCACAATCTCGGGCAGAGTTCTAGCGGTCGCCCCGAACTACTCGATACTTCGGCGGCTGGATGACGGCGCTCGGGTGACGAGCGTGTGGTGGACACGCAGTCATAGTAAAAGTATGTATCGTTTCTTCAGCGCGGTCATATCGTTCTCAGTGACGTCACTGTGACGGCGACCCTGGAAAAAGCCCTTAGTATCTATTTATCCTTAATATTTTCTAGAATAAAAATAGTGCTTTTGTAAGACTTGTATTCATAGACATTATTTTGTTACAGTTCTCAATGTGGCTAAAATAATAAGACTTGTACTTTTTCATACGATTTTTAACTATTTATATTAATAGATCTGATGCTATACGGTTTAAAAATCTTTTCCTTTTTTTCTCCAAACTTTAATTGAATAAGAATAACATTTTTGAAGTGGAAACTTCTGTACGCGTATAGAGCGATTTTTGGTAGAGGAAAGTCTTATGAGTTCTCGTCACCGACATGGGCGTAGCTTGGGCAAGGGTAGGCAATGTCCACAAAATCGACAGTATAGAAGAATTACTAACTGTGTAAACGCTTTTTATCATAGCAAATAAATCAAAACCGTTACTTCCCCTTGACCTGAATCATAAATTGATGATTATGATCTCTTATTAAACGACTGAGGTTAGTTCAGCTGCAGCTAGGCTGCCCCCCCCCCCCCCGCCCCCCTATACTTCAACTTTTAATTGTATTCAGTAACTTGACAGTTGAAGGGTTACCAGATTTTGACAAAAAAAGATAGTGAGGTGGCGCAAAAATGAACGAAATTGAATGAACTTAAATAATGAAGTTAAATGCAAACTTTTTATTTTAATAATAACTTTTCTTCATCATCTTCCTGCCCTTATCCCATGTTACTTGAAGTCAGCGCAACACGTTTCTCCTTCCATTCTCCTCTGTCAAAGGTCAACAAAAAAAAAAAAAAAATTATAAACACGATATACACTATTAAAAATTATAGAATTTGTTTTTCAGTAGTACAACTTAGAATGTATTGATTATTATTATTATGCAGCCACTCTTGAAAGTCTTTTTTCTTCCAAGATATCTTGGGAATTTTTAAAATTTTTCGAATATTCGACGAATTACGAAAATATTACGAATATTTAAAGTAAACCATTTTTAGCACTCGTTCTTTACACAAAATCGTTCACTAGTTTTAGTATGGTAACATTATTTTTCTTTGAAATTTCAAGTTACTGAATACAATTAAAAGTCGAAGAATAAACGAAATCCCTAGCTACGCCAATGGTCACAGACATGCTTAACTAAGTTAACTATAGTTATTATATCTGTAGCTATGCATATTTTAAAGTTTTCATTTCTGTCGGCAGTCCCCATGACAGCCTGTTTTTTATCCGAATACATTAATATGTAATATAATTTTTATTGAATTTTATATCACAATGTTGTGAACTACAGTTCCGTAAGATTTTGAAATACTTATGTGTTAGAATAATAATAGCAATGTAATAAAATAGAATTTTGAAATACACAATCTGCCTTTTCTCCAACTGTGTTGGGGTCGGGTTACAGTCTAACCGGATCCAACTGATGCCACAAGTATTTTACATGGAGCGACGGCCTATCTGACCTCCACAACCCAGTTACTGGGTAACACGATACGACTATACGGTATGACTGATTTGGCATTACAAAATAAATATCATAAAATTTGAAATAAATGTTTAATCAAAATGAATTATAATCTTGAATAACAGTTTCATGTTGTTTACTGATAAACCCTTAGAGCCCTAAGCGCAGTAGTGATGCACAAACAACAAAATAAAGCTTTTTTTAAACTGCTGGTTGATTTAACGTGAAAAAGAGATAGAACAATATTGCTATCACAGTTTTTCTTCGTTAAATAAATATTAGAAGCTCTAGTTAAAGAAATGCACAAGTACTTTGAATTTAATTACTAGCTTGTTACTGAAAGGCAACAAAAAATATGTATTCCTTCAGCGGGTCTTGTAAAAGGAACGCATGCCTAGGTACGCATGGCCAATTTTTTTGTCGCACTGGATTTTCAACTCTCGGCGCTAGGCAGTGCGATGAAAACCCAATGCGCGAAAAAATCGCCTATGGGCTCATGTGTCTAATATAAAATATGGTGTCAATCTATAATAAGTGTCTAAATGTAAGCCAATTGTTTTAAAATAAATTCAGGGAAAATAATTGTTCATCAAATTTGAAATCGCTAACAACTTAAATTATCCGTGGTTCGGGCGATGTTTTTTTTTTACCCTAAGAAATATTGTTTGCAAATAGTTGAAACATGTTATAATTAAAAGCTTAAAAAATTGCAAAGTTATAAAGAGTTTAAAACAAACTGCAAGACAAAAACGGTACTATCACAGAAGTGACGTCACGACTATGTAACTTCATACTATACCCTGCCTATTAGGTTAACCGTTTTTTGACAGCTGCCTTAGAACGTACATATTCCAGATTACGTAAAAGTTAACTTTAAAATGCGTAATAAAATAAATATATAAACTGCCTAATCTTATTGAATTATCTTATTTATGACTTCTTACAGACATTATAATTCCGTACGTGTATCAGTTTTGACAAAATATATATAATTGCTAGTTCGATCTGTCAAAAAACGGTTAACCTAGTAAACAGAGTATAGCGCCATACATTGTCCGTACCGCATAAGGACGGGAATAATCCCTTCCAAAAACTTTTAAAAGTGTGTAGCTTCTCCATGTTTCCATCGATTTTACTGATTTCTTCTTCGAAAATTTCTAATATTAGCCATAATCCCTAGTGACGTAGTGTATCAATTTGATAAACATTTAATTACCCGTACTACACTATACTCAAGTCAAATACTGGTTTTTGTAATCTAATTCAAGTACTATTCTTGAATTGTAGTCAAATGTTAGTTCATAAGATTAATTTCTTGTAAATATTCTTCGTTTGTATTAGTAATACAATAAATGAGTACATAAAGAATGTTTAAATGTTTTATTTTGATAAAGGCACCGATTCCCTTGTTCACAAACTAAATTTAAGTTCAGTATATCTTTTTCTTTCTATTTCATTAGGAAAAGGACAGAGATAAAATATTAGTTTAGTCCGGTCAAATTAGTCAGCGCCTGACGACGACTTTATGTTGTCCAGAGTCATCAGAACGGCTAAGTGAGCATCCTTTGGTCAAGCGAATATTAAAGTCTATAGCAGTAGCCATTCCAAAACTCTCAAAGACCCCAGTTTGGGATGTTAACCAAGTTGTATCTTTACTATGTCAACAGAATCCTGATATAGATAAAGTTTATGAGGTATCGAAACACACTGCATGCCTCTTATTACTATGTTCTGGTCGTAGGGTCCATGACCTGACCTTGAGCATCAATTCTAATAATTGCGAAGTTACTAATGATTATGTTATCTTTTGGCCAATGTTCGACTCAAAAACTGATTCCGCAACTTATCGTCAATCAGGTTGGAAGTTAATGATCAATAAGGACAATAAATGCTTAGATCCAGTACATTGGATTTTAAAGTTGATTTCAGTTGGAGACAACAGGAGAAGTGAAGCAAAATGTAATAACTTATTTGTTACTGTGTATGGTAAAGCTCGACCTGCTCCACGTTGTGTTGTAGCTAACTGGGTTAAGAAAGTATTAAAGGATGCTGGGATTGAAGCCCCAGCTGGAAGTTTTAGGTCTGCTGTAGTTTCAAAAAGTTGGTATGAGAACTGCTCAGTTGATGAAATTCTCTCCAGAGGCAATTGGAGATCAAAAAATACATTTAGGCGTTTTTACTGTAAAGAAGTAAAGAAAACAGAGGCTCCAAACTGTGTTTCTAATTTGTTGAATGCAGTGTGATTAAATAATATTATAATTACTCAAAATGTTTTTATGATTTGCTTGTGTACAGACGCCAGCAGGTCAAGCTACCCGAAACTGTCAAATTTTCCCAATTAACCTTGAACCTTAATGCTTTAGCGATAAAGTTGAAAATCTATTAAAGAAATTTGACAGATTGTAGTAGCTTGTTGTGTTGGCGTCTGTACTTTATGCACACATATTTAATTAATTGAGCGAGTCGCTTGGTTTCCGTTATTTGTTACTACTTATGTAAAAATTTTCTTTTGAACTAGGTAGAAGTATTTACATTATATAAGCTAAAATTTAAAATAATGATATGTACATGAAAAAAAAAAATAAGCAAAATAATCATAGGGCATCAAAAAATTCGTCCGCATCGCTGTCAACAGGAACAGTGCCCAAAAGGCTGGCAGCATTGCCACGTTGTATGGCGATGCTAATTCTTTGGCCAAGAAACAGGCCAGCCCTCTGGTCACGTGAAGAGTCGATTAACCGCTTGGCGATATCTCGAAAAACCAAGTGGGCACTCGGACCCCATGGCCCTAGTGTTTCAACCCCAAACGGCTCGAACATATAACTCCCAATCAGGTTGGAATATTTTCGCCGTTTGAGGTTTTCTGCACCAGCAGCAGCCGCTCCAGCACAGCCCACCGTGCTAGGAAGATGGGATGGCGCAAGGGTGTCGACACACGTTGCATCCCACACCAAAGGTCTACCTAACTTCCAGGGCATTATGGTCATTCCGTCTGGTCTCTTCCCATCGTCGCGTGCCAGGCCGATGGGTTCTAAAACAGCTGGCACCCCGGCGGTAACAAGAGCACGACGGATGATGTCATTAATGCTGGCGTGCCGTGCTATCCGACCTGCGCTCCTACTGCAGGATAGGCCATGGTGTCCGAGGCAGTCGACAGCTTCACCGCACTGACAGCGATGCGGAGCCCCACAAGGAGCGCCCAAACGCAAACAGGTAGCGAGCCGGAAGGTGGTGTCACCCAGCATAGTGCCTATGTTGGGTGACGGGAGTGCTTGAAGCCAGAGCCCTGACTCCCACTCACCCACAGCCAGCAGGCGGGCACGCTCAGCAGTATTGGTGGACGTATTGATAAGATTATTCCGTACCAACCTGCAGAGCGGCTCATCCCACTGTCTCTGGGAAGATGGGTTTACGGGCCGATCTGTATCCGGGCAAGCCGCTTTCCAGGCGTTCACCGCGTCTGTCAAGCAAGGCACTTCAGAGTCAACCAGGCAGGGGGCTAAAATTTTCCCGGTCAACTTTTCGGTGCTGTGGACAGAGGACAGAAACGCCGGTAAGCTAATACTGGTAATTTTGCGGACGCCGAGGCCACCAAAACGGATGGGTAGTGTGGCTTGAAGCCACGCTCGGTCGTCCAAGGCCACATTTAAAATGGTTGTTAGTGTGCTGCGAATAATATGGTCAATTTTGTCCAACAGATGTGGTTGCTTCCATAAAGGGGAAGAACGTAGAAAATATATAAAATTTGGACCAAAACAACAGTATCTAATCAGGGTGAATGCCGAATGTAAATTAATTTATTTACTTATGTTAGAAAAGATACTTTTTGCTTTTTATTCTGATAATAAAACCATTTTATTTTTTGTAAACATCATTTTTATTTTTTAAGACATCTGTAACATACCTTTATTTACAAGTATGCTATGTATATTGCTTTCACCCGCCTGTGCGTTAATAGCATAATACCAATCTTGTCTTAAGGACCATTCCTTTTCATTGTTGTGTGATCTAAGTCTTCAATCTAATAATCACATCGACGTCTCCACCACCACCAGGCGATAACAAACGTCTCTCATGTATTATTAGGCTTCAAATTTACGGTCAAGTTATTTAATACAAACGTTTTACCTGAAATAAAACGTAAATTAAATTACTTACCTAAATTTGAAGCCTAATAACTTAAATTCTGTCTGGTACTACAATGACGTCAATGAGGCAAATCCAAAAGCAAACCGACGTTTGCAACTGCTAGTGGTGGTGGGAGGAGAGACAGAGAAGGCGATAGTACGCGACAAGGAGGGAAGAACGGATGCGAAAAAGGGGGAGAACGGATGCGAAAAAGGGACAGAACGATGGCCTTTCATGTATTATTAGCGACAAGGAGGGAGAACGGATGCGAAAAAGGGGGAGAACGGATGCGAAAGGGGGAGAACGGATGCGAAAAAGGGGGAGAACGGATGCGAAAAAGGGGGAGAACGGATGCGAAAAAGGGGGAACGGATGCGAAAAGGGGGGAGAACGGATGCAAAAAGGGGGAGAACGGATGCGAAAAAGGGGGAGAACGGATGCGAAAAAGGGGGAGAACGGATGCGAAAAAGGGGGAGAACGGATGCGAAAAAGGGACAGAACGATGGCCTCTCATGTATTATTAGGCTTCATATTTACGGTCAAGTTATTTAATTTGCGTTTTATTTCAGGTAAAACGTTTTAATTATTTATTCTTTTGTTTTGGTCAAAAATCATTACAATCCGGGCATAATATAAGCTATGTTGTGCAGCGTGTCTTGTAGCAGACGAGACGGCGGCGCGATGGCGGGGATAGCGCGACACACGCTCAGGAGCGGAGCGAGCGAGCAGAGCAATGTGTCCAGTAGTACTGATACGGAGCCTGAGACTGCGATTTGGCCCTGTAGGAAAAAAATGTTTGGATTAAATACGATTCTCGACATTTATGGGGTTTATTCATAAACGTTGGGTTGCTTAAATTTAAGTAATGCTTAGCGACTGTTTAACCATAATAAATTGTTGTTTGATAGAAAGAAAGAAACAAAATACGTTTATTTGCGGTAAACATGACGCAAAAAAGAAGATAAAAAACAAAAAAAAAAACAATAAGAAAAGGTGAAAGAAAGAAAAAGAAAATACGTTTATTTGCGGTAAACATGACGCAAAAAAGAAGATAAAAAACAAAAAAAAAAACAATAAGAAAAGGTTGACATGCATCACATCCACGCAAAACGGCTATCGCTCAGCATTATGCTGCGACCCTATGCAAGACAGAGCCCCAGCGCAGGTTTTCAGCGACAGCCGGCGCCGACGTAATGTCGTCGTACGGTGCAGCAAACAATTATCCATCAACAAGTATTAAAACAATTACTACGATAGCCTAATAGACGTTTTTATCCGGATTCACAATTTCATGTAATTTATTTATTTGCGTTTGGAAAAGCATTTAACACAACATCAAGCCTGTATCTACCTATATCTGATCATTTTGAAAACAAAATCCCGTGCACATGATGACCACAGCTGCCTTTTTAGGTCGACTAATAATATGCGCTGCAAGCAGGAATAGTCCTTACGGTGGTCAGATATAGATTTTGGCGATAGTACGGACGCCAGCAGGTCAAGCTACCCAAAACTGTCAAATTTTCCCAATCAACCTTGAACCTTAATGCTTTAGCGATAAAGTTGAAAATCTATTAAAGATATTTGACAGCTTGTAGTAGCTTGATGTGCTGGCGTCTGTACCTATAGTATACCCACATTTCGCCAGTCATGTTTAAGTCCCATGTAATAGGCGAGCCTCTAATGTTCCCACTGCTGGGACACAGGCCTCCTCTCTGTGAGAGGGAGTGGGCCATAATCCACCACGCGGGCCCAGTGCGGGTTGGTGGATGCCACATGTCTTCGAATTTGTGTTTCTAGGACATGCCGGTTTCCTCACGATGTTTTCCTTCACCGTTTTGAGAGCAGTGGTGATGAAATAATTTACACAAAGTAAAGTGCCTGCCTGGGTACGAACTCACAACCTACAACTCGTAAGTCGGTTCCATTACCACTGGGCCACCACCGCTCGCTATTGCCATCAACCAGCCACCACTTCAGATCCCGGGCTGCTACTGAGAAATTCCAGATGGAAACTTATAATAACATTTTGCCTGAATAGGGAACTCAAGACCTCGTGCAAAAAAAAAAAAAACAATTAATAACTGAAAATGGGCGTTTTATGCCAATAATAGATCTTCACGCTTAAAAACGAGACACTCATGCTTATAAAGTTTTATCTCCTATTATTGTAGCGACACTAAGCTCCTTTAGTCTCCCTCCTATTTTAGCGAGACTAAGTTTTTCTCTTAATATAGCAAGTTCAGTCTTTCTCTTAGCGAGTCTTATCAAGGTCCTTGGCCTAGTCTTCGTCCTATTATAGCACTGACCTATATTAAACAAGTACGCTGGACCAAATATAGTATACGAATTGACAGTTGTTTTTTGTGCCAATTCAAAGCGCCCAGGAACTAAAATTGACACATTGCCGCACATGGCGTCGTTTTGTTTTGGTACGTCTCTGACGATTTAGGTCTAAATCGTAGCATAAGACCTTTGTATAATTTGTGTTTACTACGAGATATTTAGAACATTTTTATCATGAGAGCATGCGCATCTTGTAAAACTCGCTATCAAAAATATTAGTTCCACGGACGCTCACGTTGCTGTCAGCGCCAAAATGGCGAAAATCAAATGTCTTCATTTTTTCATCGATAGTATGAAGTCCAGCGTACTTGTTTATTATAGGTCAGTTATATGAGCGAGACTAACTTACCTCATGCTCCTTCAGTCTTTCTCCTATTATAGCGAGACTCTCTCCCAACAGACGCAGGTGCGCGGCCACTTCAACTGCCCCACAGCCGGTTACACGATACATTCCTGCGCTGGTTGCAGCTGCAGTTGACATAGGCTGTAGGAGATAAAGATGGTTTAGTGGTAATATAACATCACGGCTGTATTTCGCAAAGGATTAGGCAGAGATGTGATTACAACCACATATTGCTAGTATTGCTCCATAATTAGCAGTGTTCCCGCTGCTGGGACACAGGCCTCCTCTCTGTGATAGGGATTGGGCCGTAATCCACCACGCGGGCCCAGTGCGGGTTGATAGATGTCACGTGCCTTCGAATCTTTGGTTCTAGGACATGCCGGTTTCCTCACGAGCTTTTCTTTCACCGTTTTAAGAGCAGTGGTGATGAAATAATTTACACAAAGTAAAGCGCCTGTCTGTGTTCGAACCTACGACCTACAAATCGTAAGTCGCGGCCGTTACCACAGGGCCACCACTGCTCAGTATTGCTCAACCTATGTATTACTTTTGAGAAATAAAAAAACCAATTTTTTTTTTGCTGATAATTATAAAACTGAAGACCAAAGAAACGATGGATGGACTGTGTGACTGATGACATGGTTACAAAGAGGGTGACTGCCATAGGAGTATGGAAGAAAAAGACATGTTGCGCCGACCCCAAATAAATTGGGATAAGGGCAGGAGAATGATGGTGATACAAAAACTGTATATTAAAATAAAACACAGACTACAGACAGAATTGGCCCACACTATACCTCGACTTTTAATCGTATCCAGTAACTTGACAGTTCAAAGAAAAATAATGTTACCATACTAAAACTATAAGTGTTGGGGTAGTGAACGATTTTACGTAAAGAACGAATGATAAAAATTCTTTAATTTAAATAAAACTTTAAATATTCGTATGTAAGATGTGGAATACAAGAATAATTATTAATAAAAGTCGTTATTAGTTAAGTAAAGTAGTGATTTCCTTTTTTTATTTTCTTTTAATAGGTATATATAAAATAAAAATCATGTTATTTTCCTTTTTTTACTTTTATCATTTTATTTCCTCTGGCAACCCTAGACGTAGACGTCACCCTTCTTATTCATCATTTTTAAGACATGTTATTAAATTTAAAATGAAAAGTTTGCATTTAAGTACTTTCAATTTCGTTCATTCTTGCACCACATCACTACCTTTTTTCTGACAAAACCTGGTAACCCTTCAACTGTCAAGTTACTTAATACGATTAAAAGTCAAGGTATAGCTCAAGACAGAGAAATGTGGAAAGAAGATAGGGAGGCTTTTGACCCGCATTGGGACAACATAGGCTAAAAATAATAATTAATACTTAATATCACATTGTACTGGGATCGATCAATCATCACTGACAGGACTATTGTTGCCAATAAGCCTGATATAGTGGTGGTGGATCGATCAGAGCGGCGCGCATTGATTGTTGACATAACCGTCCCGCATGATGAGAACCTCGTGAAAGCAATGAAAGATAAACAAATCAAGTATCTTGACTTGGCTCGCGAGGTTGTCGACATGTGGCATGTGGAATCAGCGGTCATTGTGCCGATAGTCGTGACAGCCAATGGCTTAATAACCAAGAGCCTCGACCAACACCTGAGGAGGCTCTCGTTGGGCAGCTGGATCAAGGGCTTGATTCAGAAAGCGGTACTTCTGGACACGGCTCGCATTGTCAGGAGGTTCCTCTCTCTCCTCTCTCTGGAGCCCTGACCGCCGGTAGCTTGGACCCTGTTCCCGATACCGGTGGGCTACTATTTTTTTATATTTTTAAATGATTTTTTATCTTTTTGATTATAAAAATATTTAAAAATGTAATTTGTAGGTATTTAAATGAAATAATAAATAACTTCGCGACTTACCATTAAAGCCTGCGTGGGCGGTGTGGGAGGCACGGGCTGCGCCTTGGGCGGCACGCGGGGTGGGCGACCCGGTCCGACAGACGTCAGTGGACGAGCTAAGACACAAAATTGTGAAGTTTAAAGTGATAATAGTAACTACTAGCTGCCCCCCGCGGTTTCACCCGCATAAGTTTCGATCCCGTGGGAATATCGGGATAAAAAGTAATCCTATATGTCAATCCTGGTTATAAACCATCTGTGTGCCAAATTTCATCCAAATCCGTTTAGTAGTTTTGGCGTGAAAGAGTAACAAACATCCATCCATGGATGGTACTAATATTATAAATGCGAAAGTTTGTATGGACAAACTTTCGCATTTACAATATTAGTAGGATTATGCTGACATAACAGTTTCCGACTGTTATGCCAAAAAATATAGGATTACTGTTTATAATTATATGAACAACCCAAGTTAATTGAACACAAAATAACGGGTGTAAAAAGAAGCTTAATGAAGCCGAGACTTGTACACTTGTACTCCCCGTCGTTGTAATCATTTTTAAACTTTATTTCAATGGGATAAAACTGTGATCAGAATGTTGAACTCATACTTACTTGGGTTAGAAATAATGATCTTGTTAGCAGTAGGTTGGTTGCTTTGTTCCTTCTGCATCGCGAAGCGCTTAGCTTTACGCTTCCATAGATAGCGTTCATTGTAATTAACCTGTTAACAAAATATATCCTAATTAATTCTGATATTGTGGCTTAGTTTTTTGAGGATACACACAGACGCCAGCAGGTCAAGCTACCCGAAACTGTCAAATTTTCCCAATCAATCTTGAACCTTAATGCTTTAACGATAAAGTTGATAATCTATTAAAGAAATTTGACAGATTGTAGTAGCTTGATGTGCTGGCGTCTGTACATTTGTAAACCTTTACCTCAGTCTCTACCTCCTTTCTAACCATATCATACTTCACATAAACCGTTCGTTTCTTATAGGAATCAAGCGATCCACCCTTGCTTCAAAGGTTTTTTTTTTTTTTAAATATAAGAGAGGCGTTCAATGTATTGGCATGAAAAAAACACGTAAATTCAATTAAATAATTTATATTTTTCAATGTGATCCCCCATAACCCCAATGCATTTGCAGCGGTATCTACAACGCCACATGCGAACAACGGGTCATACTGACGTCACGCAAATCCTGCATCTCGCAAGCAGAGTTTACCGCGCAATTAGCATAGATACAAACTTCCCAAGGTAGTAGGATGCTGCGTTTATGATTTCACCATGTTTCGTGTACTCAATCAGCAAAATTCCCTTTGAGTCCCAAAACACTGTGGCCGTGATTTTTCCGACGGATGGAACGACTTCGAATTTCTTAGGGGGCACAGTACTCTTCTTGGGCCATTGCAAGATTCTTGCTTACTTTCAGGGTCACAATGATGAACCCACGTTTCATATCCAGTAACAATTCGATCGAAAATACTTGAAGGAACTTCACCACAGAGCTCTAAAAACTCTCTACAGCACTCGATTCGCACTTGCTTTTGAGGCGCCGCGGCACCCATCTTGCAATGACTTTTAAACGGTAAAGAAGGTCAAGAAGAATACTGTGTATGGAACCAACAGAGAGGTGGGTCATCTCTGCTATCATTTTGATCTTCATTCGGGCATCCTCCAGTATACAATTTTTTCACGTTTTCTTCAGTAGAGACAGTAACCGGGCCGCCCGAGCGAGTGTCGTCTTCAATACTCTCTCTGCCCTGCCCTGCATAACGAAGGTGCAGGATCTTGGTAAAGAGCCACCATCATTTAAATGTTTTTTTTTTTACTTTTTCCTAGTTTGGTAAGGAATTTAATAACAGCGCGGTGCTCGATCTTCTTCAACATTGTCACGTTAGCCATTCCAGTTCCGGAGGTCTGCCCGGCTTGGGCGGAGCACCGCCGCGTCCCCGTGGCGGCGATCTCTCGCGTCCGGCCCTGGTCCAGGACATGGTACGGAGCGAGAGTGCATGGGAAGCCGTCACCTCCTTCTGCGAAGCAGTAATGCTCGCAAAGGGGGAGGCGGAGCGCGTTAGGGAGAGGCAATCTCTGCGCCCTCACGCCCCTAGTCGCCGCAGGAGACGCCCTGAACGTCGGGAGTCACCAGCCGACTCCCGGCCACCGTAGGCGCGGGCTTGCGAGCGGTGAGCACTGGGCAGCTCGCCGCCCGACAAGGACCAGGCCCGGGTCGACGGCGCGTTGTGTTCCACGCGCGCCTTAAAGAGATGTCAGCACAAACTGACGGGGTCCGCTAGGGCCGATGCCTGCCAGGGCTGCGGGTTATTCGAAAGAGATACCGTGGTCCCATTAAATTATACCATCATACCCTTAGATTATGTCATTAATTAATTAATTATTCAAATTTGGGTAAAATAAAAGCGTCATTAGTAAATCACCCTGATACCACGAATACATTGAACGCTCCTAGTATGTCTTTCTATTAAACATCTTTATAACACCAACGTATTATTAAATCAGTTGCTTACCAGACAGCAAAAAAAGCGATATAGATATTACGACAGTACTTACATTAGACCACATCTCGCCCAGTCGTTTGGATATCGCAGAGAAATCCATATCGGGATGTTTGCGCAGGAGTTCGTTGCGCGCCTCTTTAGCCCACATCATATAGGCAGTGATGCGGGTCTTGCCTAAGATATAGATATTAAATTAGTCTTAGAATCTGAATTTTATTTGTCAAACATAGGTAAATTGGGTTCTTGCATTACATATTTATATAGGTCGCCATGTTTTGCCATTACAGCATACAAATATTTTAACATAACGATTGTTTAAAATAACGGATTCAATAAACGATTTGAGATTTGAACAATCGTACTCAATTTAATTACAACATAATTAGTAATATAAAATTAAAATTAGGTTTTAAGAAATTATAAAAAAATACAAAATGTCATAAAAAAGTAAAATAGGTAGGTAGGTACATAAAAAACATCACAATAAATTTAAAAATTTACTAAGGGGTATCGTGTTACCCAGTAACTGGGTTGTGGAGGTCTGATAGGCAGGCTTTTCACGTAAAATACTGGTATTCAGCTAGTTGGGAACAAGGAAACCGGGAACGAGACCCCAAGGCTACTGTTTATCGACCAACCAGGCGGGCGAAGCCGCGAGCGGTAGCTAGTGCGTAACATATTTTGAGGATACATTTTGAAACTACATTATCGACAAAAATTATCAGCTGTGCCTACTGACCTCTAATAAACAAGTACGCTGGACTGAATATACTATACGAAATGACAGTTGCATTTTGAGCCGATTCAAAGCGCCCCCGCTCGACCGTCTCAGGAACTAAAATTCACACATTGTTGCAAATAGTCGTCGTGTTGTTTTGGTATGTCTCTGATGATTTAGGTCTAAATCTTGGAATAAGACTTTTTCGTGTATTTTGTTTACTACGAGATATTTAGAACGTTTTTATCATGACAGTATGTGCATCTTGTAAAACGTTGCTGTCAGCGCCAAAATGGCGAAAATCGAATGTCTACGTTTTGTCATTGATAGTATGATGTCCAGCGTACTTGTATATTATAGGCGAGTGGCTTTCCCATACAAAATTTATTCTACCCAAATGTATGGGACAGATTATATTTTTTTCTCAATAATAATGTTGGTTCCATAGAGGAAGTTATTCAGCTTGATGTTCTGTACACCCTGTATTAAAATATTTTTGACGTGACAACGTCTAATAAATCGATGAACGCCGGCTGCATGCACGAAAAAGGATGACTCATTGTCCCGTTACACTCATTGTCCCGTTACACTCATTGTCCCGTTACACTCATTGTCCCGTTACGCTCATTGTACGCTTGCGCACTTACAAAGTATGCAATCATTTCATCAATGTTTTGTTATGACGTTTTCACATTAAACTATCGTCCGTAAACCAACTTTACAGACAACCAGTTTTTTTTTAGTATTATCTTTTCTAAAATTAACAAAAAATAACAACTGCCACAAAGTGCAATGTTGGAGGGCTCATCTTGCTGTGTTGTCACTACATGAAGCAGGCAGAATAGTCGACATCGACTCGGAAAAAAAAAATTACCTTTATCCTTTCTCTGTGCCTTAGCTCTGCCAACGACTCGTCCATCTTTAACAATGAGCTTCTTCTTGCTGCTCTTTTCCATCATATACAGGGAGTTAGCGGGAGTCCTGGTAGATCCCTCGTCAGATGCTGAGCTGTCTGATTCCATGCTACAATTTTGTGGCTCTCCACTTTTGGAGAAAGAAGAAAGGTTTTAGTGCAAATATTATAAAAAGTGTATTTGATTGAATTAAAGATTAATTTGTATGTATAGTGTCTGTTTGTAATGTCAAAATAACAGCATTTCACTAAATCCATATGAAAGTATATACGGTGCTTTTGGTTATCAAAAAAAAAATTTTTTGTCAGCGGTCTGTTTTTTCCGGTTAATCTCTGAAACGGCTGGACTGATTTTATAAGACAGATAGCTGATGTTATAGGGAGCAACTTTAAGCTAATTTTATATTAAAGAATTAGGGTCCATTTATCAAATTAAATTTCATTTGGAAACATCCATCAGTTTCTTACTAAATATCAAAATCAAAATATTTCATTTCACATAAACTAACATGGGCAAGTGCCCAACCAATTGGAACCGTGCACCTAGCTTCCTTTACCTAGTTACGGTTGGAATTCATTTATTTCTAAAGATTACAATTTGTAGCGGTATCTACAACGCCACATGCAAAACAACGCGTCATACTGACGTCACGCGAATCCTGCATCTCTCAAGCAGAGTTAACCGCTATATTAGCATAGATACAATTTCCCAACATCAATCGTTGGGCAGTTGCCCGCCAGACACAACACCCGTCTGGTCGGAGGATCCTCCCTTTTCTATGGAGGATGAGTGAACTTTACACCCTGTTCCTCATACCTCTAAACTGGTGACCCCGACGTGATCGTCAGCGCAGCCTTCGTGCAAACACTTCAGCGTGACGTCATCATCATCACTCCCACAAGCTTTAGCGGCGAATCACCCAGCCAGCCAGCATCCACGGCTACAACGGGTATCCTGACCACAAACATGCAGCGTCCGCGCATACCTGGTCATCACCCTCAGCCTCATCAGCAACCTTGGCACAGCACACTTCACTTTCGGCCGGTCAACAAGCAGAGCACCCTCTCCTGGTCGACGCAGCAGCCAGCCTCAACCCGGCGCTGTACGACATCCGACGCACTGGAGTATAACGCAGCGCCACCCCGACTCACTGGGGACATCTTCGCAGACAGTTCCGACTCACCGCGAACTATGCGTCACCCCGACTCACCGGGGCATCTCCGCAGACAGTTCCGACTCACCATAAACTATGCGGCGACCGGTTCCGACTCACTGGAACCTCAGCTGGCCTGGCAAGCATCGCAAGATACAAGACTCAGCCCACTATCGACCTCCGATCTCTGGAGGGGAGTGTTGAAGCGGCATCTACAACGCCACATGCAAAACAAGGCGTCATACTGACGTCACGCAAATCCTGCATCTCGCAAGCAGAGTTTACCGCGCAATTAGCATAGATACAATTTCCCAACATCAAAACTTGAAATTAAATATATATTATGTCATTGTTTGAAATCACAATCAAAAATATATATTTCATTTCAAGTTTTATAAGAGTAGGTCACTACAAAATCACTTGTACAGAAATAAATACTAAATATTGCTTAATTATACGTTTTTGTTGTCCAGGAGTAGGTAGGAGTAGTGGTAACATTACGAATATAGGAAGGTAATTGTTAGAAGTTTTGTATTGTCTACCGCCGTGCGACGCGTTGACGCGGTCGCCATGCGCCTCGTTAACATTGTTTTTATGTTCAACATCTAAAGACTCGTTTACACTAGAGGCAAATGAATTTTATTAGTTATGACCCTTTAAGATGTGGAATTTTAATAGTTTTTTTTAAATAGTGATAACGATTGTGTATTTTTTATATCTTTTGGTAGTGAGTTATAAAAGTTTTGCTCCCTCATGTATTATTGTTTTTTTTTTTTTGTTTTTTCCTTTCCTTTTGCTTTCTTTTGGCTTAGCTAGCTTTAGCTTGCTAGATGCACGGTTCCAATTGGTTGTTTCCTATGGAGAAGAGCCAGCAAGAAACTCCATAGTTACTCTTTTAAAAATAATTAGCTTTTACAATGTTTTCAAATTACAGTAGGTATGGGAGGACAGCGTAGGCCTGCCAACAAGTACCAGGTACTTGATAAAATAAAAAATGGTCTACAGATTTAAAGTCTACAAGGCCTACAAAGTCCTCACGTTTACAAAATATAGAAGAATTTATCAAAAGGATAGATACAATATAAAAACCTATTAAAACCAAGTGGCATGATTACCATTACAACCATTAATAAAGAGTTGAAATTAGAATTGTCTGTATATAATGTCAAATAATAAAAAGATTATGTCAAAGTATGTAAAAAATAAATTAAAATCGTAATTTGAGAGCAGTTAATAGACATTTATGTAGTTATGCCTTTAATAAGGTGCCATCCAAGCCACATGTGCAGAAGGAATTATTGCCAAACTACCTTGTCTTCAACATAAACTTCAACTAAACCAGACCACCCTGGGGGTCAACTACGAAGTGCAAGATGGGAATGATCGGATTGGACCGACACATGGTCGAACCGAATATTATTGAAAAAAGTTCGGATCGGCTCAGTTGGGTCAGGACCATAGTCAATATTCGAAAGAGTGTAGGAGTGTAGGATCGGGACCGACCGAACCAAATAGTAACTTCGTAGTAGGAAGCGGCTGAACATTCGGCCGATACCACTTCGGAGTAGACCCCCTGATTACTTATCTCTATTGGTGACTGTACTTTCAAAGTTTATATTGGATATCACTGACATTGGTGAAGGAAAACCTGGACCTCTGATTTTAATATAAGTCAGAATCGTCAACCCGCCCAGAGCAAACATGGAAATGTAATTAATCTCTGTATAAGAGGCCTTGCTCCTGCAGTGGGACAAAAATAGGCTGGTATATCGTAAATTAGCTTAGCATTATAGTTTCGAGTAAGTGGACTTTTTTTAATGTGATAACCTCCACCTATAAAATAAATTACACAAACAGAACAGAGAACTTAAAAAGCATTAATGATAAATGGTTTTATTTCTGTAAGGGCGCCTTCCACCAAACTTTTATATCTAGAAATAGCGGACCCGGCAGGCGTCGTCCTGCCCGAAAAAGCTGAGCCACCTACCGGGTCCAAATGTGTATACAAACCTTGTCCCGACTGTTGTATATAGGTACCTACATACTTCCTAGTTTATAAGTTTATGTTTATTAGGTTTTCAGTCTACCCTCCATCATATTGTTGTTCCTACCCTACACTTATGATTTATCCACTTGTATTTCTAGGATACTTAGCTCAATACACAAATTACGATATTTGGTGTTTTATTGAAGACATAATACTGACAATAACAAACACAAAAAAAAAACAAATTATCCAATTTAGTGCAGTCGATCGGAAGTTATGCGCATACATACATTTCGGTGATTCATTTTTATTTATATAGTTAAGTCTTATCCTGAGAATAAATTTTGAGTTTTTGACAGTTTTTGCATACTAGAACTGTCAGACGTCAAATTTATTCCACAACAAAAGATATCTGACTTTGGTAAAATCAGCCCTAAATAGGTTTGTAGAAACACTTACATGTAAATCATATTTTAAGAACTAGATGAGGCCAAAACAAACTCAGTGGTCAGTCTCTTTTAAAGTCCAAACAACATCTTGGTCAGATCATGTGAAGACCATGTAGGTTGCCTACAAAATCCTGACCCTACAAAGGCCTGCCACAGCACTACTACTGCTTTGATACGAGTAATAACAAATGCACTGTCTTCTAGAAATATTTGTTTTAACTTACAAGACCACAAGAACTTGTCAAAAAAATAAGACGTTCAATTGTTATTTTGTCATAATCAAATCATATGAAATCTTTTTCAAACTGAACAGCTGTGCTGCTGGGGAGTTTGTTGGGCCACTTCTTCTTTCCAGTGAAAGCACTGGGAAGTAGTTTTGGGGGACTGTCTTATATGTAATTTTAACGTTCGCTAAGTGCTGATTCTCAGCATAATTTGAATAAAAGTCATTTGATTTATAGTTAATATTTAACTCGTGAATTTACCTGTCAGCATTTTCTCCAGGATTATCATAGTAATCGGATTCGCTGCCTGATGCAGTGCCAGCCTCCTCCACCGGCCGAGGCGGAGCGCTTTCCTGCGGCTGAAATTCCGCAGTTTCTTCCTGCCTAAACCCAACATAGGTTTTCACAGGCGTTTGGCGACGGAACCTAGTCTCAATATCGTCTGGGGATTCAAAGTCCATCAATTTAGAACTTTTCTTCCTCACACGCCCGCTCCGGGATATTCCAGTCACTTCCAAATCTGAAAATTTCGACAAAATTTGTCAATTTTGGAGGGAACTCCGTTGTTGTGAATAGCAGGTTGTGTTGTTGTTATTGGTTTAGATAGTTACCTTCTTGCATTTTGAGTGCAAAAGTTAGATATGAGGGTTATTTGCACTGTTTTCTTGATTACTTATGTTTAGAAACAGTATTTTTAGCAACACGACGATTAAAATGCAATTTGCAAATTGACAGATACTTTTTTAATTTTTTTTTGACATATTCGCGTTTCGGGTTGCAACGGTAGCGTCCATTAGTCTACATATTGTTCGGCCTTCAAGCCAATGATACCATCCTAAAATAATTGTCTCCCAGATTAAAATGTAAATGTTTTATATTGGCAGGGCGATTTTACTCTTTAATTTATATATCATAAATAGAATAGAAAATATCTTACCCGGAACATTGATAGAATAGGGATAGGGACAAATAAAACAAATCTCGTACAATAATCACATTTATTTCAATAACACTGTCTTATTAAAAATGTACATACATATTGGAATATTTAGTTACTCTAAAACAATTAAGACTGCGAAGTCTTCTAAAACTGGATGCTGTATGACTAAATAATGTGATTTCAATTATAAAAACGATCTCAAATAACGCTTAGTAATTGAGGCGTTATCATTTATCTTCGTTGTTGGTTAACATGTATGTAGTAGGAACTATTTCAACGGTATTGCATGTATAAAAAACTTTGAGAATACATAATTTGTATATGCCAACATTCTGGTATAGCCAAAATATTTTAACGAGACGATTAGGTGCTGAAAGACAATAAAATAAATACACATACAATAAATTAACATTTTGTTAAAACCTCGAGAATTTCTTTCGAGGTAGCGACAAGCATTAACAATTACAACTTTCAATACCACTGAAAGCAAATTAATTTTACCCCGAAAACATTACTTTTGAGATCGTAAATGAAAAAAAAACTAATTCAAGCATACGAAAAGGTGACCAATAATCAAAATGAAAAAAAAAAACTAGTGCAGAAAAAAATATGGCAAGAAAACCCAAAGTTAAATGTACGAAATTGTTGAATTATGGTAATATTTATTACTCCCGGTTTCTAAAAGGCCGATGGCAGTGCGCGATCAAAGTCAAGTTATAACTTCTGTGATTGTTAGACCGAAATATCAACAGTCAGTATTTCTGGCGAGTTTTCGCGCCACTGCTTGCACCAGATAGGTGAAGAGTGGACGTTTTGCGGGGCTGCCTTTTTTGCCTTTTGTCGTTCAGGAAGTGCCGATTCTAAGCCCAACTTGAATTTATGATTTTACATTAAATAACTTGATAACAGACTAATTTAATTTAATTGAAATAGGCTTTTAGGAGCCGGAGATTAGTAATTATTTCCATATTTCTGTGTTTGACGCTTAAACTTACGGCAATCACAATACCGCTGTTGGCAAAAGGGGCGCCTCTGAGGAAACGAATACCTTTATAAGCCTTTTTTTTTCTCGTATCGTATCTAACTTTATAAGGCTTATTTTTCTGTTTATTTCCCTCAGATGCGCCCCTTTTGCTTACGGTAATAGAATAAATAGTCAAGAGATTCCTGCATCAATACAACTTGGAATAAAAATCTGTGGAGATATTTACTTCGCGAATTGCGTAGGAACTTCAACTTTGCTATTCGTGTTAACACCTTAGATGTTAATAGAGCGCTATTGTTAAGTGGGAACACCGTAGTATCTTGTAGAGTTCAAAATATTCTGAGTCCGATACAGCTCACTATTGTAATAAAAAAGGACGGCTAGCAGTCTCGGAGCGAGAGAATTGGTCTTACAGGTTTGTAATTACAGTCGTTATTTCGTCAAAAAAATTCAGCCTGCAATGACATTTAACAGCAATCCTCCACAGAATACTTACCCCAAGATGTACACTAGATAATATTGTATCAAAAATATCCCTTTTATATCCGAAGCAAAAGTCTGTTTATTTGTAGAAACTTGTAAAAACCAACGGTTTTGACTAGAATCAATTTCTTTACCATGTAAGAAATCTTCTCAATAAATTGCTAACACGCTTACTTTTAAACCCTTTTTTACAAGCGGCGTGATTGAGCTGTAAACATTTTTTTTCAGAACTAGTATTTTTATTCTTAATTTGTTTAGTCAGCGGGTTAATAAAATAATTTAGTTAAAATCTAGATGACTTCAGAGGTTTGTAGAACCGTTGGCTTTATTCAAGATTATCACCGGGTCAGTCTGTAAAATCATGCTACCGTAAAACGACTAAATTTAATATAATAATAAATATAAACGTACATAATTCTTAATAAGTCCACAACTACAATTTAACTGTTTCGATGATTCCACATAATTTAGAAAAAAAGCAGGAACCTCGTACACCATAATTTTGCGGCAAAATCAACTGACCCTGCCAACGAAATTGCCCAAAATAATCGCCATTGCCATTATTATCCCTATTCCAGTCAAGATCTGGTTAGGTTCTAGGAGAACCTTATTTTTGTCGACATCTTTAATTTGGTCGACCTCTTCCAGGTCTTGATGGACCGCGGATAACGCTTTGGTGATCTCTGCGTCGGATTTTAAACTCGATGCAGAAGCGTTCACTATTGCGCGTGTTAGGTCGCGGAGTTGCGTGTCAACAGTTCTTTCACGATGTTGAAGATGTTCTGGAAATAACGAAACATGGTTTTAGTCTGGTGCTTGTGGCTAAGGAATAACAACCGCACGGGTCGATCGATCAGGTTTAGCTACGCTTGCTGCGGTTCGTGGATGGGTGACCATCTCCACATACCGAGACCGCTCCGTGCCTCGGAAAGCACGTTAAGCCGTTGGTCCCGGCTGTCATTCGTGGATCTTTGACAGTCGTTACGGGTTGTCAGAAGCCCGAAAGTCCTGGAAGGATTTGGGGGAGGCTTTTGCCCAGCAGTGGAACAGTATAGGCTAAAAAAAGATTGTATTTATATATTTACCTATTAAAGATTCCTGTTTATCGACTAGATGGTTTATGTTTTCTTGCATTAATTCTAAGTTTTTCGCGAGATTATCCTGTAAAAAATTAAAAATAAATTAGAAAAATAGTTCGAGAAAAACTTACAAAACTACTATACACCGAATTCATTGGTGGGTCATGTTAATAAAAAAAGGCATTAGTGTTTAAATGGAATTTTATTACCCAGCAAATTCAGTTGCGAATTCTAATCTTTACGCCATGTAGATTAGAATTCGTGGTTAACGGCCAACCCATAGAATGGCAAATAATTAATGTTAATAGGCTTTGAAGCTCTGTGGCATACCTACCTCTCCGCCATTTTTTTTTCAAAATGGCGGCCAAGAATGAAACTTATATAAATCGATAGCTGACATCAATGCAGGACCAAACCCCATAAAACGCTAATAACTTGGAAACGTGACACTTTACGGGGTTTGGTCTAAAATAAAAAAGGAGCGACAGTAGGTATACCAGGCTCCATATCAAAATCTTCAACACTCTTTATTTTAAGATTTTCATTGACTTGATGAGATAATTCATGTTACATACATAAAATGTGTCTAAAGCTTCTCCGCTCAACAGCCTAACTTGCCCAGCCTTTTGACTAGAACCCTATAATGGACAACGAAACGTAAAGAAGCAAGTGTTAGTAAGGATCCTACTAAGGGGGATACGCTAAGGTTGCCGGCGAAATTCAAATTTACTTAAGTTTTTTGCATTTTGCAGGTCAGTGTGAGGCTGTATGTTGATTAAAATATGATTTGCGACCGTAACAAATATGGTTTAACAGGATTATAATCATTAGAATCAGCCATACGACTCCTTAAGTGAGAATTGGTCTCAAATGTCATTATTTCATGAAATATTCAATAAGGTAGTGAGATGTATTGATGATTTTTATGATTCGCGGGCTACCCTGACAGTTTCGCTGATTTTTATGATTATAATACCATTAATTAATAAATATTTGTTATGACTGCGCATGATATATATGAACATACAACTTGATACAGATCAGCAAATTTAAAAAAAAAGTCTAATAAATTTGAATTCCGCGGGCTACCCTGACGGTTTCGCCTTAACGGCAAAATGGCACCGTAATTGCATAACACACAATTAGTCACAATGTCGAGGGTTTTAAAGAAAAAAAATCCTATACCATGGCTTCATAGCTTTGAAAAATTCGTCAGCTTTACAACTTAATAACGCAATTAACGTGTCTGAACTGTCGAAATGAAACGCATTGTATGTATGTTACGCAATTACCCCGCGGGATTGAATGAAATTTGCACATAAATATACTATAACCTGGGGGTCTACTCCGAAGTGGGTTTCCTGCTACGAAGTTACTGTTTGGTTCGGTCGGTCCCGATCCTACACTCGTTCGAATATTGACTATGGTCCCGACCCAACTGAGCCGATCCGAACTTTTTTCGCATTTTTCAATAATATTCGGGTCGGCCATGTGTCGGTCCCATTCGATCATTCGCACTTTGCACTTCCTAGTAGACCCCCTGGACTTGGGCGACTAAGATACTTTTCTAATAGGATCTACTTAGCGTGTCGATGGCAATTTAACTTGAATTTGGCTAATTTTAATGTTCTTTTTGTTGATTTCCAACTTCCAAGCAGGCGATGCCGCGGGCAAAAGCTAGTTCTGTTTATAAGGCTCGAAGAGTCCAGCTATAATTACTCACCTGATAAGCAAACTCCGTCTTCATTGCCTCAGTGATGTCAGCCCTGCTGGCACTACCACCACCTGCGATGGTATATAACACGCTTGCACTTCGAGCCATCTGTTGTTCCATCATCTCGCGAAACTCTGACATTTTCAAGTGATTGTTGATTGAAGAGCCGGCTATACCGAGTACTGTGCCTGTGGAGGGGTACACAGACAATTAAAAAAAAAACAGGTTAAGTTACAGCCCGGGCGTCGAGAGAATGCGTTCTTGACACCTGTCAGACTCGTACAAACGAATACGTGTTTTACGAATTTGATCTTTATTATTTACTAGAACTAGTATTGTCGCACTGACAGGTGTCAGGAACGCATTCTTTCGACGGCCGGACAGTAGTTAAGTTGGAAGGAACCTTATAACACAACTTGTGTCTTGTTAAGTTGTTTATAAAAAGTTTTTTTTTGATGAAAACATCTCGCCACAGATACACGAGAACAAAACTAATAACAAACCATATCAGAATAAGTGACATCATCTACAAAAACTGATCAAATTAACAATTACTTAAAGCCAGATTCACATTCAAAGTAAGCATTAGTTACTTAAGTCAAAGTGCGATTTATGAATTCTATCCTAAGACGACTGCCTGACGTGAGGCGCTAAGCAATCGGGTAAGGCGTATTGCACACAGTTGCCTTAATCATTGCCAATATTTTATAACACTTACCAAAGATAGAGGCGACAATATACCAATACTTGTTCCGTTCAGCATGCGCTCTTTCTCGCTCGTGGCCAAGTTTGACAGCGGCAGACATAGTCGCAAACAGTTCCCTTTCCTCGCGTTCGGCATCACCGAATAGTGCGCGGAGGGCACGCTCTTGTACGATAAACTGAAAAAAATAAAAAGTATTGACAAAAAGAGGTAACGGCCGAAAAATTATTTTAACTTAACCACGGTCTTTTTTGTGATGTAATTTCCCCACAATTTGTGGGAAAACCTTTTAAACTTGTAACATTATAATACCAAAAGGCTAGTTCTCAAATACAAACTACAAACAAAAAATGAGAAAGGAATTTGGACTGAATTTTTTGGATATAACTACTAGCTGCGTCCTGCGGTTTCACCCGCATAAGTTTCGATCCCTTGGGAATGTCGGGATAAAAAGTATCCTATGTAGTATTCTGATGTATAAGCTGTACTGTAAAGTTTCATCACACACACACACACATTTTCGCCATTATAATATAAGTGTAATATCTATTTTGAAGGTTAACGGCTATTTAACATCACGGTAAGAACGGAGCAAAAAAAAAAGTTTGAAAGAACGCTAAGCGAAAACAAAGCAATAGCGCCGGCTGGCGATGCGACGTGACGGGTGTGGAGAGGGGAGGGGATCAAGAAATTTCACGCAGACGAAGTCGCGGGCTAGTAACTAATATAACAATACCTTATGTTCTTCAGTACAAAGATGTAAGTACTTGTCGTCTCCCTTCATGGTGTTCTGCATCTCGGCATGTAGCTCTTTAAGCTTCATTTCAACATCAGCTACCTGACGACCAAGTTCACGTCTCCTGTCTTGTGCTGCCATGAATCTTTCCTGAAAGTTGTTGAAATATTGTTTTTTTATGCAATATGTTTTTTTTTTTAACTGGGGGTCTACTACGAAGTGCAAAGTGCGAATGATTGGATCGGACCGACACATGGCCGAACCAAATATTATTGAAAAATGCGAAAAAAGTTCGGATCGGCGCAGTTGGGTCGAGACCATAGTCAATATTAACAGTGTAGGAGTGTAGGATCGGGACCGACCAAACCAAATAGTAGTAATAGTAACTTCGTAGCAGGAAAGTTCAACATTCGGCCGATACCACTTCGGAGTAGACGCCCTGCTATCAGCCCTTGAGCTTTAACAGGGGTGTGCTAAGATAGCCTGCTGTTTACTTCGATGGTACTAGTTTATCATTTGTGACTTCAAGTGACAGCTCCCAATAATGCATAAATGTGTAAGCTGTCACACCCTTTATGCCTGGAGGCTTTTATTTACATTTTAATTTTAATTAATTATTTTTTAGCTTGAGTATGTATAGTTTTTTTATTATATTGTTGGTGTATTGGCGTGGCTAGCAGACATAAGGCAAATAATTTAATTTCATGTTCTGTGTCTTGTAATGTTAATTACATAACATAGGTACCTAGTATTGTATACAATCAATTTTCTAACTGAACAGACCGCTGTGTTGCTGGGGAGTTTGTTGCGCCACTTCTTCTTCCCAGCGGTAGCACTAGAAAGTGGTGAAGGGCGGGCGTTTTTGGGGGACTGTCTTTTGTAATTTTGACATTCGAAAAGTGCTGATTCTCAGCCTAATTTGAATAAATGACTTTTGATTTTGATTTGCAAAATTCAACGTCCTTACGTCTTTTGCAATTTGAAAGGTCAGGTTGTATGTTCATAAATTAAGCTTTATGACAGTAAAAAATAAGAGTTCACAGAATTATTATCATTAGAATCAGCAAAACAACTCCTTAAGTTAGAACTGGCCTCAAATGTCATGATTTAATGGAATAACCATATAATAGAGTAATATGAACTAGATATTAATGATTTTTATGATTATAATTCTATACATAAAATTAAATATCAATATAATAAAATCATACATAAAATCTTATTTGGCACTGGCAGTTCAAGATTATTCACATCCTCCGCTGCGTCACCTCGTTGTTACATTTATTAGTGTTGGTTAGATCCTTATAAATGAGGAGAGGTCTTTATAGGTGTCACAGCGAGTGTATTTTTATGTCATTGGAGTCTTTTGTTTTGATATGAAATTATGTGTTGTAATAGAAACAATAGGTGGACTGTGTGAAAGATGATATGGTTGAAAAGGGTGGTGACTACTGAGATGACGACTGAGAGAGAAGTATGGAAGAATTGTTGCAGCCACCACAAATAAATGGTATTCAGCTGCATACAGTTAGACTGGGAAGCTGACATCAACTTAGTTGGGAAAAGGTATAGATGTTATTTAGGTATTTACTTATGTTAGTCACTTTTGTAGTCAAGTCAATGACTATACAAACTTTTGGGGCGTAGCACTCTCAATTTTTTTTTTGTAAAAATTATTCCATAATCTAACAATACTCTAAAAGTCTAAAGAGTATGCATGACAAGGTTTAAAAGATTAAATCTCTGCAAATAAGATAATGTACAGAAAGTTCTGCATAGATTTTATCTGATAAAAACATCTCAATGTCTACCACCTACAATGATTAAGCATTATTTGCATTAATCTACATCTACAATAGAGACTATTTATAACTTGTAAGTGATTTTAATTGAATGATGTAAGCTTGTGGATACATTGGATGAATACCATCCATGACATTACTCATTAAAAAAAAATATAGGCATAATAAACCTTGACCTTCCGCCAGTCTATATAAAATTAAAAAAATAGATGTGGTGTCTAACCTGTGCATCAACGACAGTATTTTGCAGAGCCATAATCTCTTCGACACCTGTAAATTTCTCATATCTGTTAACTATGTCCCGTACTCTTTTCGTGACAGTCTCGTATTTTAGCCTTTCTGCTATTTCAGTTACTTTAGTAGCTGGTACATATCTTGTAATAATTTGATCGACTTTCTCACGGCCACTTAAAAAATTAGGTAAATGCACTTTGTCTTTCAGCTTTTGCGCTACCTGTCTGAGTTTGTCTGCCATAATTACATTTTATTATTGTTGTAGATTTTGCAATTTATTGAATAAATAACATTTTTCGGTGTAATGATTTCATACCCCAATGTGTCCCGACGGGTTGGGATTTGACAGTGACAGCTTGAACGTTTGACGTTTGTTGAAGATTGATGCGATTTTATTTTGTGTTCGGATACGCTGAATACTTATAGAAATATGATACGAAATGTGAAAAAGAAGGATTTTGGCATGTATTGTATGGTTAGGAAAAGGCTAGACAGGAAGTTAATAATTCATGTTTTAGTTAGGTCTGTCGCGCACCAGGCAGCCAGAATTCCAGCCGAGCAAACTTTGCCGCCTATTGCGCGGGCTCCATATAATCCATATTATGTTGCATTGGCTGAACAAGCCATTGATTGTTGGTAAATAACAGGCGCATCGGCATTAGACCACAATTTTGCCTCCATCGGCATTCAGCAAGCCTCTTGGGGAAAATAGAAGTAGGGTAGGGTAGGGTAAAAACAAGGGTGCATTGACAGGGTGTCACAAAAATAAGATGGCGGCGTTAGTTCCGATTTTCAAAGTCAAAGTTTTTATTTGTAAATCATGTTTGAAATAGAATAGGTACAGAGATCTCTATGTTTTGCCGTTAACGGCATACAAATATCAAGTAGGGAAATTACGCAAAAGCATGCATAGTTACAATAAAATATTAAAATTTTTGTTAAAAATTAAATGACAAGCTACGAGTAACGGAGTTAACTATCCTCTATCAAACTTAACAATATTGCATACAAAATTTGTTTAGAACATTTAAAATGCTAGAAACATAATAATATTTCTTATGTATTAGGTATGTACCTAACACCGTTTTGGACACGCACCGAATGAACCTTGTTGCATTGTTGTTATTAGTCTTTGCCTTTAGTGTTGCAACTATGTGTGACATTTATTACATTTATTAGCAAGGTGTTATTTAATACCGCAACAGGCGAACTAAAAATATTGATTTTGACTCGGAATAGTAAACAATCCTACCTACCTATCTTAATTTTAGTCTAGATTTAAAAATAGTCTGGAATCCAGTCTAAACTACAATAGTCATAGCTGTTTTTCGGAACAGTCGGTGACAAAAGTCGACTAACACTAGACTTCGGTTTTTATTTTTTTTTTTTTATTGCTGAATGGCTCTTGGCCTCGGTCACGCCTGTTGGAAACGATTTCATAAATTTCATTATTGAGCTTAATATTTAATTAAAATCTGAACAGAAGTAAAATTATAGGAATATTAAATCTTTGCTATTTAAGGTACTTACATATGCAATGCTGAAATACAATTTGGGTACCGAAAAAAATATTTTGCGTTCAATTTAGATAATAGAGCAGTGGGGAAACGGCCGGGGCTTACGACTTGTAGGTCGTAAAAAGACGAATTTTTGCCCAATGAGCTCCTGCCTTTTTCTTAATTTTTTTATTATATATACTTGTATAATATTTAATATGTATAATTGTTTTAGTGTCTTTGTGAATAAAGGTATTGGTATATTTAGATCTGCTGAAATAATGTTTCTGCGAACAAAGAAGTAGTGTATTCACTCAAATCTGTTAGCTTTACCAGTCTAATTTCATAACACTATATCACACCTGCATTCCCAGAAGGGTTAGGCAGACGTGTACCTGCGGGGTAATTGCGTAACACACTTAAGGTAACAATAACTTTCAGTTTTGAGAGTTCAACAACATTCATTGCGTTATTTACATTGTTGAGCAGACAAACTTTTCGAACATACGAAGCAATGGATCATATATCTTTAAATTATTCGGATTGTGATTGATAGTGTTTTACGCATTTAGGGTGCTTTAGCAGTACTAAATTACCCCAGTAAGTTATGTTGAAGTCCCATGTAACAAGGGGCGAGCCTATTGCCAGTGGCCCAGTGGTAACGGCCGCGACGTACGAGTTGTAGGTTATAGGTTCGAACCCAGACAGGCGATTTACTTCGTGTACAGTCAACAAAAGAGATAAGTATGCAGGTCGTCGGATATAGTTGAAGTTTAGTAAGAAACGGACTGATGTTTTCGGATAAATTTTTATTTAATTAATAGAAAACAAACAGTTCATTTATCAAAATTACATTCGAAAACATCCATCGGGTACTTACTAAACTTCAACTATATCCGACGACCCTGCATACTTATCTGTTTTGTTGACTGTACATTATTTCATCACCATTACTCTCAAAACGGTAAAGGAAAACATCGTGAGGAAGCCGTCATGTCTTAGAACCAAATATTCGAAGATATGATGTTGACATCCACCAACCCGCACTGGGTCCGCGTGGTGGTACAGCCCACTCCCTCTAGCTGAAGGAGGCTCGTGTCCCAGCAGCTGGAACATTATAGGCTGATTATGGGCAAAAATCCGACTCTGGGCTGCTGAAAATAAAGTTTCGCATTTAGGTACAATTTTCGCGAATATTTTACCTAAACGCGAAACTCTTTTTTCGTATGTATGAACGACTTGAACGCATTTGGATAAATTTTGGCACACGGCACGTAGAAGTCTTTGTAACCGTTAGCAAAAAGTTAGAATTAGCTTCCATAGAATGGAAGATTAAAGACAAACCATACACATCTACCAGATGTGTTTATAATAAATTCTTCACTATCTTAGTAACACGCAACGTTGTTATAAAAATACGTAACGCGTATATATTACGCAGTTTGGAACTTAAGGGGGCAGCGCATTGCATGGGGAGCCGTCACTTCCTAATGCGAAGCAGTAATGCTCGCGAAGGAGGAGGCGGAGCGCGTGAGGGAGAGGCAATCTTTGCACCCTCACGCCCCTAGTCGCCGCAGGAGACGCTCTGGGCGTCGGGAATTGAGAGCCGATTCGCGGCCACCGTAGGCGCGGGCGCGAGCGATGGGTAGCTCGCTGTCCGGTAAGGACCAGGCCCGGGTCGACGGCGCGTTGTGTTCCAGCACTAAGTGATGGGGTCCGCTAAGGCCGATGCCTGCCAGGGTCGTGGGTTGTTTGAAAGAGTTACCGTGGCACCTAGCACAGGCAACTGAAGGAACACGGGTGGGTTTTAGTCAGTAAAAGTCTCACATCCCGCTCCGCCCAGAGCAGGTAAAGTTATTTGATGACATACCACACAAAAGCAAAAACAGGGGAATTCACATTGGAGTAGCTATTGGATTTTGTCTACGGGAGGCAATCTTTCAGGTGAACTAACCAGTCATTTAATGAGAAGTCTTATGACGCCTAATAATAAATAATCCCACCATAAACCAGTTTTTTGTAGAATTCCTTACGTATTTGATATTAATTTCAACTTTAGTCTTTAGTCAACACCCTTTTTAATAACGCGTGGTACCCACCCACCCACGCGTTCTTGAGAAAAAGGTTCTTGACTGACAGACAGACTGACGGCCAACGAAGGAGTCCGCTATGTGACTTCGAAATATGCGACGCCGAATAATGCAGCGCCGAAATTTTGCAACAACGAATAATCTAATGAAGAAAGCACGAAGCAACGAATATCGTTACAACGAAAACATCTGATAACGAATGCACGTTACTACTAAAAACTTCACACCTAACTACGCGGCCTCGAAATAATGAAATAACGAACGCATCAACGACAGCAAAACAGTCAAACAAAACAAAAACGTAAGGTGGAGAACCTAAGTGAAGCATGGGTCCGGACCCCATCTATTAAATATATCCTAATGCGGGTAAGTCAATAAATATCATAAATTAAAGTCGCTTTTCATGTCTTTTCTCTGTGTGGGAGGGGGATGCATTCCCCCTTAAGTAAAAAAATAGATAATCATGTTGTCAGAATTTTCTAGAAAAATGTCCGATGACACGGTTAAGGTCAAAAGTGCGGATAGCAATATTGTCATATTGATATAATTATCAGTTGATAAATATAACTACTAGGTACTGTAAAGGTTGTCTGCCGTAAGCAACATTATGTAGTGCTGGCCGGCTATAATTTAGCGCGGGTTCCATTCGAACATTCAAGGTCAATTCCCGTAATTAAAATGTTTCAAAATCCAGTCGCAATCTCATCTCAGCGACAAACAAATAATGTCAAAAATTTGTCAAAATGTAAGGAAGTATTTTTGATAGATTGAGACAGATCAGACTGTGAACGTTCTTAAAATTACGAGAATTGCCCCTCAGACTGTGAACGTTCTTATAATTACGAGAATTGCCCCTCTGATGAAAAACACGTAATATTTTTATATAGGAACAATTATTCAATTAGGGGCTGACTTTTCAATCATAACTTTATTCGATAAATAATAATTTTGAAATTTTGACAGTTATTTCATACAAAAACTGTCAAACGTCAATTTTATTCCTTGAATAAAAGTTATCTGGCGATGGAAAAATCCGTCCTTAACAAGATAAACCGTATTTGATACTACTACTACTAATCCTATCCTATCCTATAGGTACTACTAATCCTATTAATATTATAAACTCGAATGTTTGTGAGGACGGATGGATGGATGTTTTTTACTTTTTCACGCAAAAACTACTGAACGGAATTTGATGAAACTGTACAGTAATATAACTCATACATCAGAATAACACATAGGATATTTTTTATCCCGATATTCTCACGTGATGGACACGTATGCGGATGAATCCACGGGGCGCAGCTAGTCTACAATAAAGTACCAAACTACGGCTAAAATGCTGTTCTAGAAAACTACTTAATCCAATGGAAATCCAGTAAATCTGGATTTACACTATCGACAGCTCATTTCACCTAACTTTTCACGGTGAGAGGTTTACAGAATAGATCGGCTGCTCTAAGACTTCCGTTTCACTTGTAGCGGTATCTATAACGCCACATGCGGACATCGCGTCATATTGACGTCACGCAAAATCCTGCATCTCGCAAGCAGAGTTTACCGCGCAACTAGCATGTACATATACAACGGCCCGACATGAATCATTGGGCTGTTGCCCGCCAGACACAACACCCGTCTGGTCAGAGGATCCTCCCTTTTCTATGGAGCATGAGTGAACTTTACACCCTGTCCCTCATGCCTCTGTACACTTGTTAGGAATGTTACTACAGTGGTTAGGTACATTGAAGATTTTTTCAGGAGTTAAGTAAGTATATTCCACTTCAAAGATATTAAACAAGGAAGCATTTAACTACTTAGTTATAACTTGAAGATCATGAACCGTACCTAATGCAGAACATTTACATTACATATACAGGGTGAAATTGAACACTTGGGCAAACCGCTCGCCTACGCGCACGTAGGTATGTGCATCCCTTTCCGTAATGACATGCTCTAATTTTTTTTTTATAACACGTTGAATTATACCTCGGCTTAGTAACTTGACAGTTCAAAGAAAAATACCGAACAACTATACTACTTAAAACTAATAGTGTAGGGGTAGTGAATGATTTTGCGTAAAGAACGAATGATAAAAATGGTTTAATTTAAATAAAACTTTAAATATTCGTAATAGTTTCGTAATTCGTCGAATATACGAAAAATTTAAACAATTCCCAAGATGTCCTGGAAGAAAAAAGATGTTCAAAAGTGGTTGAATAACAATAATAATCAATACATTCTAACTAAGTTCTACTACTGAAAAACAAATTAAATAACAAATTCTACAATTTATAGTAGTGCAGGTATATCGTGTTTTTAAAACAAGTTATTAAATATAATATAAAATTTTGCATTGAACGAAATTGAATGAATTTAAATAATGTACCTACTTATATTATTTAATTTCATTCAATTTCGTTCATTCTTGAACCACCTAAGGCGATTAACACACTGCCACGCACCACGCAGCGTAGCGCGTGAATGCGTGTTTTAACGTTGTTTGTAAGTATCTCCGTTTGTATAGAAAACACGCACAGTCCAACACACAGAAAACACGCAACATGCAGCGTGATGCGCGGCAGAACGTTGTTTGTAGCTGTAAGTATCTCCGTTTGTATAGAAAACACGCACAGTCCAACACACAGAAAACACGCAGCATGCAGCGTGATGCGCGGCAGAACGTTGTTTGTAACTGTAAGTATCTCCGTTTGTATAGAAAACACGCACAGTCCAACACACAGAAAACACGCAACATGCAGCGTGATGCGCGGCAGAACGTTGTTTGTAACTGTAAGTATCTCCGTTTGTATAGAAAACACGCACAGTCCAACACACAGAAAACACGCAGCATGCAGCGTGATGCGCGGCAGAACGTTGTTTGTAACTGTAAGTATCTCCGTTTGTATAGAAAACACGCACAGTCCAACACACAGAAAACACGCAGCATGCAGCGTGATGCGCGGCAGTGTGATAATCGCCTAACTATCTATTTTTGTCAAAAACTGGTAACCCCTTCAACTATCAAGTTAGTGAATACAATTTAAAGTCGAGGTAGGTATAGATATTTTAATTTGGCAATTTCATCCTGTACAAAGATTGTCAGAGATATCAAACAAATTGTATGTCAATAAACACACAATAAACATTAGTGACAATGATTGTAAAGTGGCTATTAATGTATTTATTTATTTTATATTAATGGAGTGCAAACACTTAAAAGATAATTGTTACCGTCCTTACCTGTTTCAATAAATAAATATTTAATAGCAGTAAATACCTAGGTATTTATTGCTGTTAAATATTTATTCAAACAGAACAATATGACTGAATGTCACGCCTGTTTTTCGAAGGGTTAGCCAGAGGTGCACCTATAGTAGGTACACCCACATTTCGCCAGCAGTTATGTTTAAGTCCCAAGTCGGCGAGGCCACTGAAGTACTTATTTTTAAAAGTAGGTACAGACGCCAGCACACCAAGCTACTACAATCTGTCAAAATTCTTTAATAGATTTTCAACTTTATCTCTAAAGCATTAAGGTTCAAGGTTGATTGGGAAAATTTGACAGTTTCGGGTAGCTTGACCTGCTGGCGTCTGTACCTAGTTATTTTTAACAACTGATATTTATATAACTTTTAGATAATGTTGTTTTTTGCACTTTTGACCTTAACCGTGACATCGGGAAGTTTTCTAGAAAATTCTGTCAACATGATTATCAATCAGTGGCGTAGCTATCGGAGGGCTAGGTGGTGCCGTGCACCGGGGCCTCCAAGCTCAGGGGGCCCCGGTGCAAAAAAATTCTTCCACCTCATCATCATCTGCCTAGCCTTTTCCCGACTATGTTGGGGTCGCCTTCCAGTCTAACCGGATGCAGCTGAATTTTACATGGAACGAAAAAAAAATTCCACCTTCAGAACATAAAAATATAATACGTTATTTCTGTTGTGTAAGTTCTTGTGTTTAGCCACTTCAGCCAATCGGCTGTTATGCGACCGATTTATGAATACTAGCTTACTCTACTGAAATATTAGTGATGATCTGCACTCCTTTTTTTGATAAAAAAAAGTTAGGTTCCTGGAGGTGGCCCTCAACAAGTCGGAGATTTTTCATGGCCCCCGGCGGGCGCCACCACCTGGATCGCACATCGTGATCGGGGGGGCTTGAATCCCTGTCGAGTCTACCATGAAGTACCTGGGTTCTCGACAGCCGGTGGGATTTGGACCCCCACTTACGACGGCTGGCGCCCAAGTTGTTGGGCGCAGCTGGGGTGCTATCAACGCTGCTTCCCAATCTGGGGGGCCCGAGCGCCGCCTGGAGGCGGCTCTACGTGGGGATCGTGCGATCGATGGCCCTGTATGGGGCCCCGGTCTAGACGACTGACCTGACAGCCCCGGAAAATCTCCCTCTCCCTTTCCGCAGCCTCCTTCTGCGAAACAGTCGTCTCGCAGAAGGAGGCTGCGGAAATTTCGTCCACTCACCCGGCCCGCAGAAGGCGCACCGGGCGTTGGCGGAGGACGGACAACGCCCTCTTCCAGCCCCCCTAAATTGGACCTAGGGCGATGGACTAGGGGACGTCCGTCGCGTACTTAGTCTAAGCCTTCTCATGCCGATCCATGTAACTGGAGACAGTCAACCCCTGTCATACAAGATGTCCTAGTTCAGGGTTCGAGATCTCACTGATGTAACATTTACTGAAGTTTTGGAAACAAATTACTATCGTCTCAACTGCCTTGGCTTTTCCCAACTATGTTGGGGTCGGTTCCCAGTCTAATCAGATGCAGCTGAATACCAGTATTTTACATGGATCGACTGCCTATCTGACCTCCACAACCCTTACTGGGTAATACGATACCCCTTGGTAAGACTGGTTGTCTGACTTTCGGGCTACTGACGACCCGTAACGACTGTCAAAGATCCACGAATGACAGCCGGGACCAACGGCTTAACGTGCTTTGGAAAGAAATTACTATAAATTACTATTTTTTGATCCGTGGTTAAACTCAACCAATTGTTAAAAATAGTAACAAATGGCTAAATTTTTGAAAAATGTGTTTTTTTTTTATCAAATTGTTAGTTTATTTAATGGTTATTTTTTAAAACTAATAGTTAATTGTTTGACCATTAGCAATGATATTATATCATTAGATAAACTAAAAATTGATAAAAAAACACATTTTGCAAAAAAATTATGGTGTTTTTAGGGCCCTCGCCCACGGGCGACTTTTTGTAGCGATGCAGTCGCGATGCTCTCGCGCGTAGCATCGATACAGACGCGAAGCAGTCGCTAGCTGTGTGCCCGCGCCCACGGGACCAGATTCAGTCGCGATGCAAACGCGATTTGGTCGCGATGCAGTTACGATACAAAAATACCTTGGATCAGTACAGTTGCAAGATGGACTCCGTTGAGGCAACATTAGTCACAGGAAGACGTGAGTCCCATATTACAGGACGCTCCTGAATTGCCGTAATAAAAGTTTCAGTGTCAAATGACTCCATTTTACGCCTGTGACGGACAATAGCATGCACTCTGGACCTGTCTGTGTTGCTCGTTGCACTGATGCCGATTCCCAATCACGCGCCGCGCCACGGGTCTACCTTTTATAGCAGAACTTTTTACGTCATAATATTGTTTTGCATAACAACGGATAGCATAAACTTCATTTCGCAGAAAATCATTTCGCATACACTCGGTTGTCATACATTCAAAACTCATAATTTTTTTAGTCAGAATCATCTTTAGGCATAATGTTTATATCCATAATAATTAAAAAGCAGAACCATCATATCGCAGAAAATTCACAGTCAGAATCGTCTTTTGGCATACATTTTATATCGATAGTCATTAAAAGGCAGAACTGATTTTTTTCGCCACACACATTTAATTATCATTATTCAATAAAACAGTTGATTCTGCATGTATTTACTCAATAAAACAGTTGATTGTGAAAGCATGCATGCAGCATGCATGTAGCATGCAAGCAGGCATGCAACATGCAGCATGCATGCAGCATGCAAGCAGGCATGCAACATGCAGCATGCAAGCAGGCATGCAACATGCAGCAGGCATTGTTTCTGTCACGGCTCCGGCGCTGCGGGGTTTGGGCGGCGCCACGCGAGCTTATCGTCACAGATGGTTTTAACGCTCACCACCGCAGCTTCGGCTTGCTGGCCGGCTTCGCCGGCCAGCCTCAGCCGCGGTGGCGGGCCTTCAAACCACCTGCTCCTCAGCTCGCGGGCCGCCCTACCCCTCCGCGCCTACGCGGGTTTAAATTACACTCTAGGGGTAGGGCAGACAAGACTGCGTAAAGTCGGTTTCGCAGCGATTCGTTTCTGTCACAAAATTTTGCAGCACAACGTATTGACTTTTTATGACACAAATTTAATTTAATATTGAAAATGCTACCAATACATGCTATATTTAGAACATTCTATGTCACTTTTGCAGACCATTCGATTTTAAATACATTGCACGTAGGTTATCTAACCATTCGACAGCATAAATTTACTTTATTTAAATTATCAGTATTATTCCATATATTATAAGTTTTTGATGTTTTGAACACTAATTTTTACAAGAAGATACATCTATTTTAATTTTTGATGTTCAAATATGCACCCATACCAAATAATCGTATCTCTAAATAAATGTTATGCTAAACAAAATTATGCATAATATTAATTATGGCAATGGTAATTATGCGAAACAAAATTCTGCCAAGATAAAAGTATGCCATTGTAAATTCGGACACGTAAATATTCTGCCAAACAAAAGTTATGCTAAATAATTTTTATGCCTTAAAAATATTCGATTAAATAAGATTATGCCATGTGAGTTATGCCAAATAAAAATCGGAGTATCAAGATTCTGCCAAATAGAAGGAACCCCCGCGCCACACTCCCTCCCCCCTCCGTTCTCTCTACCGATGTCGTCCGACGCGGTCGCGCGTTTGTATCGATACAATCGCGATGCAGTAGCGCGTTGCAAATGCGACTAACACGCGTTAGAAGTGATGCTGTCGCGCGTTTGCTAAACGCGCGACTGCATCGCTACAAAAAGTCGCCGTGGGCGAGGGCCCTTAGATGTTTTTTTTTTTAAACGTTGCCCCACCCTAGGAATTTCTCCTGTATCGTGGGTGCGTTTACAAACATTTAAACTCACGGACACAAACAGCCAGACCCGGAACAACTACTTGTAGGTCATACAAATATTTGTTCCGTGCGGGAATCGAACCCGCGACACGCAGCGCACCAACCGTGCCGTCAATTTCTAACAATTGGTTGAGTTTAACTACGAATCAAAAAACCAGCGCTTAATAACTACGAGTAATTGCCCCGCTAGTTTAACTTAAATACAGCAGGCTACTGCAGTTACCTAACCTCACGTAGACTAATGAAATAGAGCTAAATCATTGTCAGCTATACAGAAGCTGGTCACGATTTAATTGTGACGTGTATAGACAAATATCCTTCTCGATTTTCCTTTTGCTAAGTAGGCACTAAGACAGTGATATATTGGTTAGCGATGTGGTAGCAACAGATTGTATGTATGTGCAAATTGGGGTGATGTTCGGAATGAAAGTTACGACGTGTGTGGAGTACTGAAGCCACATATCGGCTGGTGCTACAAAATGCCGTCTAGCAGCTTTGGACTCAGAGGAGAGGCGTGCGAAGAGGCTAATTGGTGATCCAGATTTGGTTAAGACCAATCTACAAAGCCTGGAGCACAGGCGTAGGGAAGCCAGCCTTTCGGTATTCTGTAGGATGCATTCTGGAGAGCGTGCGCGGGAATTACATGACTTAATTCCGCCATCACCGTTCCATCATCGGACAACCCGTCGCACGGCGAGTTTCCACCTTTAGGTTGTTGACACTGCTACGATCCGGACGAAGCGTTTCGCCTCGTCGTTTATACCGCGAATATCGAAGGACTGAAACAATTTGCCTGCAGCGGTTTTCCCGTCCGATTATAATTTAAGTGTCTTCAAGGCTAGAGCGAATAGGCTCATAATAAATTAGTGCGCTTTACCATCAACGATTGCATCACTGCTTTCCATCAGGCGGGATCGCAGTCAAGCACTAGTTTATATCATAAAAAAAAACATTTAAGATTTGACTTGTTTTTATTTATTTTGTTATTTATGTACACACAGTAAAATTGATACAGATACGACAATTTAGAAGAAAAAAAATGTTTTTTTTTTTTTTTTTAATTACAATTTTTGTTCTAATTAGTGTCTATGTATCTATTTAGCTTGGGGCTCGTGGCTAAATAATAACAGCCGCACGGGTCGATGCTACGTTTTGCTACGTTATGCTACGTTTGTTGCGGTCGATTCGTGGATGGGTGACCATTCATTACATATCGAGACCCCTCCGTGCCTCGGAAAGCACGTCAAACCGCAGGTACCGGCTGTCATTCGTGGATCTTTGACAGTCGTAGTCGTTACGGGTCGTCAGAAGCCCCGAAAGTCTGACAACCAGTCTTATACATGGATTGTGGTCAGATTGGCTCCATGTAAAATACTGGTATTCAGTTGCATCCGGTTAGACTGGAAGCCGATCCCAACATAGTTGGGAAAAGGCAACGCAAGTGACTTCCACTCTCCTTTTCCTTTGCCGACAACGCGGGTCAGGCCAGTATTTAAGAGCTCGCTGTTCTGCCATCTTGGCCCTGATCTCATCTTTTAGCCCAATCTTCTTAAAACTGATGATCATTCCCGTCAATCTAAGCAGCACCCTAAATGCGTAACACGCTATCAATCTCAATCAGAATCATTTTGAAGGATATTGCTAATCCATCGCTCCATATGTTCGAAAAATGTGTCTGCTCAACAACGTAAATAACGCAATGGATGATGTTGAACTGTCAAAATGAAACCCATTGCTACTGATAGTGTTACGCAATTACCCCGCAGCAGGAGGTCAGCCCTGACCTAGGCTACCTGTCATCAGTTAAGTAAATGTTACTTAGTTAGTGTTTGTTATCTGCTACTAATTAACCGGTAGGTATATCGTGTCACACGCAGTGCGCTGTGTTGCGCGTGCGTCTAGTGCGGGTAACGACGAACGAAGCGAAACGTCTTCGAATGGGGACCAACATTTTTTTTTTTTTTTTTTTCGTATGGTGAATCATCAAATGACCCCTCCCGCTCTGGGTGGAGCGGAAGGGAGTGTCAGACTCTTACTGACTAAAACCCACCCATGTTCTTCCTTTGCCCTTTATGTTCCGGGGTAGCGGTAACCCTTTCGGACAATCCCGCTGACCCGGCAGGCTTCGGCCCTAAGGGGCCTCTCAAATTATGCTGACAACTCTTTGAGGCGCGCGAGGAACATTTACGCGCCGTCCGGCACGGGCCTGGTCCTGATCGGACGGTGAGCTACCCATTGCTCACCGATGGAAGAGTCGCAAGGACTAATGGCGCCGATTCCCTTGTTCACAAAGTGCATCTTTTTCTTTCTATTTCATTAAGAAAATGACAGAAGATAAATATTAGTAAACTCCATTCCATTGTCGAATTCTAGGCCCTCCATAATCACGTTAATTACTATCTGCATCTGCCCTCCTCGTCACGGCATGTCGGTTATGATATAATCTTAGCTAAAAACAAACTAAGGGTAATTAGTCAACGGGTCGCGTCAACTACCTCACTTTATTATACTGTGCGTCAACTCGCGTAACACGCACGTAGCGACCTTCTGCGCGTGCGACTACGTATTAAAGATCTAAACTGTTGCATAGGTACGGTATGTGGGTCGGTGGCACCGTGCAAGAAGCTAACGGTGGTTTAAAATTACATGACATAATAATAATCAGCCTATAATGCTCCCACTGCTGGGACTTGATGGATAATTTTCATTTTGAAATTTAATACAGGATGGCTCATTTATTGATTGACCAAATTTCTTTTTTGTCTCTGGTTTGGTAATGATTTTTCTAAATGCAACAATGCTCTGCGAAAATTCTCGAGAAGTCGCGAAAAGTCTCTACTACCATTTAGTATTAGTAAGAAGATTTTGGCGATAGTACATAAACATTTCAGATGAGTATTTTATCTTGTTTCATAATTTTTAGAGCGTGGTTTTTCAGTGGTTAGAAGGTCAGTTACCGTAATTAAAAACGTTAAAACTTTGTAAGATCTAGATCGTATGGAAAACAATAAAATAATATCGTTGTTTAAATCTATATCTAACCACCGTAAGGACTATTCCTGCTCGCAGCGCATATTATTAGTCGACCTAAAAAGGATCCCATTTTGTTTTACTTACGGACGCAGCTGTGGTCATCATGTGCACGGGATTTTGTTTTCAAAATGGTCAGATATAGACTTTGGCGATAGTACATTAGACCCTACTAATTAAAAGTATAGACCTATTTCAGTGCCACTTACCTTTATGAAATAAACTATTATTATTATGTCGTTTATTTATTTACTTATCTTATTTTGTTACATTTTTAAATATTTTTTTTATTATAAAAATTAAGTATAAAAAAAACATTTAAAATTATAAAAAAATAGTGATCCACCGATGTCAGGAGCAGAGTCCAAGCTACCGGTGGTTAGGGCTCCAGAGACAAGACAGAGAACCTCCTCATAATGCGAGCTGTATCGAGGAGTTTTGAATTATTACCCTTTATTATTATTATTGCCTTTCGCAAAAAATTTGAAAAAAAATATTTTAGGTCAAATGCAAAGATTTTTTAATAAACATTAATTCCGTTTAACAAAATCATTTATTATTCAGTCGCAATCTCATCTCAGCGACAATCAGTGTCAAAAACCTGTCAAAAATGTAAGGATTATAGAGGTATTTTTGACAGATTGAGACTGAGATCCTAATTACGTAATGCACTATCAATCACAATCTGAATCATCTTGAAGGATATTGCTACCTAAAAAACTATTGCTTCATAAATTCGAATAATTTGTCTGTTCAACAACGTAAATAACGCAATGAATGTTGTTGAACTGTCAAAATGAAAGCCATTGCTACTGTTAGTGTGTTAGTGAGAATTGCCCCTCAGGTTTTTCAGCACAGCTTCAGCTGCTCTAGGAAAACCAAACGCGATAAAAAACAACAAGACGGTCAGACGCTTCTACCCACCTACGTGTACAGTCCAGCCAAGCGGCTGGTGAAAGGAAAACCTTCATAGATGTCATGGCAATTAACTTAGCCGTCTCTTCAAATAACGACCATGAACTCTAGAAATAATTAAGCAACTTTACGGAACGGAAAATGCCGATACAAGCAATAGACCAGCTAATCATTGAAATTAAGTTATGGCTGTAATTAGGGAGGTGCTCCACAGTAGCCCACGGGTAAGCTACGCATGTGCGAGCTTCGCTTTGTATAAAAATGTATACTGCATTCGCAATTTACTTTCCAACCATACAAACAAAAATGTGTTTTTGTAAAAACAAAATATCCACACCCCCTTTTAATTCAAGCTACAAGTTAATTAAAAAAAAAGTATTTTTCAATAGTACCTACCAGTCACACTTACCTACTACACACATAAAAAAATACCTTAATTAACACATCTATAAAGTTGATATTCGTTTAAATGGAAATAACATCAATTCGATGCAAGGATTTGAAAAGACTTTAGGCGGGATCATCTATTGCATGGGTTCTCAACGTGGGTGATAAAGCAGGGGGCGTGGGCGTTCGAGACTTTCAGGACCTAGATAAAATTATATATGCTATCTTACGACTATCTAATATTATATACTTTTAAATATAATCGTGGCAAAAGCTGTTTCAGAGTCGCGAAAGATGGTAAGTAAAAAAAATAAACTCAAAGTGGGCGGTGGGTAAAATGAGGCTGAGGACAGGTATGATCTTTGTGCCTGTCCTACGTAGCAGTAGACGCACTAGGATAAGCATAAGATAGGTACTCATTAGTATGGGAGTTTGTACGGAGAACCTGTTTTTTTTATAACGTTCCCACTGCTGGGACACAGGCCTCCCTTATGCTTGAGGGAGTGGGCTGTAATCTACTACGCGTCCCCAGTGCGGGTACGTGGCCGCCACAATGTCTTCGAATTTTTGGTTCTAGGACATGCCGGTTTCCGCACTATGTTTCTCTTCACCGTTTTGAGAGTGGAGTTGATAAAATAATTTATACAAAGTAAAGTGCCCGACTGGTAAGTCATGGCTCCACTAGGCCGAAACCGCTCTTGCGGTGGATGGTCGACTTAATATTTATGATACTTTACATGACCCTAACGCAATACAAAGTGAATGTAAGTTAAGTAACTTAATCTATGTATCATAAGTACGAGCATACAGATTCCGTTCGTCTAAAAACTGCTTGAGTAAGCGTTAGTAATGCATTTCGATTTGCATATGGATTTCATTAATTTGACAAAAAAAAAAAACTGCTGAATCATATGTGTCTTTCCTAATGGCCGCTGCAAGAGAGAGGGTCGCCAAGTATCTTGTATAATCAGCCTATAATGTTCCCAATGCTGGGACACAGGCCTCCTCTCGGTGAGAAATAATGTGTCGTAATCCGCGACACGGGCCCGGTGCAGGTTGGTGGATAAGTAGCAGGGAGCAGTGGTCAAATAACCTGAGTGAAATTTGATCTATAGCTTTTGCCAGACTTCATGGATGATTCATTCTTACCAAGGGGTATCATTTTACCCAGTAACTGGGTTGTTTAGGTCAGATAGGCAGTCGCTCCATGTAGTCCATGTAAAGTCCTGGTAATCCGCTGAATTCAGTTAGACTAAAAGCCATCCCAACAAAGTTGGAATAAGGCGAAGCAAAATCTTTTGAGGCTTGTGGCTGGGTAATAAGAGCCGCACGGGTCGATCGATGCCACAGTTAGCCCGTGGATCGAATAGCATGTTAAGCCGTTGATCCCGGTTGTCATTCGTGGATCAGAAAGTCTGACAACCAGTCTTACCAAGGGGTATCATGTTACCTATGTCCATGTAACTGGGTGGTGGAGGTTCAGCTGCATCCGGTCAGACTGGAAGCCGACCCCAACATAGTTGGGAAAAGGCTAGGCAGATCTAGATGATGAGTAGCTTTCGCAAAAGAGTGTTCGTTACAAACAATTAATGAATTAAAATAAGTAAAGATCGCATGTTCATGACTAATTATTATTGATTGCCTGCTCTTGGCCCAGAAACAGTACCCTTCCTATTTCTCAGAAGATGGGTGGCGGAACTAAAGACTTTTTACAATGTTTTATGTTTTCCGGCTGCAGAAAACCTCAACCGGCGAAAATATAAACACATTATCGGAAATTATATTTTCGAGCCGTTTGGGGTTGAAACCCTCGGGCCGTGGGGTCCGAGTGCTCATTGCTTGTTCAATGAACTCTCTAAATGGCTGGTTGACACTTCCCGTGACCCAAGGGCTGGCTTTTACCTTGGCTAAGCATTGCCATACAACGTGGCAATGCCGCTCAGTCTCTTGGGTACATTACCAGTCGACAGCGATGCGGAGGAATATTTCGACACAATATTTTAGTTTTTTAATAGTATTAGTTAGTATAGGATGTTATATTTTTATTTTAATAATTTGTAGTTTATTTAGTATTGGAAGTTAGTTGACTAATTTCCACGTTGGTCTGTTGGTTGCTACTGCTGAGTATGAGGTCCTGCGGGGTCCTGCTGAGTATGAGGTCCTGCGGGGTCCTGCTGAGTATGAGGTCCTGCCAGTAGCATTCATTGGCTTTCATTATGACAGTTCAACAACATTGATTGTGTAACTTACAACACAACAACAACAAAGACAAACAATACAAGAATAATGAAAAAATACTACATATATTATTAGTTTTAAGTTATCTTGCTGCGCCCTAACAGGGTCATTACTAGATTAAGCCTAGCGTGTAACTATGGTTGTGTACAGACGCCAGCAGGTCAAGCTACCCGTAACTGTCAAATTTTCCCAATCTACCTTGAATCTTAATTCTTTAGCGATAAAGTTGAAGTCCATCAAATAAATCTGACAAATTTTAGTAGCTTGATGTGCTGGCGTCTGTACATGGTGCATTAAATAAATAAATAATTTACTTTGTGGAGCAGACATTTTTTTCGAACATATGCAAGCGAGAGTATGCGTGTGTGAGGGTGTGTGTGCGAGTGTTTTTTTTGCGAGCAATGGATATCCTTCAAAATCATCACCCTAATTCTTTAACCTCATTACATCTCTCGGGATACATCGTTAACTAGTAGAACAAAACAAATAAACAACCAGTTAAACTAACCTAAGTTTAATTCAAAACGCTCGGTGGCACCTGTCGAATGATTGATGGCGTATGTTGTAATTCGGCGCGCGCGCTGCACGCGTGTCTAATTCTAAACGAAGGATGCGCATTGGGTATTGTACCTTACATTTTACTAGCTTCTGCCCGCCGCAAATAAACAAAAAAAAGCGTAAAATTTCTTGGTCCCCCAACCCGGCCCGTCGCATCGCATCGCCTGGCCGCACTAGTACCTACTACGTTTTTGCATAGCATTCTTTTTGCTCTACTCCTAAGGGCTCTAGCATAATCACTTATCAGCCTATACTGTTCCCACTGCTGGGACACAGGCCTCCTTTCGGTCTAAGACAGGGGACCGTAATCCACCACGCGAGCCCAGTGCGGGTTGTTAGACGTCACATGTCTTCGAAATTTGGTTCTAGGACATGCCGGTTTCCTCACAATGTTTTCCTTCACCGTTTTGCGAACAGTGGTGATGAAATAATTTACAGGGAGTAAAACTGACTGTGCTGTCTGAGCTTTAACTGGGTTCGAACCTATGACCTACCACACGTACGTCGCGGTGTTACCACTGTGCCACCATTGCTCTCTGTATTTCAATCATCATCTGCCTAGCCTTTACTCAACTATGTTGGGGTCGGCTTCCAGTATAACCGGATGCAGCTGAGTACCAGTATTTCACATGGAGCGACTGCCTATCTGACCTCCACAACCCAGTTACTGGGTAATACGATACCCCTTGGTGAGACTGGTTGTCAAGTTTTCTGCTTCTGACGACCCGTAACGACTGTTAAAGATCCACGAATGACAGCGGGAACCCACGGCTTAACGTGGTTTCCGAGGCACCGAGTGGTCAGATAGGCAGTCGCTCCATGTAAAATACTGTAGACTGGAAGCCAACCCTAACATAGTTAGGAAAAGGCTAGACAGATTGATATTCATTTATATTGTATTTTTACTTGTATTAGTTATACTGACATTGTAGGATTAAATAACCGACGCATTTTCTTTTTATTACTGTTCATATTTAAAACAACCACCGAAAAATAAAATGACTGCGTGTTATTTTTTTCAATTGATTATAATAACCTCCCTAATGATAAAATAATAGTTGTAAAAATTATTATTCAACCTATTTTATAAAATCTATCTATGTATTTTAGTGTATTGTATACATAATATTTGCACCAACGACAGTCCCATTTTATGTCCAGGAAAATCACTGTCCATTCTAAGGTTGCCTGGAAGAGATCGCAGTAATGCGATATGGCCGCCCATTGTATATTTTGTAGTGTTTAATGTATTTTTTATGCTATGTATTTTTGTGGTGTACAATAAAGTATATATAAACAAATAAATAAATAAAAATCAGCCAGCCAGGCCATTAAATGTTGTATTAGACGCATGGGCTGAATATCATCCAGGCCGCTAGTTAAGCGGCCCCGTTTAGTTAAAAAACTAGGCGGTTAACTAAACGGCTAATTAAACCAGTTGGCTGCGACATCTATCTAAAACGTCATCATTTGTTTTGTTCCTCGAACGATATCAGAGAACCAAACAAATGACGATGTATTATCTCTTTTTATAATTTATGACTTGATGAAAAAAACTGACGGGCAGGTAGGTATGAGACGGTCTTTCAAAGCCTTTTCGTGCTTCTCTAGACCTAGCGGTTTAGGTTGTGCGTTGTATTTCAGTCAAGTATGAGTTTTAAGATTTTTTTGATTATTTTTGTACTTAACCTTATTTTTAAATGGCTATATACCAAGCCATGTTTACTTTATATCACATGCAAATACATTACCCATATGCATTTTTTATTAAGTACTATAATGGACATCGAACATACTAACTCGACTCAATGCATTGAATTGTGAGCCTTATATCGTACCACGTACAGTCGTATTTCCATTCTACGAGGGTGTGTAGGCAACACTTATTTTTGTAAATTCGACTGTACGACACACGGTATAAAGTTGAGATAGGTACAGACGCCAGCACTTCAAGCTACTACAATCTGTCAAATTTCTTTAATAGATTTTCAACTTTATCCCTTAAAGCATTAGGGTTCAAGGTTGATTGGGAAAATTTTACAGTTTTGGGTAGCTTGACCAGCTGGCATCTGTACCTAGCCGTGAAACGATTGATAACAAACTTTTATTATCTCCGCCCAAAAAGGTGACAGTAATTAGTATTAATTTAATTTGTAATTTGATAGTTTAATCAGAGTCTCAGAGGTCAGACATCAATACTGCAACGTTGTAACATTGACAGGAATCGAACTCGCTATTTATTTTATTTATTGAATCTTTTTGCACAAAAAAAAGGTACAAAGGCGGACTTAATGCCTTAGGCATTCTCTACCAGTCAACCAAGGGTGGTGAAGAGATTAGATGGCAGGTGCTTTGGTTGAGAGGGACAATGATAAAAAAAAAAACTCTTAGAACTAGGTAAACAAATACATAAATAGGTTATATACATACACATACATACTATTACTATAATACAAACTTATAATATATATAAATATATATATATATATATATATATACAAAATCAAGGAAGAGAGATATTGAGATGACTCTCCGCTATTTGTTTTGAAAATAACTCTGCAATTTCCGCTTAAATGCATACCGACTGGTGGCCGTCCTGATATCAAGGGGATCACAGCATCACTATCTCCTACATGTATTCTTCTTCGTGTTGTACGACTGTATTTTTTTAACCGACTTCAAAAAAGGAGGAGGTTCTCGATTGGGAGGTTTAAAAAAATGTTTTTTGTGGTCATAACTCCGTCATATATAGACGGATTTGCAAAATTCTTTTTTAATGGATAAGGTATCTCTCAGGGGTGGTCCCATATAAATTTTTATTAACTTTGCTTGGGTAGTTTTTGAGTTATCTTCAATAATACGATTTTTCCACTTAGTTTATATAAGGTGTAAAAAATATCAGCCGTCCCATATAATCCCCTATTATATGGGACGACTGATATTTTATACGGCTGATATGACCCAACAAAAGTACTAGGCTTGCATGAATTCACGATAGTATTTCAATCATTAGTACGAGTATTATGCTTTTAATAGGATTTAGAAGTCCATTTTTTGGCACACAGATAGTTTATGGATTAACACAGGATACTTTTTATTCCGATATTACCACGGAATCGAAACTTATGTGGGTGAAATCGCGGGGCGCTGCTAGTACTGTATAAATATACTAGCTTCTGCCCGCGACTTCTTCCGCGCGAATTTCAGCCCCTGACACATCGCGTCCCATTGCTCCCCCGTGTTACTACTTCGTTTTCAACTTTTTTTCATTTTGCTCGGATCCTAAAGGTCGTAGCATGATGATAGATAGCCTATAACCTTCCTCGAGAATTGGGTTATCAAATGCAATAACATTTTTTTAATTCTGATTGGTGGTTCCCGAGATTACCTTCTACATACATACAAACAATAATAAAAAAAAAATGTTTATTTCAATTAAAATGGGCATTTAGATATTTGGAGATCACCTTTTATGCAAGGGATTGCTTGTCTTAGGAGTCTCCGCACTTCCATTTGTCTTTTTTAATGCGATTGAAATGTAGAAAATGGCGCCGATTCCCTTGTTCACAAACTAAACTAAATTTAAGTTCTGTGCATCCTTTTCTTTCTATTTCATTAAGAAAAGGACAGAAGATAAAATATTTGTTTAGTCCTGTCAAATTAAGATACTCCTTAAACATATTAGACGTGATTAAAAACATGGCTGCTAAAAATACGTCAATTTACGTCAGGCGCTGACTAATTTGACAGGACTAAACTAATATTTATCTTCTGTCCTTTTCATAATGAAATAGAAAGAAAAAGATGCACTGAACTTAAATTTAGTTTAGTTTGTGAACAGGGGAATCGGCGCCAATGTGAACATGCAAGACTAAAAATAAAATAAAAGTAAATAAAATTAATGTAAAAAAAAAAAACAAACGAACACAAGTTTTACCTCTTTATAATCGTAGTATAGATTCTGCTGCATATAAATCTAAATCAGCAACCGAAACATATAGTATTTATGTATTCAAACGTCAACAACTGTATTTACGCAACAGTAGTACCTACCTACATTAGTATTAGATTCACGCCATGATTGATATCGAGGAAGATCTCACATCAAATGCAATTTGAATATTAAACTGCCTAAACTCAAACTTCGGATCTGCATCGTCATATTAGGTCTAGAGACTAGGTCTTAGGGGCTTTTTTTTTCTCTTGGGAAATCATCAAATGACCCCTCCCGCTCTGGGTGGAGCGGAAGGGAGTGTCAGACTCTTACTGACTAAAACCCACCCATGTTCCTTCCTTTGCCCTTTATGTTCCGGGGTAGCGGTAACCTTTTCGGACAATCCCGCTGAGAATCTTAGGGGCTTGTCACTTCTTTCTTTCTTTCTTTCTTTCTTTCTTCACATACCAAAACCTACCGTGCCTCGGAAAGCACGTTAAGCCGTTGGTCCCGGCTGTCATTCGTGATCTTTGACAGTCGTTACGGGTCATCAGTAGGCCGAAAGTCTGACAACCCAGTCTTACCAAGGGGTATCGTATTACCCAGTAACTGGGTTGTGGAGGTCAGACAGGCAGTCGCTCCATTAATCAGCCTATAATGTTCCCACTGCTGGGACACAGGCCTCCGCTCGGTGTGAAGGAGTGGGCCGTACGCACCACGCGGGCCCAGTGCAGGTTGGTATGTAGATGTCACATAAGTCTTCGAACTTTCGGTTCTAGGACATGCCGGTTTCCTCACGATGTTTTCCTTCACCGTTTTGAGAACAGCGGTGATGAAAAATTTACACGTAGTATAACGTCTGTCAAACTCAAACTCAAATCATTTATTTCAACTAAGCCCATTACAGGCACTTTTGAATTGTCAAAGGGTCTGTCTGGGCGTTACCAGTTACCACTGGGCTGCCACTGTTCTTCCCCTCTTCTTAGTCCCTTGTAAGAGGATAATAATTGCCAAAATCCGGGAACAAATCCGAACTCCAGACGGTTCCGGAAAAATCCAAAATAACCTTGCCCGACTTGGGGATCAAAGCCAAGGATCCCACGTTCAGCAGTCGAGCTTGCGAAAACTAGACCAACGAAGTAATCAATTTAAATGAAGCCACTAAACATTTGTTAGCATTAGGCGCACACGATGATTGATAAAACAAGGAAGATTTAAAATAAAATGCAATTAGAATATTAAAATGAACTGACCAAAAACAAGGTCCCCTGCATTTAACACGAATGATAATAACGGTAATGAATGAGTAGACAATTCTTTTAGGTATTTAAATGTGTACGCTCGATTTCGGTTGGTGGCTGAGTAGAATCGTAAGTGAGTTGACTCTGGGATGCCGTTGACTATTTTTTACATATCAAAATCAAAATCAAAAGTCATTTATTCAAATTAGTCTAAATTACAAAAGACAGTCCCCCAAAAACGCCCGCCCTTCACCACTTCCTAGTGCTATCGCTGGGAAGAAGTGGCGCAACAAACTCCCCAGCAGGACAGCTGTCTGTTCAGTTAGAAAATTGATTGTTTACAATAATATTTTTTTTTAAATGATATGAACTAGTGCTTGACTGCGATCCCGCTTGATGGAAAGCAGTAATGCAATCGTTTATGGATGACTGTATCGTAGTCGGTTGTATTTTTTTTTGTATGTTCGTGTTTTTGTGACAAATAAACCTATTTTTGATTCTTTCTTTTTCAATTTTTCTTCTACGGGGAAACGGTAATACAGACTGGCGGCAGAAATTGATGATATATCATCATAACATATCGTTTTTCACATTCATTAAAGCCATCACGAGTTTAATCAATCTGCAGGAAAGATGATACATGATAGTTCTATGAACGACCATAAACAATCAAGAGAGATACGAGTACGAATTAATGTACCGACATGTGCAGCAGTGACCTTTACCATTTGCCGGGTTTGAGTCCGTGCTGGTGCACTAATATAATGATGCAGTATTATCTAATACTTGGAAGGAAATATGTTCATGGGTTTCTCCAAGGTAAAGAGATGCCCGACATAGCTCACAGAATAAGCAAGCTGAAGTGGCAATGGGCCGGCCATATTAGCCGTAGAACCGACGACCGTTGGGGTAGACGTGTTCTTGAGTGGAGACGCGAATCGGTAAACGTAAGGTGGGACGCCCTCAGGCTAGGTGGAGCGACGATCTGCGCAGGATGGCTGATAGCACCTGGATGAGAGTTGCCGAAAAGACTAAACTAATATTTATCTTATGTCCTTTTCTTAATGAAATATAAAGAAAAAGATACACTGAACTTAAATTTAGTTTAGTTTGTGAACAAGAGAATCGGCGCCAATAAGTCAGTAAAAGCGCTAATCGAAACGAAGTGGTAGCGCGGCCAGGTGATGCGATGCGACGCGGGTGTTTCAGGGGAAAACGTTTCACGAGAACGAAGTCGCGAATAGAAGCCAGTTTCTAATTAGTACGGACGCCAGCACATCAAGTTACTACAAACTGTCAATTTTTTTAAATAGATTTTCAACTTTATCGCTAAGGCATTAAGGTTCAAGGTTGATTGGGAAAATTTGACAGTTTCGGGTAGCTTGACCTGCTGGCGTCTGTACAAGTGCCCTGAAATTAATAAACATACAACTTCTATCTCCATGTCCTCGATAAGTTACCTTCTAACAATCTACTTGTCACTTTGGACCGCTCTGTTCCGTTATCAGTCACCCCTGTTATCATTGAGGAGTCACAGAACAATACGACATAAATTCTATTGATGTTTGGAACAATAATTTACATTAAGTGCCAATGTAATCGCTACTGGCTATAATTGTGTGGAGTGAGATAATTATATGTATTGAGACTTGGATAATAATACCAGCCTGTTGCTGTTCTACTCCAGGGCAAAGGCCTCTTCGCAGACAGATGATACTGGGAGGGCATGAGCATTGATCACCACGCTTGCTCCAGACGGGTTGGCGATTTCAGACTTATATTAACTGCTAGTTGCGCCCCGCCGTCTCAAATGCATAAGTTTCGATCCCGTGAGAATATCGGGATAAAAAGTGTCCTATATGTTAATCATGGTTATAAACCATCTGTGTGCCAAATTTCATCCAAATCCGTTCAGTAGTTTTTGCGTGAAAAAGTAACAAACATTCATCCATCTATCCATCCATCCATCCATCCAAACTTTCCCTTTTTTTTTCGCTTTTTTTTTTTTAGTAGGAAATTGTAGGAAGTAGGATTGTACTACTTTTTATCCCAAGATTCCCACCAAATCGACACTTATGCGGGTGAATCCGCGGGGCACTGCCAGTAATATTATAAACTTTCTCATTATAACGATACCCACCACGCCCATAAAATTTAGACAAACAAACTGATTTTTTAAACTGTTATTTCATGTGACTACCCCCTACCTGCGGTCAAAGACCCATTTTTTTTTAAATCACGTTAATTTATTTTTTGTCCCATTGTCGTTCTGTCAGACTATGACAGTGAGGGAAGAGGGAGTGCACCTGTGTTTCCGCATACATCCTACTATCCTACTAATAATATTATAAACGCGAAAGTTTGTATGGATGGATGTTTGTTACTCTTTCACGCAAAAACTAATGAACGCATTTGGATGAAATTTGGCACACAGATGGTTTATAACCAGTATTAACATATAGAATACTTTTTATCCCGATATTCCCACGGGATCGAAACTTATGCAGGTGAAACCGCGGGGCGCAGCTAGTAATATTATAAACGTGAAAGTTTGTATGGATGGATGGATGTTTGTTACTCTTTCACGCAAAAACTAATGAACGGACTTAGATGAAATTTGGCACACAGATGGTTTATAACCAGGATTAACATATAGGATACTTTTTATCCCGATATTCTTACGGAATCGAAACTTATGCAGGTGAAACCGCGGGGCGCAGCTAGTAATATTATAAACGTGAAAGTTTGTATGGATGGATGGACGTTTGTTACTCTTTCACGCAAAAACTACTGAACGGATTTGTATGAAAGTTGGCACACAGATGGTTTATAACCAGGATTACATATAGGATACTTTTTATCCCGATATTCCCACGGGATCGAAACTTATGCGGGTGAAACCGCGGGGCGCAGATTGCTGGGACACAGGCCTCCTCTCGGTGAGAGGGAGTAGGCCGTAATACCGCGTGGCCCCAGTGCGGGTCGGTAGATGTCACATGTCTTCGAATTTTTGGTTCAAGACATGCCGGCTTCGTCGCGATGTTTTCTTTCTCCGCATACACTTTTTCTTCTTAGCGTGTCGTTAGCAATCTAAATGATAGATAGATAGATAGATAGATAAATCGTTTATTCAGTGCAACAAAAGAAACAATACAAGTATTAAAAAAAAAACATGAAAAAAAGGTGAAGC